>JASJOG010000481.1:107500-149536 GCA_030142905.1 Heliopora coerulea
TCCGTCATATAGCTTGGAGAATCACCAGTAATTCGCTTAAATATTAACCAGCACTTCTGCATTATTATTTCCTGTTTAAATGGTAACCAGTCAAGTTGATTTAGAAGACTTGCAGTTCTCTCTTCCCTATCAGCATCAAGTATCACACGTGCAGCTCCTTTTTGAAGTTTGTAAACACGGTTTATATTATCGCATGATGTTGAACTCCATACATATGATCCATAAAGCATTAGAGGCCTTATCATTGCATTATAATATAACTTTCGTTCCCTAATAGGCAAATTTCGCTTGATCTTATTTAATACACCAATTCTCTGTGACACTTTCCTACAAAGATCGTCAATGTGTTCATTATAATTCAGTTCCTTATCTATCTTAACTCCCAGCAGCTTCTGTGAACTGACTTGTTCAACCTCCTCTCAACAGGTTGTGACTGTAAATGCCACATTTAAAAGTTTACTCGAGTCGTTTACCGGTTACAAGTAAAGCTTTAGTTTTTGACGCATTTAAGATCATCCCTACTTTCATTAGACCAATGAAGTACTCTATTCATATCATTTTGTAACTTTTGTTGGACTAAATCTGGTGCTGATATCGGAGCAGACGCACTAAGCGTAGTGTCGTCTGCATAGATATCCACAACAGACTCTTACAGTCCAGGGAAGATTACTTATAAGGATTATAAACAACAAAGGTCCAAGAACTGAACCCTGAGGCACTCCATGGGTAACCTGCTTAGCTTCATACTGAACTCCATCAATGAAAACAGATTGCTTTCTCCCTTGTAAATATTGATTTATAAGCTCGAGCTCCTTTGATTCTACACCATGTGCCTCCAATTTGGAAAGAAGTGTCATGTGATTTATCAAGTCAAACGCATTCTTGTAATTGATGAACACTAGCCCACTGACACGGTCTTTATCCATGTCTAATAATAGCTGATCTGTCAGACGAATAAGAGCTGTCTCAGTAGAATGTGATCGCCGGAATCCAGACTGCAGTTGGTAAAGCATATTTTCCTTTATAAAAGTGTAAAGAGCTTGGTAAATATGCTTCTCAAATACTTTCGAGAGTAACGGCAGCACAGAAATATGGCGATAATTATTTTTGTCATCTTTACATCCTTTTCCTTTGTAAATAGGTGTAACCTTAGCGTATTTCCATGCAGACAGGAATGTGCTATTGTCAATACAAGGATTTATAAGTCGACTCAATGGTGACACAATTCCAGGGCCAGCTGCTTTTAGGATCTTAGCTCCTAAACCATCACTCCCGGTACCTTTATAGCCCGGCAAATTCTGTAGTGAGCTCAAGATCCCCTGTTGCATAATGTGCGGAATGGTAAGCGAAGACGCGTTAGTTATTTCCCTCAAGTCTTTGATACGCTGTAATGAACCACTTGACAGTAAGTTCACAGATTGAATTCCAAGCGAATTCAAAGGCTAATTGACGAAAAAAGAATTGAAAAGTTCAACAATTTCAGTTTTGTCCGTGACTACCTTATCTCCCTCCATGGGCTGGTTTATAGTGGTATGTTTCTTTACATCCATTCTAGTCAAGTTCTTAATAAGACTCCACAGCTTTTTCAGGTTATGATGGTTTTCATTAAACTGGTTCCTAAAGTAACTTTCTTTAGCACTTCTAATCAGCGTACAGACCTTGTTCTTTATTCGTTTAAGCTTTCCAGTCTTCACAATTTCCAGAACTTCGAGCTTTCTTCAGTAGCGCATCCCTTTTCTTTATAACATTTATGAGTTCGTTAGTATACCAGTTTGGCTGGGCACTGTTTTTAACTCGCTGAGACGCAAAAGTCAATGTGTACTAGCACAGTGCTGTGAAATTAAGTTCATTAACAGTTAGGATTCTATTTAGCCTCAAATGCAGGCCTGGAAATAATTTTTTAAGTTCTGCCTGTCAAAATGACAGGCACTAATAAATTTGTACTGGTCCTATAAAAAATTTTCTTACATACAGCAACAAAACTTCCCAGAACTAATTCTCACAACTAAGCATTGCATGTTAATTTATGCAAAACTGAAACTTAACCATTTTCCCAAGTTCCACTCAAGTGAAAATGAGCATCGAGAACTTGGCACATGTTACACAAAAAAAACTTAGTGAGAAACAAGTGCCCAGAAAAGAAAACCGGGTATTGGGTAATGAATGTCTAGTAAGCATCGTTTATCTTAAAACTATGTGATGAAAAATTAGCATTGAGTGTCTTATAAACTGAATCACAACAGCATCTCTACATGCATGTCTTAAACTTGTTGGGTGATCCTTAACTGAATATCTAACCCAAGTTAATCGAATTCTTAGGCTTGCATATCTGAAACACCTGTCTGTGCTGCTTGTGAAATACATTTCTATTCTTTTTGGACATGGTCTTGCACCATATTAAAACAATGAATAAAAAAAACAAATGGTTGTTGATAGACCATGTGGTAAAAGAAAAGACTAGGGATTATCTCACAGGCAACATGTACATTTTCATGATTTCAGGATAACTCATGAGTTCCATGAATTTTGAGGTGACTGGTGATTGGTCTTGTATGGTATGGAATGACACAAAATGCAATTCTAAAGGAAAATTGATTGGAAACAAATAATAGTTTATTCTTGATAAAACTTGAAGTTTATTTTTACAGCAACTGATGCCAGACGAAGTGAATGGCACAATAAACACTGTGTTGGTCAAACCTCTCAAAACAGCAATTTTTTACCAGACAATGTCCAAGACCAGCCACTACTTTCCAGGCTTGGAAATAGACCCTGCAACAGACACACACATACCTATATATATATATATATATATATATAATATCATATGTATATATGTGTGAATGCCTACAGTAGGTGTCACGGTTCAAATTACTGGTAATTATTGAAAAATGGTTTGTGATTTTTCACTAATTTTTAAAGCTCAGTTATGGTGATCATACTAAATTGTTGATAATAACAATAATAGAACTTTTAGAATTTAAGTTGAAATCTAATGTTACATTAAAGTTATGCCTCATTTACAAGAAATATATTTAAATATCTTGTCACCTAAAATGATGGTCCTAATCTTTGATCTCATTTTCTAAATCTTGCATTATAAATCTGAATTTGTGTGAGATATTGTCATCGATAAAACCTTTCTCCAACCATCAAATTGAAATCATTTCACCCCTTCATAACAGGCTTGATCATTTATTCTAGTTTTCTTTGGCATGTTCATTAACCCAGATAACTGCACAAAAAACATTTGTTTAACAAGACAGATTTGACAGAAATGACAATAATTCCACAAAGACATATGGCAAACTCCCAATACTAAAACATTTCACAACTGAACAAATATACAAAAGAATCAAAACCATTACAGCTCACCAGCCACATTGGAAAATTCCAATTTGTGATTTTGCTCAAATTTCTAAAATTCTAATTGTGAAAGTCATAATTTGATTCATGAATAACACATCACAAATCATTATTTTGAACCTTGGGTGTTCGTAAATTCTAATTCCTTAGGAGGAGTGTGTCCTCCAAAAAATGTGAAAGGTGCTAAGCTAGATAAATTTTACAAAGGCATTTTTCTGCTGACCCAAATCTTAACTTTTTTATGGCTGGAATGTTGACTCCCCACAGTATTTGGTAAAAAAAGCAGAAGATGGAAGGGAACTTTCCATGTTAACCTTAAACATCTAATCAATCCCCTGGCTTAAAAGGACATTGAACAATTTAGAAATAAAAAATACACTACCATTAATTATAGCTCCAACACAAGGAGCCTCATCTCCCTATTATTGAGCATGATAATAGCTGATCACTTTACTTTGAAGTAATTCTGTAGGGCTTTCAGGAATTTTTCAACAAAGATTTACTAGTTCTACCATAGAGAATTAAACTGAAGCCTTATGCATAATAAATTAAACATCTACGTGTTCTTCCTGCTACTGTATGCTTGTGAAACTCAAACAAGCTCATACTGTACTTCTTGTAGAGGTAGCAATTGTACCCTCAGTCTTAGACAGTGAAAATTTATTCTGATAGTGAAACAATGAGATCTTTTAACCAACATTCCACTGCTGACCTCATAACTCCAGTACTGAGGTCTATGGATTGAAAATTATCAACAAAGAGTTACAAAATCGCTACTTTATGTGCGTTTTAACAATTATAAAAAGACGAAAGAATTTTGGATAAAGCACCTCATCTTTCGAAGTTTGGATAAGCAATAGTAGGTCATGGTATTGGCGAATCCGTTCGCGTCAAATTCACAAGAATGGCTGAACGGAAATGAGCATATAATTTTAACACACCTAAAACAATATGACGTTACAGACCTACAGAATTCACAAGTTGCTATTTATAAAAAATTACTTTACTTATATATGATATAAGTCAGTTATATACCTTAGAAGAAGCGAGGTCGCCAGATCAACGAACATAATTCATGTGAGTTAATGGTCGAGCAAGTGACCTCCACTATTTGTTAAAATAATAGCTGGATGTCAATAGCTGTTTCAAAACCGGAAATCTGTCTTTAAAATATCCAGTTCCAATGAATTCGAATTTCTTGGAAATCCACCTGACATTTTGAAGACCTATGATTCAGTCCACAATGCCAAACAAGCAACCAAATGGGCAAGTGTGTAATATCAAAACAAGTAAACGAATTAATCGTGAACATCGCATATCAAATACAGTCTTACGAATGAGTTGAGACAAATACATATTATGAACACCAACTTACTTATTTCGACTCAACGAAAGATTCACACCTCATTAGCACCAGTAAGAGAATAAGCTAAAACTCCTCAACATGTTCGAAGATGTACAGAGATATGAAATGGATGAGCAAGAGCTAGTCTTCCCCCGAAGAAAACAGTCGATTAGTAGCAACAAAACACGTCACACGCACCTTTATAGTAGCACTAATACAAGATGAGTCTTCTAAACACATAAGTTGTCCACCAGAAATGTTTTAGTCACTTCTGTGTTCTTGTATAAACGACTTTGTCCTCCTGTACCAGTTTACTTCGTGGCTTTAATTTTATACTGCAGTACGAAACAGTCTTGAGAATCTTTCATAAAATAACGGCAGACCAAAAGCAGTTAACTTTATTAACACATTAATGAAGCGAGCAATTCACATGAAAGTCAACCACCAATCAGATAAAAACTTCGAAAAGATCGAAAGTGAAGCACCACTGATCTGAAAAATAGGACTGGATCGAGCAACCCAGGGTTGGCGTTCGGGAGAAAATGAAGCCCGCAAAATTCAATGTGCACCATATTGGAGTGACCACTTTCTCGGTAACGTTGTTGTAATGCTGTTATGAAAATGAGGAAACTCGTACGTAGGGCTGTAGTAAAGGAAGAAAAAATGTGAAAGGAAACGACAACACATCCCAAAGTGGTAGTGAGGGACCTCACGATGAAGAATCCAGGTTAGAAAGAAAATATTCACGGACATTTCTATTTTCACTGGTAAGTATGGGGTGTCATTACCGTCAAAACTATTATGCTTCGTTATTATCTACCGGTTCATTATTATACTGTTTTTCGTTATTATTTTTCCCAAGTTAATCATGATCATGCAATGTCTAGTTATTAATTTGCATTTCTTTGTTATTATTATACACTGCTTTGTTAGTATTATGCACTGTTGATTTGTTGTTATTATGCGCTGTTTCTTTATTATAGAGCATTGGTTTGTATTGGTACACACTGTTTCGTGCAATGTTTCATTATTTGTACCGATTTGTTATTATTAGGCACTGTTTCAGCATTATTTTGGAATGTTTCGATATTATCATGCACTGTGGCATTATTATGCAGTGTTGTACTATTATCATCACCTAGCAAAATTTCATGTGCGTGTGAGTAGCTGGTACATTGAGCAGGGCAGAAAGACAAACAAACATGCTGACAGATTCCACTGCCGAGTTGAAAGACGTAGTAACATCCAAATTAAGGGTGATTGTTTCTAGTGTTCATAGTGCTGATAATTTCAACAGAGCAGAAGAGCTTCAAGAAATTCAGAAGCTTGTCATTGTCTTAGACTCCTTGACAAGAATACTAGAAGAAATATTCAATTTGTTGAGCAGTGCATGGTCAACTTTAGAGTGCTCAGGGATGAACATCAGAGAAAATGCTGTTTTCACTGGGTAACCAGGTAAACCAAAGTATGCAGTTAGCAAGGAACAGCTTGCAATACTTGTAAAAGCCAGGTTTAGTATCCGTTCAATTTCAGAGCTACTTCATGAGAGTTCATGGACTGTAAAACGACAAATGGAGGAATACAGTCTTTCAGTGAATTCTCTTTACACAGAAATACAAGATAATCAGATGACATAGTGAGAGCAACTAAAAGAACAAATCTAAAATGTGGATTAAAAATGTTGATAGAACACCTTGACCCAAGGGGTATATTCATCAACAGACATCATATGAGAGAAGCTCCTTCATGAGTTGATCCCCAGGGAGTGGCTACTTGATGGTGCACGGCAATTAAATGATGTATATACATTGGAACAAGGCCACTTGGACTCGGGCATTTTGATGGCAATCATAAACTTGTCAAATGGTGTTTTGTTGTTCACGGGTGTGAGAATGGCTTCACACCTGTGTATTTACCCTGCAATGCTAACAATGAAACTGCCACAGTATTCTGAAATTTCATAATAGCAGTATAAAACTGGGGATTGCCCTCCAGAACCAGGTGTGATGTTGTTAGGGAACTGAAAATGTGGATGTTGTCAAGAATAAGTTAAACACTTGTGGTCCAGGTAAGGGGTCAGCTCTTGTGGGTAAGAGCATGCACAATCAACAAATTGAGCACCTCTGGTGGGATGTATTTAAGGATGTTTTAAACAATTGCCACAATCTGTTTTTATTAATGGGAGATGTGAATATCTTGGACTCTTAAGCAGAGAATGACTTATAGTGCTTACATTATGCATTCCTTCATCACATAAACCATTGTTTGGATGAATGGTCTGTTGCCTGGTTGAGACATCCCATGTCCACAGCAAACAACTATACACCCCTTCAGCTTTAGGTCCAAGGTTCATTGATGACATCTGAAGAAGGTACCAATCCTACTGAAGTAACTGACAAGTGTGGTATTGACTGGGATGGACCTATCCCAATTGATGACAGTTCAGTAGACATTCCACCAACTAGTCCTGCTTTAACAAGTAAACAACTTACACAGTTTGAGGAAAGAACTATGGCACTTCAAGAATCAACATTAACAGAAGACAAATTTAAACTTTACAAACTCGCTAAAAAATATCTTCACCCTTAGTTAAATGTCAAATTCATGGCACCCCTCTGAATGAGCTACTTTTCTCACAAACCAAAATGCAACATCAGTTAGGACAAGGTGGTTGGTTGCTTTTATTGTGTATATTTGAATTGAACTTGTGCAATTCATTTTATAGATCAACAGCAAAACAGTTTCAGCACAACTCTAAACACAACAGCAGTGAAAAATTAAAATTACTTTGTCTAACTAAACCTTTAGACACCTTTAGATGGCATGTTATCAAAGCAAAATTTGCCTCAAATACCATCAATATCTATTTTAATGGTATATTTCTTTAAAAATTGCTAAAACAATGGCATTAAAACGTTATATTGCAAATATGTGTAAAGTACAAAGATTTTTTACCAAATGTAATTCTTATCCTGAGAAACATTTTCCTCTTTCAAATGACTGTGTAGAGCAGTTCATTTAAAGGTTCATTAAAGTTTAAAAATCCAAATATCAATGAAACAAGCATAACTGAAACAGCCACCTGTGAATTGTGGTAAAACTGTTAATAAATTACTTTAGCATACTGGAGACCAGTTTAACAAACTACATGTCATAGTACAGCCCAGGAATCTTCAATTGGCAGCTTGCTGTCTAGATGTGGCCCATGAAACCTTGAATCTATCAAAATTTTGTGGCTTGGGAACGCCAAACAACCACGGCCTTTTCCAACCGTAAAACCGGGCACTGTAAAAGAAAAAATCTCTGGCCTCCACAGTACGTAGACTATGCAGTAGATCTCGAAGTGCAATACACGCCACCAACACGATCACTTGTTGCTCAATAGTCGATTATTTATAACGGTAAAATCAGTAATTTTAAAGAAAATTGGACAATTTTAAAGGATGTTGTCTCTCCTCGGCACGTTTTCACTTAAAACTTGACAATTATACGCCAAGAACCTAAACACGTTGAAAGTTCTCCTCCAATTTCTTCCATGTAACCTATACAAAATATATGGCGTACCTTGAAAAGTGGTCACTCCAATATGGCCGCTACGGCTGACTTCCGGCTTCACTTTTTGAACAATAGTTGCTCAATCCAGTCCTATTTTTCCACTGATCTCTAAATAAGACTGGATAGAGCAACTGGGCTCAAGCACTGATCTGTAAATAAGACTGGATAGAGTAACTCCAGTCTATAGCTCGCCGAAAATTGAAGCCGGAAGTGAAGCTGAAAATCTCACAGCGGCCATATTGGAAGGACCCAGTTCTAGTTATACGGCTGTTACTGAATTATGATTTTCACTCTTAATGGTTGTGATTTCAACGAAAACCAGTTAACCATTACATTTTTAGCAATAAATTGTATCTTTCGATGGTGGAGAACTTTAAACGTGGCTAGAGTAACTGAAAATCAGCAGAAATTCGATGATTTTTACCCAAGCGAAGACCAGTGCCGGCCACCTCTTTGAAGAAATGTGACTAAAGTAAGAAAAAAGTGGTCGATAACATTGTTTAACTTAAGCAGTTTGGCAGTGACTTAGCAATAAAGAGGAGATATTACTGTTTCTGTATTCGTCTTGTCATTGTTTTTCGGATCTCGGATTTACCAAGTGTGTGTATTCGAGGTTTTAAATTACTGTATTTGTCAAGCAAATTCAACAATTTCTTCACTATCAATGGCGACGAGCTTTTGACGAAAATAAACTTTGACTAACTCTTTTGCCGGGATCAATTACTGAATGAACCATGCAAACCCAATTTATTGCTAGATGTTGCTGATCAGAGAAGATTGGTTATGTACTCTTATAAAGGTTCAATATATGCATTTTGTTTGCACAAGTGCATGTAGTAAACTTGAGTTCACAGCCGTTTGTTGTGATTTAGTATGAAGTTTTTTAATATGTTTTTCACGTTTTTGATATGGCTTCTAGTTACAGCTTGATCAGCATTGTTGTACTTGTACAGTAATCAAATCATTCATGCAAATCAATGTGAAATATGTTGTTTGAAGCTGCTTTGTGAGTTAGAGTTGAGGGAGAACTTTTGGGTCTAAGTCAAACGAAAATTAGTTAGGTTTTTTCTTTAAAGTGTTCACAGAGCTCAGTCTGCTGTATGATAGATTCTCCTGTTGATTAAAGTCACATTTTTGCCCTTATCAAGTGCATAGCAAAGTGCTACAGCAAAATTCATTATTGTTATCTTGAGAAGGAAACAAAAGCCAACCTTTATCATAAAAAATCAGAAAAAGTTAAATTTGTCCTCTTCTAGCAACAGTAAGAACCAAAATCTAATCTACAGTAATATTGGATAACCTCCCCAGTCACTGCATGCATTTGTGTAAGTGTTCACCTATCCATGGAAGACCAGTAGAGTCAATTATGGTGAAAAACTAAATATATACCCAGAAAGACAGACATGCAAACATACCATGTGCAAAAACTGGAAAGCTTAAGTAACAGGAAAGCTAATGACATCTTGAGCCAAATGAACCCTATCATCATGGTTATTAGTGGGAATCTCTAACCAGTAAGCAACAGCAACTAAGGTGGTAAGGAAAGCTTACATGTGTCAACCCATGTATCACCTGAGAAATAGTGAGATGTTCAAACTATTGAGGTACAAAGGCGAAAATTGTTAAGGAAAGGTGTTTATCAATGTGTCTCTGACCTGGAACTAGCAGTAAAGTCTGGGATCCAAATCAACATATTAACTTTAAGACAATGAAGGCAAGTCATACACGAGAATATCTCACTGAAATACGACCACGAAAACCTTACTATGAGGTTTCATGTTAGAACTCTTCAAATAAACGGCCAAGTTCGATTTCCACATATTTCGATTCAAGTGTTCAAACACATGTAAAGCATGAGTGGGAAATTTGCAGTTTAATACATTCTGGGGTTTTATCAGCAACAAATGAATCAGGACTTAGGCATAACACATCACAGAAAATTGGCAAATAATAAGGGTTACTTAAAAAACAAAGAGAGAAACAAATGCACAAGAGTCTCTCACAGACTCGATAGACATCAAATTTTGAAGCAAGTATACAGACGGGTGCATTTTGCGAAATAAAGCATTTGCGAAACAAAAAAACAATTCAGAATACTTATTTATTACTTAAAATAAGATTAAGAACCTTGATTTCGTTGTCAAGTCATCTCAACTTCCCTGAAATTGGCGAAAAATGCCGTTTAACCGCTACTACTCCTATTTACGCCATATTGTTTGGGACCTGGTTGGGTCCTTCCAATATGGCCGCCGCTCCATGACTTCCGGCTTCACTTTTTGAGCCCAGTTTCTCTATCCAGTCTTATTTAGAGATAAGACTGTCTTTGTTTTTTAAGTAACCCTTATTATCTGCCAATTTTCTGTGGTATGTTTTGCCTAAGTCCTGGTTCATTTGTTGCTGATAAAACCCCAGGATGCATTAAACTGCAAATTTCCAGCTGATGCTGTACATGTGTTTGAACACTTGAATCGAAATATGTGGAAATCGAACTTGGCCGTTTATTTGAAGAGTTCTAACATGAAACCTCATAGTAAGGTTTTCGTGGTCGTATTTCAGTGAGATATTCTCGTGTATGACTTGCCTTCATTGTCTTAAAGTTAATATGTTGATTTGGATCCCAGACTTTACTGCTAGTTCCAGGTCAGAGACACATTGATAAACACCTTTCCTTAACAATTTTCGCCTTTGTACCTCAATAGTTTGAACATCTCACTATTTCTCAGGTGATACATGGGTTGACACATGTAAGCTTTCCTTACCACCTTAGTTGCTGTTGCTTACTGGTTAGAGATTCCCACTAATAACCATGATGATAGGGTTCATTTGGCTCAAGATGTCATTAGCTTTCCTGTTACTTAAGCTTTCCAGTTTTTGCACATGGTATGTTTGCATGTCTGTCTTTCTGGGTATATATTTAGTTTTTCACCATAATTGACTCTACTGGTCTTCCATGGATAGGTGAACACTTACACAAATGCATGCAGTGACTGGGGAGGTTATCCAATATTACTGTAGATTAGATTTTGGTTCTTACTGTTGCTAGAAGAGGACAAATTTAACTTTTTCTGATTTTTTATGATAAAGGTTGGCTTTTGTTTCCTTCTCAAGATAACAATAATGAATTTTGCTGTAGCACTTTGCTATGCACTTGATAAGGGCAAAAATGTGACTTTAATCAACAGGAGAATCTATCATACAGCAGACTGAGCTCTGTGAACACTTTAAAGAAAAAACCTAACTAATTTTCGTTTGACTTAGACCCAAAAGTTCTCCCTCAACTCTAACTCACAAAGCAGCTTCAAACAACATATTTCACATTGATTTGCATGAATGATTTGATTACTGTACAAGTACAACAATGCTGATCAAGCTGTAACTAGAAGCCATATCAAAAACGTGAAAAACATATTAAAAAACTTCATACTAAATCACAACAAACGGCTGTGAACTCAAGTTTACTACATGCACTTGTGCAAATAAAATGCATGTATTGAACCTTTATAAGAATACAGAACCCATCTTCTCTGATCAGCAACATCTAGCAGTAAATTGGGTTTGCATGGTTCATTCAGTAATTGATCCCGTCAAAAGAGTCAAAGTTTATTTTCGTCAAAAGCTCGTCGCCATTGATAGTGAAGAAATTGTTGAATTTGCTTGACAAATACAGTAATTTAAAACCTCGAATACACACACTTGGTAAATCCGAGATCCGAAAAACAATGACAAGACGAATACAGAAACGGTAATATCTCCTCTTTATTGCTAATTCACTGCCAAACTGCTAAAATTACACAATATTATCGACCACTTTTTTCTTACTTTAGTCAAATTTCTTCAAAGAGGTGGCCGGCACTGGTCTTCGCTTGGGTAAAAATCATCGAATTTCTGCTGATTTTCAGGTACTCTGGCCACGTTTTAAAGTTCTCCACCATCGAAAGATACAATTTATTGCTAAAAATGTAATGGTTAACTGGTTTTCGTTGAAATCACAACCATTAAGAGTGAAAATCATAATTCAGTAATAGCCGTGTAACTACAAGTGGGTCCTTCCAATATGGCCGCCGTGAGATTTCAGCTTCACTTCCGGCTTCAATTTTCGGTGAGCGAGAGACTGGAGTTGTTCTATCCAGTCTTATTTAGAGATCAGTGTATTTTTCAGATCAGTGTGAAGCACTCACTGACGTCATATTTGGTAGTCCGCTGACAATCTGCGTCTGCATGGAAACGACAACATGGCGTCGCAAATTTGGCAAAACTTCGAACTTCGGCGCGCAATATCTCCTTAACTAAACGAAATTAGCCTGAGAAATTTTTCCGATGGTCTAATGTTGGTAAGATCTTTCATATGAACCCAACTTGTATTTTGAGTGGAGTACCCTTTTAATATATGGGTGTTTTTTTAATGAAGAAATGAATCTGTTTTTCAATATTACAGTATTATATAACCTGATATCATATCATCAAAACTGTGGACTTGCAGGGTTTCCCCCCCCCCCCCCCCATTAGATGAGTAATATGAAATTTGAACAAAATATAGAACTGTATATATTAAAATAGTTGCAAAATGACATAAAAATATATAAACATTAACTCATCAAAAGGCAAGGGCACAGTTTAGTATTTTACTCTGGCTAATGGCAGAAGGTTTTACTCACCAAAGGGACGAGCCCTGCCTTTTAATGAGCTACAGTCATGGACCCATGCTCTAGATGTAAATTCTGGATGAGAGAAGTGAGTACCTAGTACTTGTACAGTCTATACAAGCATATCTATTTATAAATCTTTCATATTAACAAAATATTACTGTAATTATCAAAAATGAATGCAGCTTGCATGTAAAGTTGACTTGTGCCTCTACAATAAAAATTTCATTCCAATAATAATAAAAAAAATCAGAATCCTCACAGAACAGATGTGAAAAATATTGATGATGTACCCTCTTCCATCAGGTCTGGATACTGTAATTCACTTAGATGATTAAAGGAATGCTAAGAAAAAAATAGAAATATATTTTGCAGTGATAAAGTAAACTGTTCACACTAGAAAGCCTAATAAAATTGCAACACCAATATCAAGAAAACAAGCTAAACTTGGCCCTCAACCCTAGTGTACATGAGTATGTTATTTCTTCCAATTAATATTTCTTAAAAGAGGCCTTCACCAGATCTCCTAATTTTCAAAATACTCCACTTCGCTGTACATGAATCACAACTCCTAACACCATGTTGTTCATCATTGCTTTATAATATTGAGCCACTAAAATTGAACAAAAACTTTGTTCAGATGTATCATGACAATCAACCATTTGATTAATTGTTTACCTGTGTCATTTGCTCCGGTGATATATGGAACATGCTGGAAAAAGCTTCAAGACAGAACCTCTTTACAAATTGAGGCTGGAAAAATAGATTATTGTAATTTAGAAATCATAGCACACTTTAACACATTTGTAACTAGCAATGAGTACTGTACTATTTTAATCTAGTTAACCCTTTAGAGGGCAGCATCCTGTACATAGGACATCAAGAACAAAAGAACAAGTGAATGGATTAAGCAAAAACAATGAAAGAACTATGAACAAAAGAAATTGAACACAACCTTTAAAGGGTTAATACCAGGTTAATACCAGATGATTTTACTCATGAAGAGAGACCTCCAGTTACAAAAGTGTTAAGAAACAATTCAATTCCTGTTCATATGGACAGTGATATATCCTCCTGTTTCAATCACCATAGTGTGCTCATCATAATGAGTTGTAACCACCATGAATAATTCCTACACATTGCTCATATTGCTAATGTAGACTATTATAATGCGCCTTTAAATCTCATACTCTAAAGTCAACCATGTTTAGAAACTGTAATGTGATGAAAAATGTTGTTGGTAAAGTTGTTCTACTGGTACAATCGATTTCGAGGAGCACTGAGCCATGACAGAATAACTGATATATGACATGAAGGAAAAGACAGGATCTTTTCGCCGAAAATGTGAGCCTACGTTATGAATTCAACGGCATTTAAAATAGCTTCTTACTACTGGTTTCGAAGCGTTGCCCTTTGGGCAAACGTCCATATACAGGGTGTATCAAAAAAAAGTAGACAATTTTGAAATGTCTAGAAAACTATAAATTTATCAAAATATCTCATCGATTTGTGTTAGTATAGATACTTTAGCATCTTCAGGTCAATCTAACACTAAAAACAAACAGAAAATTTAACCTCGAAAAAAGGGAGAGCCGTTTGTGGAAGCCTCATTTTGAATGGCTTGTGCAAACATGAATGAGGGGTTTAAAATCCAATTTGAATTAATGGGCTGAAAGTTTGGGTAATTTTTTACAAAGTGTCAAAATTTCAGAAAATTTGATGAACATTAAGTCGGCCCGCGCAACTGAGTAAACTTGGACTTTTTTTCTGTATAACTCGCAGCTCGCATAACTTTTTTCATGCACGAATGATTTCATGCATGAGTGATTGCTCGGATGACTAAGCTAAGAGTGAATACTCTTTTTTCATTCTATTGTTTAATAAAAAGCTATGCTAATTACGCCTGGGGGAATGCAAGAGGGATGTCCGGTTTAGGAATTGTGAATCAAATTCATTTGCTAGCTTGTTTTTCATATCAAACATTTGAAAAATGGTAAGGCCGCAGTACACTCCATAGCAGAGAGTTTTTTGGTGACAGAATACCACTGTAATAACAGGAACGTGACGAGAGTGCTGGAATGGTTTCGAGAACAGTATCCTGATGTGCGTTGTCAATCTCGAGCTGCAGTTTACAAGAATGCGGCTAAGTACAGTGCCAATGGGACAAGTTGCAACCTC
The DNA here is from genome assembly GCA_030142905.1 of Heliopora coerulea. Taxonomy (NCBI): domain Eukaryota; kingdom Metazoa; phylum Cnidaria; class Anthozoa; order Scleralcyonacea; family Helioporidae; genus Heliopora; species Heliopora coerulea. The sequence goes on from JASJOG010000481.1 coordinate 122,588, forward strand.
AACCGGGGAAGATCAGGACGTCTGAGAACAGCAAGGACTCAAGAAAACATCGAAGCCGTACGAAATGAGATCGAAAATCAGCGGCCAGGTGAGGAGAGAATAAGCGTTCGGCGGAATGGTCTTGATTTATCATCTGCGACCTTAAATCGTATCACACGGTTGGACTTACGATTTCACCCATTCCAAATGATACTGCGCCATCAATTGCTTGCAAGTGATTACCAACGGCGAGAACGGTTTTGCCAGGGCCTTCTGAACCGACCAGCGCGATTTCTTGAAAACGTACTTATTGGAGACGAAGCAGGATTTGCACTTAATGCCTCTGTCAACACCCATAACATCCGAGAGTACTGTCCCCGTGGTCAACAACCCATAGACTTTGAGTATCAGCGACATGATGACCGTCACAAGGTAACTGTATGGGTTGGGTTGATTGGCAATGGAACTATCATTGGTCTTTTCTTCTTTCGGCAGAACATAGACGGGGATGACTACCTGCAAATGATAAATGAGCAAGTGGTTCCTGAATTGAGGGAAATACGCCGTTTCGCTCCGAACGAAAATGGCCGGTTTCAGCAGCTTTGGTGGATACAAGACGGAGCACCACCTCACAGGAGACGAATTGTTTCTGAGCGTTTGGAACAACTGTTTGGAAACCGAGTTATTGCTTTAAATCGTCCCGTAGAATGGCCACCGAGATCTCCAGATTTGACTCCATTGGATTTTTTCCCTTGGGGTTACCTAAAGTCTAAAGTTTATGCCACTCCACCAGCAAACCTGGACGAGATGAGGCGAGAATTCAACACGAGATGGATACTCTGAAACAGAACTGGCAAATGGTTCGTCGTGTCGTTTTTAGCATGAGAAGGAGGGCAAGGCTTTGCGTGGAAAGAAACGGCGGACATGTTGAAGACTGAAGATAATTTCTGTAAATTCTGCTCTTGTTTGCTTTTGTATGCATTAACGTTTTTGTGTAACAAATGATTTTTTATGCGAGTTTCTAAATGTAATTTATTTTTGACACCGCCATTGTTAGCTTAGTCATCCGAGCAATCACTCATGCATGAAATCATTCGTGCATGAAAAATGTTACGCGAGCTGCGAGTTATACAGAAAAAAAGTCCAAGTTTACGCAGTTGCGCGCCCGACTTAACGTTCATCAAATTTTCTGAAATTTTGACACTTTGTAAAAAATTACCCAAACTTTCAGCCCATTAATTCAAATTGGATTTTAAACCCCTCATCCATGTTTGCACAAACCATTCAAAATGAGGCTTCCACAAACGGCTCTCCCTTTTTTCGAGGTTAAATTTTCTGTTTGTTTTTAGTGTTAGATTGATCTGAAGATGCTAAAGTACCTATACTAACACAAATCGATGAGATATTTTGATAAATTTATAGTTTTCTCGACATTTCAAAATTGTCTTCTTTTTTTTTGATACACCCTGTAGTGTTGCCAATTACCCAAAAATAAATTATAAATTTTTAAATTAAAGGGATGAATAGCCGCGTGAAAAAGTGTAGCGCCAAATCGCAACAGCCGCTAAAGACCTTGCTGCAGCCCTTGCTGCAACCCTTGCTGCAGCCCTTGCTGCAGACCTCCCTGCAGACCTCACTGCAGCCCGGAACATAATATAAGTGAATGAATATCTAACTCGAATAAGTATTCACCATTTACCGACTGAACGCCTTTTTTTACTCTTTTTACGTATGCGAAATACATTTTGATTTAAACTGTGCTGCTTTTAGTCAGCCAGCTTTACTTCACAGCAAAATGTTTTTATTTAATTGTTCGACAAGTTAGATGACAAACTAGAGAAAAGGAATTACAAACATCAATGCAGCAAAAGCCCGCAGGAAAAGAATGCTAGCTCAAGTTCGCAAAGTTGCTCACCGTTGGCTGCTGCAAGTCTTCTTCTGTAATTTGAATGCCAAACAGTTCTTTACAATTCTCAGATATCTCTTCCAAAGAAAGCAAAGGGAAGGAAGACGACGCCATCTTTACTTCAAATATCACCGCTTTGGTTTCTCCTTCACTCGTCGACTGTTCTCATTGGACGACGATTTATATTGTTACCGGGAAAATATTTTGACGCAATCAAAGTACCGCCCTTTTATCTGACCAGTCTCCTACATACCAAAACTAGACCGCACCAACACACCCAAGATTTCGGCTTACTCACATCTACTTGACATTTTGGAGGGGAGTTTCTTAAGGTAAATCATGTCCCGTTTCGGCTAACTGTAACATTCAACACAGCCTTCGCCCGCATTGATTCTTTACCAGCATTCAAAGTTTCCCTCAAGACACATCTTTTGGAATTAGCACTTATAGAACTTTTATTGAAACTTAACTTCACTGATATGAAAATTCGAATCAGGATTTTCATTTAATTTACCTTTGTTATTGTGGCTTTATCGTGATGCCCATATGATTCCCACATTTCGAGTCGTAATTTCAACTTTGATTGTTTTATCTAATCATCAGCTATCTTTGAACCGTTGCCTAATTCCGGGAAACCTCGGTCAAGAAAGTCTTATGACCCAAATTCACGTACATTTCAAGTGATGCAAACTGTCTATTTCAGAACACGTGAAACTTTGGGCTTTTTATGATGATAATACTAGTTTTTGATGCCTGAATGAGATGCAAACAACAAAGCAAAATTCACAGAGATCACATAAAACTGGAGGAGGCACGAGGGCCAAAAATTGGGGTGAAATTGAACACCGTCATTTTGAGTAAATTGGGGGGGCAAATTGTTCTTCTCCAGGCCCTTTTTCTTTTTGACCAACCAGTTGAGTAAGCAACAGTTTGGAGGCCATGAAGGGAGACACGGGAAGTAATAGTAAGATCTGTGGGGCGATTATATAATATCTTACTAGACTTGAATTAGCATTTGTATGCGGACACAAATGTGAAGAAGGCTCTTTGAAAAATTTTGATCATAAAGTCACTAGATGGAAAGCTTTTGTTTCAATGAAAGAGTGCTTTTGATAAACTAAGTCTTCTATTTAAATGAACTTGTCTTCTGCAACCCTCCTATGTTGAGAAATGGCTGAATGTGTATATATGGTTATCGAGGGATAGTGAAGCAAAAATCATTGGTTCTTATGATCATTCGAAGAGGAAATTAACGTCGGCCTATATGTAGCATTGAAGCCGTTCGAGATTCTTTAAATCCCAACCATGTTTTGCTTGTAAGCCCCCATCAAAGCTTAATCCAACCATGACCAAGCTTCGAGACCAAAGGATCAAATTGTTTCGTAATTTACCATCGGACAGCACAAATCCGATCTCTAGTGGAGATTCATATGGTGGCGGAAATCCTTTGTTGACTTTGGTTATGCGTCCAGGTCCTAAAAATGAAATACGAATTAGATTAAAGCCATAACCACAAGCAGATGAACATGAATGGATGTAGGCATAAACGTAATTTAACGCGATAGATATTGAGAGGTTTCACGACTTCAGTCCTCTTGAAATTGCAGATAAGGAATTGTAACCTTTGAAGACAAACAGAGGCTGGGGTTTCAAGTTAAGTTCTGGAATCCAACTGCATTGTTAAAAGAAAAAGATCAAATTGTTACTGAATCAGTGACCAGAAAGAATTTTTATACATCAAACAAACCTCTTTCAAATGCAAGTTGCAAACCCAGAGAAACGGGTTAGGAGACGTTTTAAATGTTGTTCTGACATTTTAGCAGAAACGAAGGTTACCAGGATAAAGGTACATTTTACTTTTGGCTGCCATGTTGGATGACAAGTTCATGTCATGTAGTGGCCAACGTCCTTATGTATTTTTACTTTGGTAAACATTCATTATTCCGGTTAAAACTTGGCATTAACAACATTAAAGTATCTCTTTTTATCTGATTCTTGTGGTTTTAGCGTTACATCTGCTTTTAAAAGAGGTTTTTCCCAAGAATAAAGAAGTTCATTCTGTTCTAGAGACAAGCTACTCTAGGATTCATTTCTCTGAGCCAATGTAAGTTCTTCAAATCAAAACAGTTGAATTTCACTTACCTAGCGTTACCTTGTACCTGTTTCATGGGGTCATAATTCCACACCTACTTTTAAAAGAAGATTGGAGTCAGGTGACTTCTCAGGGCAAGTGACATGAATTACAGGTGTCTGTAAGGAGCTGTTTAAATGAGGTCGGATTGAAATCTTAAGACCATTGAAAAACTCGATCCGCGCGAGAAATAGCATTGATTTCTAATGTTTTTCAAAAGTCAAATCAATCCTGCATCACGATCTGATGGACTTCTCTATCCGCTTCGCATAACTTAATCCGCTTCATGTAAACAATATAGGGATATTTAACTAGAATAGGACAACAACTAATTAATATTTCCAGCCGATGTGGCTGATACGGCCTCATGTGAACGATCTTTGAGATAGCTATGCATTGAGATGAGACGAATTCCGTCTCGATAGTGAACGTCGACCTCCGCTATGGATCAACCGATAAGTTAGAGGTTAAGCTTGTGTCTTAAGCCTGGTTTTTGCTGGCAACATGGACGTAATAACAGCTCAAGAGGCAGGAGGAAAGGAGGGCGTACTCTCGTTAAATCAAATCATGCGCAATCGATGAAATTCAGGTCAAAATTTGGAGACATTTTGTTTGCTTAAGTTTACCTTCGTGAATGTAGAGATACGAGCCAATTCCGTGCCCCGTGCCATGGCGATAAGCCCAACCATTTTATAGAGCATTTCTTGGGCAAAGATGTCCACCTCTCGTCATAATTGGCGGGAACGTTGACAAGAAATGAATGAAATGGAATTAAACTGTGAAATTGTACAACGAAGTTGGAGTATTTCTGTCTAAATAGTTGCAGAATGAAGGTAAATGTAGAATTGGATATATCGTCGGAAAGTTGGCCAATCTTCGAAGCTACATTCCTGACACATAACTCGAGTTTTCTCTTTTATTCAAAACGAGGTACGGTTTCGAAACCTTTTATGTGAAAATAAGATGTACTTCAATAGACGGTATGCATAATTACGACAGAAAGCCCGAAGCGTGCGGTGAATTCTGGTCTTAGTAGTAACGCATATGAAAATATTTCAAAATGGCCACTGTTGAAAGTGAGTTTGCTGAGATTCTTTGTCGTCTTTCAGAGGAAGTTCAAACCAATGAAGACTCTAGTTATTTTAAAAACTCTTTCACGGATCTTCAGAGGTTCACCAGCCCTGAAAGTAATGGCAAAAGTCCGCTTTCTTCGACGAGTACGACCAAACGAAGTGGAGGTGCTGGTGGTTTTACGTGTTGTGTTCCTGGATGCTTCACAAATAATAAAAGGAACCCAGAGCTTTCCTTTTACAACTTTCCAATTAGTAAAAGCAAAGAGTCGGTAGAACGTCGAAAGAAGTGGATCAATCTTATTTCGCGCAAGGATTTCTCTCCAACGACTGGCCACAGAGTCTGCTCTTTACATTTTCATGGGGGGACGCAAAACCTACATGAACCAACTTCCAACGATTGTTCTAAAAGCCACTAAACCTACTTCAACAAACCCTCGCCCAACAGTCGAAGCAAGAAATAGAAATCCTCTGGTATCAAACACAAAGCGAGTTCAGCCAAGCAGATGCAGACTTTTTTCTGAACTTAATAATGACCATGATGGTGATTTAACTCAAGGACAAGATGCGACTACACCTGCAGGTGAACATGTTGACCCTATAACTTGTTTAAAAGAACAAATGGCTAACCTTTTAGCTATCAATGAAAAGCTGAAGGTGGAGAATGAGCGGTTGGAAGCGGAAAATGAACGCCAAAAGGCTGATATAAAGCTTTTGAGACAGCAGTTGGAAAAGCAGGTAAAAGGAAAACATTTTTCAGTTGAATCTTTTAAGACCAGTGATTATCTCTCCAGATTTTACACAGGGCTTCAAGACTACACAACATTTAATTGCACAGCTTCACAAATACTTGTATCTTTAATTGAGTAGGAGCACTTAACTTCTAAACAGCCAACTGGTATACCACTTTTTACCACAATTCCATCAGGACTGCAACCCTTTCATGGCCACTTGGGGCTAATGACAAACCCACAACTTCTAACATTAGTATCTTCTTTCAGCATTTCATTTTGGTATTTGAGGATGGCATTATTCTCATTTTCTATGCCCCACTGCAGAGGTGCAGATAAGATAAAGATAAGATAAAATATATTTAATGTGTCATACACTTAGCTAAATAAGGTGTGACATCGCGACAAAGTCCACAATGGCACGCCAGCTAATTTACAGGTATTTCACAATTTAAGATAAAGTAAAATTAAATAATATAATCACAAGTAGAAGTTATAAAAAGTCTGATAAGTCAAGTTTCTTCACATTATTTTTAAAAATTTGAAATGTTCTGATAGTTCTATGTGTGTCTGGTATAAAATTCCACAATTTTGGCGCAAGGTAACGCCATGATTTCAAGCCATAAGTAGAGGTATTTGCCTTTGGTAATTTTAAAATATCATTTCCCCTCAGATCGTATTTGGTATTTCTGAACTCTTTCTAGCAGGCGCAGTTGTGTTTTGATAATTGTCTTGTGTTGTAATTGATCGAACCAGTGATGTTGGATAGGTCGACTTTCTTCGATTTATCACTTTGCCAAAAAATGAAGCAGTAACTCTCTTTGCACGTTCAACATACCAGCAAGGGTCTTTGCTTTGCTCCATGGTCCTCATACATATCTCTTTAGCACTGCATACTGTTAGACCAACTGTTTTTGTCAAAAGTTCTAACTGTTCTTGGCTGTAATTTGATGGAGAATTATAATCATTTGGCACATTCTTGAAAATTTCATCAATTAGCAGGCTTTCTGGTGTTTGAGAATTCAAACCATTAGGAGATCTGGTATCTTGTTTTCTTCTTTTTCGTGACCAACTACCAGATGTCTCAAATAGTTCACACAGTTTATAATTATTTGACTGTAGAGCCTCACAGAATAATGATGCCCGACTGACCTCTTTGAATGCATTTGCCATAGTTTTTATTTCATCTTCTGTCACATTCTGAGGAAAAAGTGGAGTAGCACAATACTTCTCTCTAATCCCTCTAACTGAATACCTTTTGTTTGCTTGATTCACATCAGCTTTTTCAAACGACAGTTCTTCAAATTTAACTGCTCTGTCCAAGGTCTTGGGGCTCCCATAGGGCACACTCCACTTCTGAGGAAGTTGGATGCATGTGAGTTCCACAGGAATGTGTTGTAATTTAAGATTCACGAAGTCCAAGATAGTATACAGAAGGGTGATACCGATAATTTATGCTAATAGCGATAAATAGTCAGAGCCTGACACTAGTGACCAGCGGCACGTGTTGCGTGCGGAGATCGGAGAGAACGTAAAGAAAACGTTTGAAGGATTGTATTGGAAATATTGCGAGTAATATTATATAGTTTTTTTTTGTTGTTGATAAAGCGCTAACACTATAATTCCTCGTCTGATATTTCGAGTAACATTTGGAGGTCCCACCGAGATTGATTTTATCGAAATACGGTGAATTATGGTGTGGTTTTAATCGAGTCTTGATCGAAGAAAATAGCGAAGGTACGTGTTGATTTATAAACTAACGTTGAAAGTGTTCATTGTCGAATATCTGATTGGACTGGTTTTAAAATGGATGAAGAAGCTATGATCGAACTCCAGTCTTGTATAATGGGTTTAAATATCACTGGGTTAAAGAATTTTGGGATACAAATGAAGTGGCTCAACGTTGAGACCGCAGAAGGGAAAGGGAAATTTGAACTGATCAAGATTATTCGCACTGCTTTCGAGGACGAGGCGAGCAAGTGTGACGGAGGTTTTACAAACCTAGTCGTGAAGATTAAGTCGCTTTTGCATGAGCAAACGCTAGACGAGAGTAATGAAAGTTCAAAGGAAACCGAGAAAAAGAAACAAGAACTGTTAGAACTAGAGACTCAATATGAAAAATTATCAATGGCACAAGAGGAATTAAAGCAGAAGATGCAGTTACTTGAACTAGCCCAGAAACAGCCGAACTCGTCAAATAAACAAACCGCGAAGCCAGAAGCCAAGACAAGTCCCGGAAGTGAAGTTGTCCCATCTAGCTTCAATACAAGTATTTTTCGAAGAGAACTGAAGATACAAGGTCAGATCGGTGAACCCGGACAGAAAGATAAACTGACCTATCAGTCGTTAATATCGCAGATTGACGCTGGGTTAAAAAAAGGTTATACTGAGACCGAAGTAGCTACCGCCGTTATTCGCTCGATTCAGGCTGGATTGCAACTGCGCAGCTACCTGGAGGGGCTGAGTGGATTAACATTGCCAAAATTACGTAAAATCCTCCGCTTCCACTTTCAGGAGAAATCCGCCACGGAACTGTACCAGCTTTTAGCTAACATCAGCCAGCTACCAAAGGAAGACCCCCAATCATTCCTTATTCGTGCCTTAACCATTCGACAAAAGATTGTCTTTGCATCTCAGGAATCGGACAGTAAAATTAAGTACGATGGAGAACTAGTTCAAGGACTGTTTCTTCATGCGGTAGAAACTGGCCTAGCAGATGAAACTATTCGTGCAAAGATCAGGCCCCTGTTAAAGAATACATCTGTGGCTGACGAAGATTTAATCGAAGCGATGAGCTTAGCAATGTCAGCCGAATCGGAGCGAGCTAACAAATTCAGTCAGGGAAGACCGACAAGACCGTCGACAAAAGTATCAAAAGTGGATGTTGGATCTAGCAGTGAATCCAAGGAAACCAATCAAAGTAACCCGCAGGATAATCAGATTCTGGCTACACTCAAAGCCATACGGTCTGAATTGAACAGTGTTCAATCCGAAGTTGCAAGCCTCCAGAGGAAGGTTGATGACAAAAGCGTACCGCTTAACCATGCCCCTACCGACGAGGCTGAAGTGAATGGTGCAACCAGAAATGACACCATGTTTCGACCCAGAAATCCCTTCCCCAGGCGTTGTCAATCATGTGTGGCAAACAACCAAGTGGATTGTTCCCATTGCTTTAAGTGTGGTGGGCTTAATCACATGGCTCGTTACTGTCGGTCGGGAAACAGACGACGGCTACCCCCGCGGGATAGGGAGTAGCCCCTCCACCTAAGAATACGTCCCGTTATTGTAATTGTTGTCAGAAAGAAGAAGGGGATATACATTTTAAACGGTGTTCGGCTTGTAAATTGGTATATTATTGTTCAACTGGATGTCAAAAGAGACATTGGAATGAACATCAAGTACTGTGTAAAGCTATTCAGGGCTTCCCTAAGCCACGGGGAGAACATGTCAAAGGGCTTGGAGATGGTTGTGACCCCAGTGTCTTCGTAAGTCACATAACTCCTAAACAGCGTATATCTGTTGCAAGGTTAGTTGGAAGAAAATGTTCTGTATTAGGTCATGTGAACGACGTAAAAGTAACAGCTCTGTGGGACACTGGTGCCCAAGTCTCCATAATCACAGAACACCTTTTGAGACAAAAATTACCTGATTTAAAGATACAGGATATTAACGAATTACTGGGCGTGGATTCAGACCTTAAGTTGACCGCAGCAAACGGAACTGCAATACCATACAAAGGTTGGATCGAAGCAAGATTTCGGTTAAACGGTGAAGGAAACAAAGAAGTAACGGTGCCCTTTTTAGTGACGGAGGAACGTTTAGACCAACCAATTATAGGTTATAATGTAATCGAATTATTAGTCAAAGATAGTGACAACTTGGCTAACTCCGCTTTGGTACAGAATATAACCAGTAGCTTTGAAAACTTGCCAGAGGAGCATGCAAAACAACTAGTCAACTTGATTGAAACTAACGATTCGGACTTCCTTTGTGAAGTAAAGTCGGTGAAACGGGACGTAATTATCCCAAAGAACACCACCGTCAGTGTATCTTGTCGGGCGAACACAGGTAGTGTCACCACAGCGATGCCAGTATTGGTCGATCCTGATGAACAGTCGCGGTGGCCGTCTGGTTTAATGGTTCAAGAGACGCTTTCAACTATAAAAAGGGGAAAGTCAACTATTTTAGAAATCCCAGTAGTCAACAGTACGAAGCACGACATAACGCTACCCAAACGAACGATGTTGGGGCGCATACAACTAGTTCGTTCAGTTACTGAAGTTGACGTGAAGTTACAAGAAAGCGACGGAATCGAACATAGAGATGTTATGGATCAATCGAAACCGTCAACAACAGGAGAGAAAGATGATGCAAATCAAGAAGAAAGTGTAACACCAAACGTAGATCTCAGCGGACTTACAGACGAACAGCGACGTGTAGTCCGAAAGATGTTGTACGAAGAACGGGACGCATTTGCCATAAATGAAGATGACATTGGTCGCATTCCAGACTTAAAAATGGACATTAACCTGACGGATCAACGACCGGTGCAACGGAATTACACCGCTATCCCGCGTCCCTTGTATCCTGAAGTCAAGCATTACCTAGAAGACCTGCTCAATAAGAACTTCATTCGGAAATCTAAGTCACCTTATTCCAGCAGCGTTGTTTGTGTAAGAAAGAAAGATGGGGGAATGAGGTTATGTGTGGACTATCGCGAGTTGAATAAGAAGACAATACAAGATCGTCATCCAATACCCAGGATCCAAGAGACTTTGGACAATCTCGGAGGCAATGCATGGTTTAGTACGTTAGATCAAGGCAAAGCTTACCATCAAGGCTTCATAACTCCTGAGAGCCAACCATTAACAGCCTTTACAACCTCATGGGGTTTGTAGAGTGGGTACGGATACCATTCGGATTGACGAACGCACCAGCCAGCTTCCAACGGTTTATGGAGGGATGCTTAGGAGATTTGCGCGACCAAGTCTGTATCCCCTACTTAGACGATATAATCGTGTTTTCAAAATCATTCCAGGAACACGTGGAACACGTCCGGCAAGTCCTCCAGCGTTTGAAAAGTCACGGTGTGAAACTAAAACCTGGTAAATGTAAGTTGTTCCACAGAGAAGTTTCGTTTCTCGGTAGAATAATATCGAAATCTGGATATTACATCGACCCGAAAGCAACTGACGCTGTGACAAAATTGAAGGATAGTTTACCGAAAACAGTCGGAGAAGTTCGCCGACTCGTGGGCTTACTTGGAGTATATCGCCGTCATATCAAAGATTTCTCCAGGATAGCAAAACCGATATACGAACTGTTAGATGGAAAGCATCACAAAGCGAAACCACCACCAACTAATGGTCAACTCCCATCCAAACATCCGGTAAACTGGACTGCAGAACATAGAACTGCACTGAATAAGCTGATTGAGCGCATTACTTCACCACCTATCTTAGCATACCCTGATTACAACGCTCCATTCGTAGTCCATACCGATGCCTCACAGGACGGGCTCGGAGCGGTCTTATATCAAAAACAAGAAGGAACCCTCCGAGTAATTGCGTATGCCTCACGTACCTTGACTCCGGCAGAACGTAACTACCATCTACATGCAGGAAAATTGGAATTCCTAGCACTGAAATGGTCAATTACGGAACAATTTCGTGATTACCTTTATTATTCCCCTCGTTTTATCGTGTATACGGACAACAACCCCTTGACGTACATCCTCTCGACGGCGAAGCTCAATGCAACAGGGTTGCGATGGGTTGGAGAACTGTCAGATTTCAACTTTGAAATTAAATACCGACCTGGAAAAGTTAATATCGATGTGGACAGTTTATCCCGAATACCAGGAGACTTCCAAAAGTACATGGACTCCTGTACGCAAACTGTCTCTCACCAGGAATTCAATGCGGCTGTTTCCCACGTTCGTTCTATAGACAACAGTAATACTGTATGGATAACCTCGATAACAGATCAACCAGACGTCTTGGAAACCGATAAACGGCACTTGCCAAATCGAGAGAACACTAGTCAGATCAGGATGGTGGACGTTTCAAAAGCCCAACGTGATGATCGGACTATAAGTAGACTACTCTGTTATGTGAATAGAAAGACGAAACCGACCTTCGAAGACCGACAACAGGAACCCCAAGGAATGAAAAGATACCTTCGAGAATGGAGTAAACTATACGTGGACAGTAAAACCGGAATCCTGTATCGAGGCCAACAAATCGTATTGCCTGTCAAGTACAGACGGATGGTATACCGTGAACTTCATGAGGAAATGGGACACCTTGAAACAGAACGTGTGTTTGCCCTAGCAAGGGAACGATTTTTCTGGCCTGGAATGAGAACGGACATTGACCATTACATCACCCGCGTTTGTCGTTGTCTGAAACAAAAGAAACCAAGTATCAACACTAGAGAACCACAACAGTCAATCACCAGTACTTCCCCATTTGAATTGGTATCGATAGATTTCGTACATCTGGAACGTAGCTCGGGAGGGTACGAGTATATACTCGTCATAGTCGACCACTTCACGAGATACACTCAAGCATACCCAACAAGGAATAAGTCAGCCAATACAGCCGCAGAAAAAATCTACAATGATTTTATCCCGCGCTTTGGCTACCCATCTCGCATTCACCACGATCAAGGCGGGGAGTTTGAGAACAAGCTTTTCTGGAAACTTGAGCAACTCTCGGGCATTGCTCACTCGCGCACGACTCCCTACCATCCACAGGGAAATGGACAGGTTGAGCGGATGAACCGAACGTTGTTAAATATGCTGCGCACTCTACCCGAAGTCTACAAAACGAACTGGAAGGACCACGTTGGCAAGTTAATCCATGCGTACAACTGTACCCGACACGAGGCTACCGGGTATTCACCCTTCTTGTTGCTCTTCGGAAGATCGCCACGTCTCCCCATTGACCTCATGTTTAACCTGCCAGAGAAGAAGGACGCAACTGGATATCCAGCCTACGTGAGAAAATGGAAGACAGCCATGCAGGAAGCATACACTCTAGCTTCAAAGTCAGCTCGCCAAGCCGCCAATAAAGGGAAGAAGCAAAGTAACAAACGAGTTCGATCCACACTCCTTTCTCCAGGTGATCGCGTACTAGTGCGGAACTTAACGCCTCGCGGGGGTCCAGGAAAACTTCGAGCGTTCTGGGAAGACGAAATTCATGTAGTAGTGGCCCGGAAGAACCCTGAGAGTCCTGTCTACGACATCAAGCCAGAATCTGGACGTGGGAAGATAAGAACATTACACCGCAACCTGTTATTACCGTGTGACTACCTTCCATCAGAACACGGTGTACCAATCAACAACTTTGTCAAGACAAAAGAGCGTGAAGCAAATGAACGAAGAGCAAAGTCAAAACCGAGAAGTCAGCCTCCAGCAAATTCCGCACCAAATGATACAGATTCAGATTCGGAGGGAGAGGAGCGACCATCTGCCATGCCAAGGGATTTGGATGAATTGCACGCAGAAGATTCACAGGAAACGCTTGAAGACACAGACGAGAATGCAGCGGAACCAAGTGAGATAAGCCACCAGGGAGATGACGACGAAAACGCCACGGTGGAAGAACAGAACCCCACAACGGAAAACCCCATCCCACAAGTCCCATCGACGATGAATGAACAGGAAAACAGGGATGAAACGGAAAATAACCGCGAAGAAAACGCCGATTTTCGTCCGCGCCCGCAACGAATACGACAACCACCATCACGATTCGGGTATAGCGCACCTGGAAATCCGGCCACCGGCGTGTTCAACGTATGGCAAAACCCCACCGTTGGAATGATGCAGACACATGGCTTTGTACCGCCATCACCACCCTATTTTTACGGTTTCCCACCAATCGCACCACCGTTTGGTTACCACCAAATTTACCATAACCAGCCGATGTTTACCTTTTAGATACTTGGACCATTTAACACTGTAACTTAATATATAAAAAAAAAACAAAAAAACTTTTAGTCGCAAAATATCTATAGGATATGCAAAGGATGCACCACGTAACGTAGCTTGCGGAGAAACGGATCTTTATTGAGAAAGAGAAGACGGACGTGATATAGGTTGACAGAATTGATGGGTTGTGCCTGATCAACCAACCCTGGTGTCTTAGGATAGGAGATACTAACAATTTTAGAGACATAAATGAAGAGAGACACAAGCAAGATCCACAAATGTCACGGATGACATTCAATAAGGAGAGGAGAGTGATACCGATAATTTATGCTAATAGCGATAAATAGTCAGAGCCTGACACTAGTGACCAGCGGCACGTGTTGCGTGCGGAGATCGGAGAGAACGTAAAGAAAACGTTTGAAGGATTGTATTGGAAATATTGCAAGTAATATTATATAGTTTTTTTTTTGTTGTTGATAAAGCGCTAACACTATAATTCCTCGTCTGATATTTCGAGTAACAAGGGCAGCCACATGTTTGCAGCGACCTCCTTGGCCTGCTTTCCAACAACACTTAGCATATTCCACTTCACCATTTACTTGGCTCAAATGGATATAAACAGCATAGCTGGCAGTTTTCATGGAGGCACTAACACGCGCCTTAACCAAAAACAACATCTTCGAGGCTTAAACATTTGGCTTGACAAGAGTGTTCTTCGCATAACCTTTCCACAGTCCATAGCCTTTTTTTATATTTCGATAAGCCTTCGGAGCGACCTTATCAGACATTGTTGGGCTGTTTTAGACAAGCTTGTTTTCTAGTTTCTCGTGAGTGAACGCCGGCAGTTTCGCTAACGATCTAGTCCAACCATGCCCGTCAGCGTTTAGGATACCTGCATTCGTATTCATAGATGTTAGGGGTTGTCGAGAAGACCCAGCACCTCCACTTCGTTTAGTCGTACTCGTCGAAGAAAGCGGACTTTTGCCATTACTTTCAGGGCTGGTAAACCTCTGAAGACCCGTGAAAGAGTTTTTAAATAACTAGAGTCTTCATTGGTTTGAACTGCCTCTGAAAGACGACAAAGAATCTCAGCAAACTCACTTTCAACAGTGGCCAATTTGAAATATTTTCATATGCGTTACTACTAAGACCAGAATTCACCGCGCGCTTCGGGCTCTCTGACGTAATTATGCATACCGTCTATTGTAAATGAAAACGCATTTTCATGTGAAAAGTATAGCCGTGGCCCTCGTTTTCAAGTAAACAAATTAGGTAATTCGAATACAGAAAGGAAAAAGAAAACATATTTCAGTCTCTTTAGGGGATTTTGAGGCAGAAGAATCTTGAGAATAATTCATTCAGTGAATTTTGGAGCCAAAAAATGTCGAGAAATTTCACCCAGTGCTTAACAGTAGACTTAAACTAAAAGCATTTAAATTAATAGTAAACCACACAAGAGATGAAGAACTAGTAGAAGTTCTTGTCAGGCATGTCTCTTAACACTTTTCCGTCCGAATCATAACATCTGTGATAACAGGGCAGTGTGTATGTTATGTCTTTGGTACCGTATGTTCCTTGAGGAAAAACAGCCGTGGCAAGCTCGATCTGTCCGATGAGAACGCGCGTGAAAGCGCTCTGCAAATAGAAGGTATAAACGTGATTAAGACACAAGAATACAAGATCGAATGAATAGGAAATATGCTTTATGTGCAAAATGAATGAACAATGCACAACTGCGCTGAATTTAACCTAGCAGATTCGACAGGTGAGTAATTTTAGTACAGAATTCTGAATAATATGTACATAACAACTTCATAAATGAATGAGATGTTCAGATTTTGGCAGGCATGCAGACAAAGAATTTTGCATGACCTTTGCTTCTTTACCATTTAATAAATATAAATACCTTCTGTCGGGCTGTCGGTGTTCCAAAATGAACTGTTCTTGTAACGTCAGTGCTTCCATCACTAATAAAAATTAAAAGTAAGAATGTAGCCTCTCGTTTCAATATAAAATCATCATAGTGATGGGCGAGGTACTTCAATTTTACTCGACTAGCTTGTTGTAACGTTCCGGGGTCAGGCTGTTCAGCTCTATATTGAAGTAGTGATATCGTAAGTCTTTGGTAATAATTCAGAGATTACTCAAGTCCACAGAGGATAACCTCGCAGAACATATAATAAAGGTACTGTCAATTTTGTTATGCAAAACCCTTCTTAACAGATCTCTTCACTGTAAAAACAAGATAAAAGTTAAACTGAGTAATGAGTGTATTATCTCTTTCGATAAATAACTTCTCACGTTATTTATCGAAATAGATAATCCACACATTACTCGGTTTAACTTTTATTCTGTTTTTTTGCTATGTAAGTTCTCGGGTCTTTCTTCAATATATTAGCCTCACAAGTAAGTTAAAAACTCTGTCATTAAAATTTTGAGTTGAACACCAGTTTGTAAACAGATCTTTGAACTTCTGTAATAAATCACCTCTTCGGAATGTTTTTGTTCCTCTCAACGTCGTCGTAGTTCTTAAAGTATTGCGGAAAACGGACGATGACTAGGAATACAATATTTGTACATATGAACACCATAATTACCTGTACTGAGATCCAGTATCCAACAGTAAAGTGTTTTTGTCCGTAACCTCTTTATCAGTTTCTTTGGTCGCTCTGTTCAAGAAAGATTATCAGACATTTATACTGAGATATTACGATAGCTCGACGCGTTTTTCTTAAAAGTTGAATAATGCGAGCTAGACTAGAAAAAGTATTGGATTTTAATTTTTTTGAAAAGAGTCAAACGTGATGCGAAAACTTCTGATATCAAAAAGGTTACCATGAAAAATGATCCTCACTTTGCCATGCCAGCAATGACGACTCGAAATGGTTCCCAATAAACATTCAACATAACCAACTCGATAAAGAGCGTGATGACCCCCATTTCTTTTTTAGTAATATTTTTCTTATCTCCCTCGTGTCTGATATGCAAACAGTCATAAGAATATAAATGAATCAATCGAGAGGTTTATTCCTTTCTGACATTTTGTGACCGTAATCCAACACGAAGGATGAGTTTTTGTTCTGACTCCCTAAATTAACCATGCAATAATAGTTCGTTAGCCTAAGTATAACCCATAACAATGAGTAATGTTATGAATTATCAAAGAATTTGAGAGATCGTTTCCAAACTACTCTGGTGGCGACAGTTTCTCATATTTTTGGTCCAGGACATTTTGGATGCGACAGTTATTTTTAACTCTTTCATACAGTTTGTAATTTATACCGGCATTGCGCAAAAGTAGTTTTAACCAGATAAGTTGACATTTCGTGATTGATGAGTAGACTAGATTTGCGGTGTCCCTCTGGATAAAAAGAACTGCAACACATTCTGTCCTGAAAATGTATATCTTACTAACATGTAATGGACGACAGCTCCATTCTCTCCGAACCCAATTATGGAAGGAAAACTGAGGCCTCTGTAGAACGCTTATTTGCTAAAAGGAAGACGAAATCACATTAAGGCCATTTAATAGTAAAACAAGACGCAGGCGAGCACAGAAATAACTGGACATCACAGAGTACGAAGCCGTGGCTGAGACAGGATCCGCGTAAGCCGTGAACATAATTGTTATTGGGCCTTTTATCGTGGGGTTAATTGATAAAACTTTTCCTTGTTTTTTTCTATTGATATATATTGCTTGCGTTTTCCATTGATATTCCTCGCCAGAAGGTAATGTCGCTCGCTTTCTAACATTTCTAAAGTTCATATTACGTTCATTAGTTACACCGGCCAACACACTTTTTGCTGACTTAGGTTTTTGGGTTGTTTTTAACTAATTTTTAGCTGCTGATTTCAAATATGGTATCCATTTTTTTCTGACACATCAGATTTTTATTCTATAGCATATCCATATTTTGTGATATAATGCTTAATAATTCCTTGATCAGCATAGTTTACCAAGTCCTAGACCTTAAAACCATAAGTTTTAATGTCAATAGGATCTGAAATGATAAGTGAAATATAAGATAACATCTCCTTTTATTGAATACATCCACTTAATTCTCAAACATAACGGATAAAACAAGCACGATTGTACATGAACCACACATTTATGGAACGAACTTCTGCTTATGACAGCATCTGGAGTGTTCCATGTCTACACAGTCTCTTTGAATACTCCAACAGTAGTCGGCCATCATATGTGTGTTCCATCGACCTTGATATCTCTCCTCCATAACCTTTATATCTTGATGAAAACGCTCACCATGTTCATCGCTCACATCTCCAAGATTAGCAGGAAATTCATTGAGATGGCTCATGAGGAAATGAACCTTTATGCTCATGTTGCAGCCTAAAACATGAAAGCTATCAAGCAATGTCTCCACCAAATCCTTGTAGTTTACAGCTTTGTATTCCCTAAAAATCCTTTCACAACAGCCACAAATGCATTCCATGCTCTTTTTTCTACATCAGTCATCGAACTTGAGAAGTTTTGACATTTCATTAACTTTTTGATTTGTGTCCCATCGAAAATACCAGCCTTTATTTTGTCATAACTTAGGCCAGGAAATGTTTTACATATGAATTGAAAACAGTCACCTTCCACATTAAGAGCTTTGACAAATTGCTTCATAAGCCCTAGCTTAATATGAAGGGGTGGGAAGACGATTTTCTCTCGCTCAACAAGTGGTTGGTGTATGATATTCTTCTCCCCAACAGTCAAACTTTTTCTAACTGGCCAGAGTTTCTGTTCCCAATGTTTGTCTTTCGCTCGGCTATCCCATAAGCATAGAAAACATGGATACTTTGTATATCCTCCTTGTTGGCCAAGTAAAAAGTTGACCATTTTCAGATCCACGCATATGACCCATTTGTTATCACCATACCTGAGTAAATCTAATACAACTTTTATGTGTTCATGCTTCTCTTTTAAATAAACAGAATGGATAATAGGAACGGCTCCAAACAAATCTCCATTATGGAGTAATACGCACTTTAGACTCTTCTTCGAGCTATCTATAAAGAGTCTCCATTCATTGGGATCATACTGAGGAACACCCATAGCTATTAACAGTCCGGCCACGTCACAACAGTAAACAAAATCTTTGTCAGTTTTAAAGAATACCAAGAGATCTTTTTCTCTGTTCCGATAAAATGTTACATTTGTTTCTTTCTGCAGCATGTTTTTCTCTTCAAGTCTAGAAGCTAACAGTTCCGATAGCTCTTTTGACAGACCTAAGTCTCTAACTAAATCATTGAGTTCAGCCTGGTTGACGTTTTCACGTTTTTTGGTTGATGCATCCACAAAGTCTGTATCACTGTCATGCCCATGATTTTCATCTGATTCACATATATCATTCTCATCTTCTAGTGAAGGCAGTTCGGTGAAAATAGGTACTGGTATTTCATGTGAGTGAAACACTGGACGAATTGCTGAATTCAGATTTGGTTAACTTAATTTCTGTCGAGTTTTCTTGCTATACCCAGAAGTTTTTGTGAGGCAAAAGTAGCAATCATCTAAATGGTTCTTCTGCTCCCGCCACACGATAGGAATGCCAAATGATAGTTGTTTCCTTCTGCCCTTTGTCCATTGGCGTAGATTTTCGACACATGGTTTACATACGTTGTGCGGAGCCCATGACTTATCCTGATCACCAATTTTGAGCTTGAAATAAGCCAAGTATGCTCTTTTCACAAACTCACTAATGTTTGTTCTCTGACTTGACACTGTAAAACTCCCGCATATATTGCAAAATGAGTCAGGGGAATTCAAACACTTCCTACGTATTGAGGCCATAGTAGTGAACTCCTGAATTACTTCATGAAATCAATCAGAAAAGAGAGAAAACAGAATAATTAGATAAAATATATTTTTGCTTCTAAATGTGGATGAATATATACCTAAACAGATGTCTAAATACGTGGATGAATTAATATATCAACATAATTTATTAGCAGTAATATCCCTTGCTGCTACAGGTGAGGCCAATATGGACCAGCCCATAGAAATATAAATTGACGTGATAGAAGAAAACCGTTGTCATTTTTAAACTCAGTGACCCCAAATTACCCAAGGACAAGTCTTAAACTTGAGTCAGCAGAAAAAAAATAAAAATTTGTTGACTTGTGTTATCTTTTGGTTTTACATTCCACTTCCAAGGAAAAATCTGTGATGTTTTGAATGAAGAATACATTTCAATATTATTGTCAAACGAGCTTTATAAAAGATAGCCCAAATGCAATAAGAATTGTAAGCGTCAATAATAACTCGTTACTGCAGGATAAATTATAATTGCCTGCGGAATTCTCTCATCTTTTCTTCCAATCTCAGTTCAATTATATTCTTTGCTTTGGCAGCGATCTAAAACACGACTCGTTGAAATAAGTATGTAGCCCTTTATGTGAGTTATAAATATGACTGGTTCGTAGTGGCTGGATTAAAAGGCAAGAACAAAAATGAAATTTACTGCTTCACCTGATTCTCAGTCCACAACAAGAACTCCGCCAAGGCAGCTGAGTCTTTAAGCTGAAAATAAAAACTTCCCAAGTCAAGGAAAGCTTGCATTATTTTTTCAAATGACAAGAAAATTTAGTGGTTTGGTATACGTACGTTTGCATTTCTCATGCCTTCAAGCTCCACTTCATTCTTTTTTCCTTTCATTAAACTAATGGGGGAATATTCAAGGTAAACTTTGTCCTATGAAAGAAAGACAAGGTTATGGCACCACATGTAGATTCATGGTCAACATTTTGTGACTGTGTATAGTATAGCTTACACATTAGTTTTAAAACAGGTTTTTTTTAGACCTCTCCTCATGCTATTTCAAATTCTTGATGAACTCCGAAATTAATGTTAAACGTTATGCAGGGAACTAGCGCGAAAATGTTTAAACCCTTACTTTAGAAACTCTCAGAATTCAATGCTTGGCTATCCAATGGAGTCAGCTGTTGATGAATCACTTAAAGAAAACAAAATTTAAAATTGAGATAGGTTCACTTGAATGACTTTAAAATGCCATAAATTAGGTGATACTAAAATACACATAAATAGTGGGCAGTTCGTAAAGATATCCGTTGAACGTCAGGCATGGTTTGAGCAGACTCATACACCTATTACATCATGGCCCAAGGCTGAGGCAACAAAAGGTGGTAACGGTCAGTGGTGTTTAGTCGCCAAGAATTTCATTGCATGAAGCATCATCTTTGACTTGTTTGTGATTGTATATGAATTTGTGCGATTAGGAATAATTGACGACTACACGTCTGAATCTGAAGGACAAATGCCTAAAAAGTTTCAATAACAGGCCCTGAAAGTGTGTTACGCGGTGTCAGCATGCGAAGTGGACGACTACAGTCGCAACTTGTTGTTGACCAGTCGTTCACTTTGACGACTCAGACCAGAAGGGAACCATTCTTTAACAAAGCCCATAATGAAGACAGTATATCTAAGGTTGTTCGAAGATAAGGAACTAATATTTGTGCTGTGGGTTGTACATTTTATGAGAGGCTTGTGCAAGGAATATGGCGAGGAACTGTGAATCTTTGACTTCACTCTCGATGCGCTTATCAGGCAGGCATGTAGGCGGGGCTACAGCCTCCCCGTCGGGGAACCTTAGTCCCCGGCGGGGAAAAATTAGCAGTTCACCCAGGAATTTTCACCGATGATACCACATTTATACATTGTACAAACTACGAGTACTTGTTATTTAGCCAAGAAAGATAATTGACTCTTCATGTGAACGTAAACTGTTTCTATTCAGTTGTTGCGATTATTCTTGCCAAAAATAACTTGACATTTTCGACCTTCAAATAAGGACAATATGAAGGGGCGTGGTTATGGCCCTTCCGGTTTAGACCCCCTGTCGGGGACTTTAGCCTCCGCAGCGGGGAATTTCTGGCGCCACCTCTGGCACTTACCCAAATCTTGGCCGACTCTCCTTGGCTAAGACTTTCAAGTTCCGTTCCAATATCTCCATAAAGCTTTACCGTAATGCAGTATGGCTCGTTTCTACAATTTAATTTTATATGGCTTTGGAAATCTGGCGGGGAGATTTTCGAATTGTCGACGAAAAACCTGTAAAGGTAAACACAGTAAAGCTTCATTATTACGACTAACGTCACAGTTTACCGAGACACTGTCACAGAAGCTCCAAAAAAGCCGCAGGATTTCAATTCTGGGATCCATTCATGGGAACAAGAAAAAGGGAGGATAAGCGCTAAGGTGTAACAACAAGTTCAAAATTTTTTGTAGCGCCCAACACATTCGATCAGTGACAAACGTTGCTTCTCTGTAATGATGCACACCAGACATCTCATATGGCTATAAGTGTACAGACAAATAAAGGTAGTTCAGTATAGGGATGAAAAAGAAACCTTCAGGAAAAAGGCCCTTTTATCTCAAATTATCGTCTTCAAAAATTTTGCGCACGAAACAAGCACACCGGTAGTTTCATCGGTGGTATCTGACATGAGACCACAAGTGATATGTTTACAAACATACTAAAAATCCAGGCTTTAACTCGGGATGGATGCATTTCTCAACTGGATTGTGCCTATTTAATCATCATTATTATCAAGTTTCACTCCAATGAAGAGTGGATTAGGCGACATAATATTTCTCATGAGATTTTAAAGAACATCTTTAGACAAAAGTTGGCAACTTTAGGTGGATGAGAGGACATCTAATATTTTTTATGTCAACTTTTTTTTTTGCTTGTTTTGTTTTTTTGGGGGTTTTTTTTCCCCAGGTGATTACGTGATTTTGAAACCTTTAAAATCATGCCTGAGGAATTTGTAGATGCAACCAAGTCTTGTGTTGGACGCAGCTTACGCAACGCGTGGGCGTCATTTTTTGAACTATTTCTACGAGCGTTTCTAGTCTTGTATATTAAAAATACGAGAGCTTGGAAATATTAGTCCAGTCAATCTACGAGATTTTAAAGGTTCAGTTCGAACAAATTGCAATAGAATTTTCTTCAGATCAAAAATGTCAGGGAATGCCTTCTAAATAACATACTAAAAATCCCAAAAAATCCATGCATGGGAACATGGGGAAAAAAGACCTTACATTTGGAGAATTTTGACTGCTCTTGCCACAGGGAGCCCATATCGAGGAAAGAACGTGAATGTTGTAATAAAGACATTATTAAACAAATTTTCTGGCTTTTTCTTAGTTTTTTTAACCATGGAGCACTGAGATAGTACGAAAATCTAATATATAAACAATATTTGATTCGTATTTTAGAGTATAGTAAACATCTGTCATTCACTTTTGTCCCCAGTCTCCTCTCGGCCAATATGGTCGCCACATGTGTTTTCCACTAGAATAGCTGCAGGTGTTTTTTAAATTTAGGCCATTCCTTACCGATTTTTTAATGGTTTTAATCTTTGAAAGTGAAAGGGGCTTCAAAAATGTGATTTTCGGTGCAAATCATTGCATTTTCATGGATAAATTGCCTACAGTTTCAGGTAAGTCAACTCAAATATAAATTATCTAGTTTTAAACATTTATCGAGTTTATAACAAGACTATATTATTGCAAAGAGTGTTAAAAATTTAAAAGAAAGCAATTTTTAATTACAGGGCCACTCACTCAGAATCGAAAATAATGAGCAATGAGCAGTGCCCTTTTTGCAAGGGCAACTTATCTGATGGCCAACCGACCGTAGAATTAAGGCAAAAATGTGCAAATACTCTTAACAAAATAGCTGGAGACATTAGCTTTGTGGTTGGGCAGAATGTGCATGTTAATTGCCGTAGAAATTTCTGCCGAGATGTGGATAGGAAGGGCAACAGTACTGAGCAGTTGGCAAACACTCCATTAGCTGCCAAAAGACGCTCTACACAGCGTCCGTTCTCTTGGAAAGAACACTGCTTCTTTTGTGGGGAACCCGCAAACAAGAAAAGGAAGGGCTTTGAATCCATCCCTGTACGAACAGCTGACCTCCAAACTGCAATAACCGGAATTTGTCGTCAACGAAATGACGAATGGGCTTCAACAGTGCTTGGTAGACTAGAATATGCCAGAGACCTGCATGCAGCTGATGCAGTCTATCATAACCAATGTAGTGTAAATTTTCGCACTGGTAAAGACGTTCCAAGACAATATATCAGCGTTTCTTCTAATGATGCAGGCCAACAATCAAAAAACAAGAATGTTGGGCGACCACAAAATACTTCAAAACTGTGTGCCTTCCGTAAAGTTGCCAAGTATTTAGAGGAGAACGATGAACAGCAGATAACTATCAATGAACTATGTGCTCTCATGAAAACCTACCTGTAAGTGCCAGAAGACGAACCATATAGTACTGTATACATGAAAGAAAAACTACAAGAACATTTTGGTGACCAAATTGTTATCACATCGATCAAGAACAAAGCCAATGTAGTCACACTAAGGAAAACTGCAACATCAATCATTAATGAATTTTATCAGACTCAGAAGCAGTCTGATGCTGAAGCAGAGAAAGCTAAGATTATCTCCACTGCTGCAAAACTTCTTAAAAGCGAGATAAAAAATCTTGAAGAGGCCCCAAATCATTACCCAAGTAGTGATGAGCTTGAATCCACTGAAACCGCTCTACTTTATGTTCCAAATCTTCTAGAACGGTTTTTAAGATATCTTTTTGTTGGAAAAGATGTTGATCTCAAAGTTGCATCTATTGCACAAGCAATAATACAAGCGACAAGACCAAGAAGTCTTTTGGCTCCCCTTCAGCTTGGCCTGGGCGTGCAAATGCATCACCATTTTTCTTCGAGGTTTTTGATTGATACGCTCAACTCAATGGGCTTTTGTTCTTCATACTCGGCAATCCAAAACTTTGAAAGAAGTGCTGCGGTTACTCAAGAGGTGGATATCCCAGAAACACAAAGAAGATTGCTTTATCCAGTACATCGCTGACAACGTTGACCACAACACAAGAACATTAGATGGTCATGGAACATTTCATGGGATGGGAATGGTAGCGACGATAACACCCAATACTAAAGTGAGCAGGCAAATACCGAAGCGATCCGTCACTTCTGGTAATATTGCCGCGGCTGGTAAACTAGTCATTCGCTATTATAATGGGGCAACCGATGAGGTAGGATCATCACTGGTTTACAGAGAACTGTCCGATCTTAAAGCACAGGACTCATTATCCAATCTCGACCTTCTTTTTAAGTTAACACAGCCACTGATTGAATCACCTCGCCCGTCATGGTCAGGAACGATGGAGTTGGTGTTTAAAGGGAACCACCCACCAAGTGCTACAGTGCAGTTTCTGCCGATGATTGATATTGATCCCGGCAACCTGACCTGCATCTACTCAACTCTTTTGTTCATTGTTGATCAGGCAAACCGCTATGGCATAACACCAATCATTACGTTCGACCAACCCTTGTGGTGGAAAGCATTGATGATCATCTTGAACGAGCCGGAAGATAGTCATATGAAGTCTATAGTGCTTAGGCTCGGAGGCTTACACATCCAAATGAGTTTTCTTGGCTGCATCGGTCATATAATGGCAGAATCTGGATTGGAAGGTGTCGTTGGACTTGCGTATGCTACTAACGCTGTGGTGCATATGCTAAGCGGAAAGGCAATAGCACGAGCTATCCGAGGCCATTTCCTTGTGGATTCGGCATTGAATTGCCTTTTGATGAGCGATTTGCTCAATATACCCCTTAAAATTGATGATTGTTCCATCAACGAAGACGAAGCTAACTCAGATATCTGCGAGGAAACAGTAAGGGAGGAAACCGTGCCAACTGTCAACAGTGAAGTTCATGATGATTTGGAAAAGGCAAAGGTACTTTATGAAAAACGTTTGGCAGATGAAATAAGCCTGGAAGAAGTGTACTCTGCCGACGTTTTCGGAAAACTATCAGAAGAGTTAGGAAATAAGAAAGAAAGTTTGATAGAGCATAACCGCACGGCAGCCCTCTGGATGCAGTACATGAGGATGATTGACCTTCTTAAAACGTTTATCAAAGCTGAGAGAACGGGAAACTGGAATCTGCATCTTCAAGCAGTACGTGACATGCTTCCATACTTTGCTGCAGCGGGGCACAACTTGTACGCCAAGTCTGCTTATGTATATCTACAAATCATGGAAGATCTTAAAGAGAAACATCCAGACATCCACCAAAAGTTCCAAGATGGGCTGCATGTTGTAAGAAGAAGCGATCGTTACTGGGCTGGTTTATCCACAGACCTAGTCATAGAACAGGTTCTAATGAGAAGCGTCAAAACCACTGGTGGGCTGGCAAGAGGAAAGGGTATGTCAGAAATGCGGCGACTTGCTTGGCTGTTATCCATGCCAGCCTGTGCAGAAATCAATGGCGCAATGCAAGCGCTGACAGGTGCGAGCTACGTAACAAGTGAACAACACAAAGATTGTGGTGAAGCGAGACAACAACGTGATTACGCTGATATGAAGAAGATCATGTCTTATATTAATGAACGAAATCCCTTTAGTCCCGACCCATCTTTGCGCAGCATTGTGTCTGGAGTCGTTGCGAATGAGAACGTCAATGCTGACAAAGCCAAGAAAGTCGGTGATGATATTGTTGCATCAATGGCTGGCAAGAGCGTAAAAGAATTTTCCTTTCGTAAAAGAAATCAAGTTGTCACATTGGCATCAAAGAGTGCAGTTGTATCTTCTGATGGGAGCATCAAGGTAGATCCGCAACTTCTGTTCCAGAGACTCAGTGTTCTTGCTGCTTGTGGAAGAATAGAGAACCCCGAAGAACTATTTCAATTCGAAATGTGTAGCTTTCCTCCTGCATTGTTTGAGTCTCAGTTCCTTCCAAGACGAGCAAACAAATCAGTATTAGCAAATACTCTATGGGAAAGAACAAAACTCCATCAAACCGATATGCCATCTGGGAATACTCACTATGTTCTGGATGGAGGTTCCCTTCTTCATCACTTGCCATGGCCACGAGGCAGTACCTATGAGGCGATCTTCAATCTCGGCGTCCAGTATGTACTACGCAGGTACGACAAGGCAACTGTTGTCTTTGATGGGTATAAGAATGGTCCTTCAACCAAAGATTGTACACACGTTAGACGTGGAGGAATTGGATCTCAAACGATCAACTTTCAATTCCATATGGTGATGACATAGAAAAAGCAAGAATTCCTGGCCAGTAAAGCTAACAAGCAGAGGTTTATCAACATTTTTTCTAACAAGCTGCAAGCTGCTGGATGTACA
>JASJOG010000482.1:0-149062 GCA_030142905.1 Heliopora coerulea
TTTCCATTTTTTCATGCTTATTGCCTTTAGAAGGTATTGTTTTTCAATTTTAATTTTGCCTGACTTTTATTTTTCTTTTCTAAGCCTTGTCCTTGGCTTAGCCTTCTTTTTCGTTTCTTATATTTTTTTGAATTTTTTTGTTATATTTTCAGGGTTTTTTATTGTTCTTTTGCTTTCTTTTAATTTCTTTTTACTTTTGTTTTTATTTTTATAACTTTGTTTTCCAATTATTTATAGTTTTCTCTTTGTTTCTTTTTTCCTATTTGTACTTCTTTTCCTTCTACTTATTTTTTCCCTACTTTTCTTTTTAATTCTTTCTCTTTCTTGACTTCCTTTCATTACTTCCTTCCCCTTTTTCGCTTCCATCTCTTTTCTTTCTTTCCTTTTTCTTTCTGTCTGTCTGTCTTTCTTTCTTTCTTTCTTCCTTTGTTTCTTTCTTTATCTCTTTCTTGACTTCTTTCTTTCTCTGCTTTCTTCCTGTCCTTCCTTTCCATCCCATTTTCTTCCTTTCCTTCTCTCCTTCCTTCTTTCTTCTTTTTTCTTCCTTTGTTTATCTGTTTCTTTCTTTCTTCCTTTCTTTCCTCCTTTCTTTCTTCCTTCCTTTCTTTCTTCCTTTTCTTCTTTCTTTCTTCTCCTCTTTCTTTCTTTCTTCCTTTTATTCTTCCTTTCTTTCTTCCAATCATTTTTTTTTCTTTTTTTTGTTTCTTCCTTTCTACCTTTCTTCCTCGCTTTCCTTCTTTCTTCTTTTTTTCTTCCTTTCTTTGTTTCTTCCTTTCTTTGTTTCTTCCTTTCTTTTATCCTTTCCTTCTTTCTTTCTTTCTTCCCTTCTTTCTCTCTTCCCTCATTTCTTCTTTTTATCTTCTTGTTTTCTTTCTTTCTTCCTTCCTTCCTTTCTTACTTCCTTTCTTACTTTCTTTCTTTTTTCTTCTTTTCTTTCTCTCTTTTCTTTTTTCTTCTTTTATCTTCCTTTTTTCCTTTTGTTTCTTTCTTTTTCTCTTTCCTTCTTTCTTCTCACTTCTTTCTTTCTTCCTTTCTTTCTTCTTTCTTTCATTCTTTCTTTCTTTCTTTTTCTCTTTCCTTCTTTTTCTCTCTTCTTTCTTTCTTTCTTCCTTTCTTTCTTTCTTCTTTCTTTCTTTCTTCCTTTCTTTCTTCTTTTCCTTCTTTCTTCCTTTCTTTCTTCATTCTTTTTTTCTTCCTTTCTTTCTTTCTTTCTTCCTTTCTTCCTTTCTTTCTTTCTTTCTACTTTCTTTCTTTCTTCCTTTCTTTCTTCTTTTCTTTCTTTCTTCATTTCCTTCTTTCTTTCTTTCTTCCTACCCTTCTTTCCTTCTTTCTTTCTTTCTTCCTACCATTCCTGCCTTTCTTCTTTCTTTTTTCTTTCTTTCTGTCTTTCTTTCTCTCCTTTCTTCTTTCTGTCTCCCTTCCTTTGTTTCTTCATTTCCTTCTTCCTTTCTTCCTTTCTTTCTTCCTTTTTTCCATCCTTTCTTTCTTTCTCTCTTTCTTACTTTCCTTGTTTCTTTCTCCCTTTCTTTCTTTCTTCTTTTCCTTCTTACTTTTTTCATCCTTTCTTTCTTTCTCGCTTTCCTTCTTCCTGTTTTTCTTTCTTCCTTTCTCTCTTTTTTTCTTTCTTTCTTTTCTTCTTTTTGTTTTTCTTTCTTTCTTCCTTCCTTCCTTCCTTCCTTTCTTTCTTTCTTTCTTTCTGTCTTTCTTTCTTTCTGTCTTTCTTTCTGTCTTTCTTCTTTCTTTCTTACTTCCTTCAGTCTTTTCTTTCTTTCTTTCTTTCTTCATTCTTTTCTTTCTTTCTTCCTTCCTTCCTGTCTTCTTTTCTTCCTTTCTTTTTTGTTTCTTTCTTTCTTCCTCTCTTTCTCTTCCCTTCTTTCTTTTTTTCTTTCCTTTTTCCTTCCTTTCTTCCTTTCCTTTTTTCTCACCCTTCTTTCTTTCTTCCATTCTTTCTCTCTTTCCTTCTTTCTACTTTCTTCCTTTCTTCCTTCCTTTCTTTCTTTCTTTCTTGCCTTCTTTGTTGCTTCCATTCATTCATTCATTCACTTATTTTTTGTTTAATTCTCCTAACTTTTCATTTATTCAATAGTTCTGTGATTAATGCATTAATTAAATAATCAATTCAAATTTATTTCTAGTTGCATAATCTTATCACGATCTTATTTTGATAAGATTAGTAGTATTGTCAGATCTAAGTTAAACATTGTCTCTGACAGCTGTCGGAACTACACAACTTAGTTTTCGTTCTTGCTATTAAAACTTAATCAAACATCATCTCAGAATAAATCCAATCCAAAGACATTTCAGACTATTGCCTAAAAATGACCTCATTACATTTTCTGATCTCTTTTTAAATCACCAACAAGCCGATGTCTTCTTAACATCTCTCGTACTATTGACATCCAGAGGTTCCACTTTGCAAACGATACTCTTCCCAATTGTAGTTTAAAGGTAAATGCACCGTATAATTATCAAGAAATCTGTTTAATGAGCCCAACTCAGTATTCTGTACAATAAACTCAGCTATTCTCATTACAATGAAATAAAGCTTTTACTAAATCATTGTGATTCACGTTAAATTTGTATTTGTAAAAATTAGTTTATTTTCTCATTAGCTGTTACCCCTTTCGGATCAATAACCGACTTTGATATTTTACCCTGGCTAACGCCGGATAATTTTACTAGTCAGGGGGAGACCTCTTGGAAAGGAAAGTGTTAATGTCCAGGAATCTTCACTACTTTTCGTGTTGCGATGACGCAAGACTTGTCCGGATATTTCTGGCTGTATTTCAATAATTTTCTACCATGTTTTCCCGTTTGAAGACTTTATTGAACACTTTGTTTGTGTCCGAATGCGTGTGTTCGTGTCCGTTCGCGTGTTGCAATTTGTGTATTTGTCTGTGCGAAAAACCAAGGCAGATGATGGCAGAAGCTGTGAGATGAGAGAGAGACTAGCACATCGACAGTTAAACTGGGCATCAGTCGGGATCTTCGTACCCAGAAACACTCGGCTTCTGCTGAGGAAGGTCGGGAAAAGTAGACTTGAGATCGGGCGGTGGATTGTGTAATTTGATGAGCATTCTTTAAAAAAATATAATCCAATTTAACATATATCTAGCTGGTGAATAGTATTTTCTACGCAATCTGATTGGTTCTTCTATCTCTGAATATTCTGCACTCTTCATCTCCGAGCGAAACAAGATGGAGTCCAATTTTGTTTATGTTACGAAAAAAAGAACTTTTTTCCAATAAACAAAGTCGCCGTGCGAGCCAATGCTAAAGAAGCAACGGAATTTGGCACTTATGTATTCAAATATATGTATTTCTTTTAAAATCTTTTCAAAATCTTTTGTTTATAAATGATGTGTGGGAGACAACCCGACGTTACGTAAAATTGTTTCAAAAATTTAAAAATAACATTTGTGAAAAATTTATTTTAGCTTTCTGTCTTTAATTGATTGTTTTTTAGCTGTAATTTATTCAGCTGAAAAACATTGGGTCACAATTTTCACAGTTATATGTTTTCCACATTTTTATGTGAAAAACATAAAAATGTGGAAAACATATAATTGTGAAAAACTACATGCGAAAATTTTCCACATGTGAAATTGACGCAAATTTACAATTGTCAAATGTGATCATATGTGATTACATAAAATGACGCCTGTGAAATCATGTGAAATTTTAGTAAGCAAACTTTCAGTGTTGACTGATTTATTTTCTCTCCTCCGGCTTCAACAGCAAATCGACGTAAAACACACGCTCCTTTTCATTCTTCAGGCTCATTGCAAATACATTTTTTCATTTAATATTGAACATAAGAATAGAAACGATGACATATTTTCAAAAGCAGATAACTTTTTATTTAGTATTCGCAATGGAAGAATAGAACATCGTTTTCGAATTGTCCTAGTAACCAAGAATCTTCTCCTTGTGTCCGCGTTCGTTATATTTCCCAGTGTCGATAGAGACTTTGGAGGTCTAGGATATATTTTTGGTGGATCTCCGTTTGTTTCGGAGTCTGAAACTTCACTTCAGACCTTGTGTTGAAACGTTGGACTATGCCTTTGACTAATCTCCGACTAGACATTCTTTAATGGAGATATCTATTTTACTTTTTTAATTTTACATTCTGGGAGAGATCCATCGTGGATTAACCCCTTTTTCAAATTCTCTTTTCCATACACGCAATTTTACTTCGGGGAAATACCAACTCACTCTGAGCCTGGTGACCCTATATTACGTTATTTTATATTTCTTTGAAGAGATGCCCACTTTACTTTATTTGGTGACCCCCTATAATTCTAGACCTATTTTAATTTTGGAGAGGTAGTCACTTTGAGCGTTGACCGACATAATATTATACCGACTTGTTTCTTGAAGAAGCAAACACCCTGTGTAGTGTCCCCATTCGCTTTTTAAACATTATAGTTTTGGGGAGACACTTTATTTGTTGACCCCATTCAGTCTATACTATCATAGTTTCGTGGAGATATCCACTCTACGTGATAACTCCATGCATAATTTTAGTTCTTGATGAGATATCCACATTAAGTGAAGACTCTACTTGAAATAGGTAACTTGTTTGGATTCTCGTATCTGTAACCACAATAGCACTCGACATTATGCCTAACACTTCACCTACTTGCAAGCAATTTACTAACATAAAGAAATTTTGTTCATACAGAGGGATTCTTTCAGAAATTATTACACAATAAGTTCTGTTAGCGACAGAAGTCCTGAAGCCAAAATAAGATGAGGCAGTATACAAATAAGGAGAATTCTGGCTATGTTAGCGATATATAAAAAGTTGAGAATTAAAGATACTTACTGGTTTGTATTAAGATTATTAAAAATTTTGCAAACATGGCAATAGAAAGACTTTTTTTTCTGATTTAGCTCTCACATTTGGTAAGCGGAGCAAATTGCATTGTTTCAATTCTTTGCCACGTTGAATAACACGCTTGCTAAAAATAAATTTGTTCTTAAAAAAGTTTAATACCTATAAAGAAATATTCACTTTTTAACCAAATTTTATATGTGATCTTCTCGTCTTAACTCAAAGATGTCATACGCTGGCAAATTCAAGGCTTCGTTACCACTCGATCACTTCATGGTGATTCACTCTCTTAACCTACCTTAGCTTGTATATAAAAGTAGAAAGTTTCTCTCAGCAAGTTCTTTGGTAGCTTTGCTTGCTTCTATGTATGCCGAAAAGGCTTTATTTTGCAAATTTCTCTTCCAAAAGTTTCCCTCATGTTATAATGATGCTGTGACTTGTGTGTTGTTAGTCAGCGTTGTAAAACTTGTGCACTAACACAAACGCTTACCAAGAATTACCAAACGATTTGATCAGATTTAATGTTTTTAAAATTCTCAGCAAGGCGATGTAGAAATGACGATATATCCTCTATTAGTAGGAATAAAGTTGTCCGTCAGTTGCTAATCAAATGGTTAAGAAATAAATAAATAAACAGATTAAAAAATGGGAAAAACAGAAACTAAAAAATTCCCACAGAAGTGGTTTTAAACAAAACTTTCACTTTCATAGAAACTGCATGCTTGGCCTCATTTAAGTTAATCTTTTCATCTTGTATTAGGTCACTAGAGATGAAAACTAAGGAAAGGTTGAACTAATAATTATGGCATTTATTTTGTGCTAAGAGGACAGCAGTTAGATTGCAGCTTTCGATTAATGGGCATCCAATAGCTTAAAAAAGTTCTGATAATGAAACAAGTACTGAACAATTGCAAAAGTGAAAGAGACTCACAAACTCACTACGCCCTTATTTCGGCATCTTCGTCCTGTTGAACACCCCGTGATAAAGTGATCAAGCTGACCAAATGCCTTCGTCTTAAAAGTTTGACCTCCGTAGAACACAAAATATTGCAATAACTAAGTTTCGGTGAGAATATAATAGATGAAGCTGCTGAATCATTAGACTTAATAGTAGAATAAACAACGAATGGGTTTTTATGACAGGACCATTAATAAAAACTTGAGTGGCTTAATCATGAGGACTAGTGTTGTATGATTAAGCTAAATAATACAACTTGAATCGTAATTTCTATTTCAATACTAAGTTATGACTGTTGAATTTACGGTGTCCCCAAACGACATTTTTTGTTTAATTTTAGCAGCTCCTCAAACAATGCATGATTGCCGCAGTTGTTTTCATAATGCAATCGAATGTAAAAGGTTTGAAAGGTGATGACCTACACAATTTTATAAGGTAAAATTTGAGGTATATTTTTACCACAAAGAAGTGTTCGTCTGGATAAATTCGGGGCGGAACAAACAGACGAAATAAAGGAGAGTTTTGTAACCAAGGAAGCAAACTTTGTAGGCCCTCGACCTTGTCAAGATGGTGGCCAAGAAGTACTGTAGGGCTCGTTGAGCGGAAACAAAGACGACGAACAAATGAAGAAATGAAACAATTTTCAATATATTTTATTAGTGACGATACTTTTCTACTGGATCTTGAACTTTAGTCTTAAAAATGTCTGCCAGCAATGAACTACTTGAAAGCATAAAAATATTGCCAAACGAAAGTTTGGAGAATCAACAAGTGCACGAGAAAGCGGAAGGTGGAACTCGGCAAGAAGAAGTTTAAATTCGATGTCCGAGAATCACCTGCGAAGTCACGGCGCAATCGACATTCCATTTTTAATGCGTTCTCGTACGTACCCAGACGCGTCTACAATGCTTTGTTTGATACTACTCATGTTTACCTGGACTCATCGAATAATTCGTCTCAGACAAATTATTCGTCTTCCTGGATAGATACCACCTGTGGTATCGTTCACATTTAAGGCGCGTATCATTGACGTAACGCGTTTAGTGTCAAAGATATCAATAAAATAATATGGAACTAATTTTCAATAGTAACAGCGAACGGTTGTGGTGTCGCGTTCCACGTCCTACACGTACAAGTCTTGTGGTTGAGCAACTTTTGAGTCATCATTACGCTCGAACGTTCGCGTCCCAGTCACTAAGGACCATGATAGATAGGAAAAAATAAATTCCGATTTCCCCCCTGAAATACTTTCGATTGCTTGTTTGGGAGGAATGTTTCACAGCATTTTGGATAATCTCACCGACGAAACAGGCCTTCATAACCAAAGTATGGTATTGAAAGCATTTGAAATATGTAAAGCGGTTGAATTACCAAATGAATGTACTATCTCATGTTTCGAAAAGAAAATTTTGATCATTTAACTTAGCGCCAGGTTTGAAACAAACCTGTAAACTAAGAACAACTCAACACAGCCAGCCAGAGATGTAATGTGTGGGCGGGGATGAGGTCAAAGTGGTGACCCCTACTATCTGGTAAATCGTTTGTTCAGCTTCATTGAGCTCTCGGAGCCGTTAAGGGAAACGTTAAGGTACGGTAAAAAGACTTACTTCTAGCCATTGAAACAGCAACAGGTTGGTTGGCAAAAGAGGCGACAGACTGAGAAATAACCCTCCAGCTGAAATGGTCACACTACGTCCCTGTAGTCTCAGTCAGTCCTTTGGTCGAGTTTGTAAGCTGTCAATTCTACAAAGTATAAAACAAGACAGATTCCGAAAAGAAGAATCGTCTTGAAAACTCAAGATTCGAACTATAAATCAAGAAACAGATTAAACAGTGATGTTTCGACTTTTCTTCGAAGTCATAATCAGTCTGAGTCATCTTGAAAACTCGAAACTTCGAGCTATTAATCAAGAGATAAAAATTGAAGTGTGATATTTCAACTTTATTTCAAAGTCATCATCAGATAGAGTCATCTTGAAAACTCAAAATTTCGAGCTACAAATCAAGAGATAAAAATTAAACAGTGGTATTTCGACTTTATTTCAAGGTCATCATCAATCAGAGTCATCTTGAAAACTCAAGATTCGAGCTATAAATCAAGAGACATAAATTGAACAGTGATATTTTGACTTTATTTCAAAGTCATCATCAGAATGAATATTTAAAGAAGACAAGCCGTATCTACATAGTATAAAGTATTTAACTATTTACTATACAGTATAAATGCCACTTCCTGTTATACATACAATATAGATACGGCTTGTCTTCAGTAAATATTCAGTCTGATGATGACTTTGAAATGAAGTCGAAATATCGCTATTTAATTTGTATCTTATGATTTATAGCTTGAACCTTGAGTTTTCAAGATGACTCTTCTTTTCGGAATCTGTTCTCTTTTATACTTTATAAGCTGTGTAACGCTGATAGCTCGACAAACCTTTTTAGCTCGGCTTGTAATGGCTCGGGTTTCTAAAACGGTGCCAGGCCGCTTTGCTTTCTGCTTGTAATCAGCACAAAGTAGTTGAAAGGTCGCTAAACCTGTGATTCTCAAGAAGTTGAGCGTCGCATGTGTCAGCACGACAGAGTTCTCCAAACTTTCAGTTTATAAGCTAAACTTAATCCCTGTTGAACTGTGCGGAACGTCTTGCCAGTAAGCACAGCGAAGAATAAAATGAATTGTTTTCTTTATAAACTCTGCCTAACCGTTCCAGCGCAGGTAGATTCAGCACGGGACAGCTTATAAACTAGGGCTAAGCAGCTCTGTACAAAGAAGGAGAATTGAAGTGAAGCTTCTTTCTGAATAGGATGGAAATGTTATCCCACTATAGTGAAAGAATATGCTAAATTAAAACGCATGATACGTTGCTGTTAGTCAAAGTTTTATGGACTCATAGTCATACATAGACGTTTTAAATTCAGTGTGATGAACACAGAACCGAAGAGCCGATGGGTCAGAGGAGATGAAAGCACTGTAACTAAGAAAACGAACAGGTTGCATCTCTCAACCGAGAAACTGTATCAAGCTACCTTAAGGCTCCGTCCACACGTATCCGGATATTTTTGTATCGCAACTTTTTTGTTGCGGATCAGCCTTTCGTCCACACACATCCGATAATTTCCAGCTGGTGATCTGGAAACTTTTGAATCCGATCTCTAGAGTGGAAATTTTTGTATCCGTAAACAATTTGGATACGTGTGGACGGTCAGACCGTAAATATTTTTATCCGATAGTGCAACAATGTTGGATCCAAGCTTAACCGCGTAATTATCTAATATGGCCGCCCCCAAAAAGGTTATCGCTGGTGTTGTACTTGGAGTTATTTGTAGTCTAATAACTTGTGTGCAGTTAAAACTGGCTATGTTTAATATGCACTTTGATTATTACAAACGGCGCATGGATATTTTGACGCTTCTTTCAATGTCTGATGCACGAATTGTGCGCTATAAACAACTGAAGCGAGCCGGAAAACAACCTCGTCCTCGAAGATTCTGGATCCGACCAGGGCGAACTAGTGATTGGTGGGATAATTTTGTGAAGCAAACGATGTTAGAAGAAGAATGGCGAGAAAATTTTCGCATGAGTCGACGTTCACTGTACACATTAGCTGATCAAGTTAGGCCATACATAGAAGGCAAGACAACCATAATGCGGTCGTCAGTGGATGTTGTAAAACAAATTGCAGTCACCCTTTATTATTTAAGTGATGAGGGACGCCTGCGAAAAACGGCAAATACTTTTCGATTTTCGCGTCAAGTTGTGTCAAAAATAATTCGTAAAGTTTGCAAAGCTATCACAATTCATCTTGGAGCAAAATACATTACCCTACCTTTCACAGAAGAGGTTGAGGCTCACGTAAAGAGTTTCCATCGATCGCATGGTTTCCCTCAATGTTTAGGGGCAATTGACGGAACACATATTGAAATCAGACAGCCGGAATATAATTCCACAGATTATATTAACAGAAAAGGAAGGTATACCTTAAATGTTAAAGCTATGTGTGACTACAAGTACTGTTTCATGGATGTTGTGGTGAAGTGGCCAGGAAGCGTTCACGATGCTCGAGTGTTTTCTAATTCCAAGTTGAACTATTTTCTTAAAAGTGGAAAAATACCTCCTTGCAAGCGTCAAATCCCTCCAAATGAGGATCCTGTTCCTGTATTTCTCCTTGGAGACCCAGCATATCCCCTAATGCCATACCTGATGAAAGAATTCTCAAATGGGGGTGCTACAGTTCAAGAGCAATATTTTGGAATGACTCTTTGCCAGTCCAGAATGGTGATAGAGTGTGCTTTCGGGCGCTTAAAAGCACGGTTTGGTGCTTTAAAGAGGGCAATGGACATAATCATTAAAGATGTTGCTAGTGTCATTTCTGCATGTTTTGTTCTACATAATTTTTGTGAACTGCACAAAGAAATCATAGGAGATGACAAAGTTTCTTCAGCCATTAATTACCATAACAGCTTCCAACCTGTAGTTAGTCTTAACAACTTCAGAACAGACTGTAATGAAGCTGGAGGGAAGAAGATAAGGAGGATTCTTACTAATTATTTTGAACCTTAAAACTTACTTCGTTATGTGAAAACACTTTTCTGATATGCATGCTTTGACTGAACTGCATGTATCACTTCATTGTTGAATAATAATAGCTAGCCAGTTTAAAAGGTACAAATGTCTGTCAAGATCCTACTAATCTTTCTCATTAAGCTATCTTTTTTGTATATTTGTTGCCATTCAATTTCAATCCCACACACTGCATTCAGGTTTCAACCCCCAATTTTTGTGCAGGCAACCAAAAATTGTAAATTAATATTATTTTAACTAAAACTTTATTGCTTTAACCTAAAATCTTAATCTTACAATATTACATGCCAAATTACATAAAAAACTGTAACAACCCACTTTACTGAAAATCATTGATAGCATGCATTACTATTGCCAATACGTGTTCATAAAATAACCTTAACAAAAATGTAAAATGATTCTGCTTGTATCAAATTACAACAAATTTTTCCATGATTAATCAACATTAAAAATATAATTATCAGTTTTGAATTGCTATATTCTTATTCCATATAACATATTTTTAAAACATATGTTCATCATTCAAATACAATGATTGTGTGTATGGGGACTGTCCACTATTTGAAGGTGGAGCTACTCCCTGGGATGCACGCTGTGTGTTAGGATACATGCTGGAGTTAGCTTGTGGTGCCATGTAATGTGGCATCACACTAGGCCCTGGACACATCATTTGCCTCAGCAAAGAAAATCCATCAGATATGGACCCTGTAAGTTTCTCCATATTGGTGGTTAGCTTTTCCATATGATCAAAGTAAGTTTTACCCATATTTTCCATGTTTTCTAATAGTTGTTTCTTTACTTGAAGTTCTTCTTGAGACACATTCAGTAGTTGCACGTCAACAGGTAGCTTTCTTTTGAGTTTCTGGTCTTTATGTCCTTTTAATCTTGCATTGAGGAGATCTCTCCTTTCTTTGATTTGATCCATACAAGTAGAGGTGCTTGGGGTAGAGGTACTGTTTGTTGAGATGCCACGATCTTCAATTCCTAGTTCAACCGGGCTGTTGGTTTGTGTATCGTCGTCTGAATTTGGGCTTTCACGACTCACGCTGCAGACATCGTTAATCTCGGTCGTCTCTATTCCTTCGGCTAGGGTAGTTGTGGCTGGAGAACCTCCCCATATTTCTTCGCAAAGATCAAAGTACAGCAATACAACACGACCATGTCCGCTTTTCCGTCCTGAGTCCACTGCTTCCCTAAACTTTTTTCGAATCATTTTAAGTTTCGACGTCAAAACAGACTTTGAAAGTTCTCCCTTTTTATGCGGGCAATCCTTTCCCATTGACAAGGCATTTTCAGACAAAGGGTACTGCTCATTAAAGCGCTTTAAAATGTCGTCGTACTTGGTTCGGGTGGATTCCCAGTCAACATTCTCAATAGCGTTCGAAGTTTTGTACTCCATTGTAACTTTTAGCAAAAGCTCTACCTCATCATCACTCCAAATAGAGGCGTCAACCTTGCTTTTCTCATTTTTCTTCAGTTTCTGTCCCGTTTGTAACATCTCAATTCCGATAAAAGCAATGGATCTCAATACGTTTTCCCGCAAATTTGCAGAGTAAATTTGTAAACATAAAATCGGCGTGTGCGCATGCTCTACATAGGATAAATCATGAGAAGTCCTGGAGATTAGAATGTATCCGGATATTTTTCAGTTACGTGTGGACGCGCAAACTATTATAAACGGAATCTGATCCGCAACAAAAAAGTTGCGGATACAAAAATATCCGGATACGTGTGGACGGGGCCTTAGTTTATACATAATTTATTCATCGACATCTTGGCATTTTATCCTTAGGCCTCAACACTTGTCACTTACTGACAAAATCAATCATTGTAAATAGAGTAGGCGTTTCCTCAATTCTTCATCAATGATGTAATCACTTTCCCATGTATATATAAACCTTAGGTCCGCTTATGTTAGTTCACTTGGTCTGAAGATGATTTTGCAATAATATCACTATTTTACAGTTTTCATCTTTCGTTAACTTAAATCTTAAGTTAAAAGATGGCTTTCTTTTTCGGAATTTGATTTCTCTTATATGATGGGATACAAATGTCAACCTTTAGCCACAGAATAAATAATCAACCAATTGATTATTTATGTGATTAGAGGAAGGAGATTGCAATGGCCGAATTCCTTGGAAGAGTCGCAAGCCCAATGAACCCTATTATTATAGAAAGAGCTGACTGCCAACCAAAATGTAATGAAGAAAACGGATTATTGTCCTAAAGAATATTAAAATGTATGGCTAGACCGCAGTTTAGCAGACATAATCCCACGCCTTCGCCTTCGTAAAAATGCAAACGTCATCAAAATACAGTGCACGAGTTTAAGGTTATATCACAGTTATTTTCCTACTAAGTTCAAACGTTCACGGTTATGGTCAGAGTTTGGGTTGGCTTAAATATCGATGGAAGTGTTTTAAAAATCGTTACCGACCACGTTTTAGTGGACACAATCCACGCCATCGTAATACTCAGTGATATTAAAAACAGGATACGTCGCAAGCCATATTGAACAAAGATGAAATGTTTCAAGGTAGAACTCGACTTACGTAAAGGGACGCACGCTCCCCTGCCTCGCATAATGTCAGTTTACTAACAGAAGATAAAAACAGCCAATGACTTTTCGACTTAATTATCACTTTCTTATCTTCCGTTCATCTGATTGATTACAGATATTTGCAATCCTTTTCACAAACATTTTCGAACCTTTAATACGCAGGGTTTTTAACCTCAGCCCATGTTTTTCTCTCATAAAGTGCTTTCTATCCAATCCTCAGTACCTTGTTTTCTCGTCTTTTCGCGGAGTATTAATTTGAATCTATTCCTCCATCGTAATGCTCACTCTTAAAATTTCAACATAGTCTTTGGTCACTGCTAGGTTTATTTACGTTCCTTCGTAAATCTCAATTTTACCTAAAAGCTTCGACAACAAGTTTATGACAAATATATCAAGTACACTTACACAATGCTGGATCTGCTGAGTATTTTCAACTGCCTTTTTTTAAAAATATCAGACAAGTTTTTGTACCATTTCGGTGCCCAAAATACTTGATCTTTTCCCCCGCAGGATCAGTTCTCTGATACTTTATTGAGGCTAACGACGAACGATTTTACTCGTCGATGAGTGAGCTCTTACCGGAGAGTTAATTCACTGAATTCTTAACTTACTAATTTTGAGCCCATTTTGTCATTTTAAAAGAAACAAAAACTGGATCTTTATACTGATATGAGATCCCATTTATTACTAGTAGAAACTTATTAGTAGTCTAAAATAAATATTCCAAATCCGATTTCAAACTTAATACGCCATGGTGGGCCATTTTATGGGCACAATAATGCTTGACAAACGCAACCGCTGCTGGAAAAACACCAAGACACTAAAACATTACACATATTCCCAGTTCTAGAAATTTCGTCTTGAACGTCATTGGTCACCTACAGCACAACCTCGCTTCACTACCCGTGGTGATGATTACATTCAGCCACTTATCTGTCGTTCATCCAAATTTTTTGGATCATCTTTCTGTTTCGGAGGTAATGTACTTAAACTATTCCTCTCCACTTCAGTGGAGAGGAATAGTTTAAGTTTCCTTGCAAGGCGTTCAACATCTTCAGAGTAGGAATAAGTTATATTGACATGGTATAGGTTGACACCAAGCCAATGAGAAAGGAGGAAGGTGTGAGGACAGCAAACAGCGATGAGAGGAGATATAAATCAAAACAAGGCAAGGGCAACAGAGCGGATAGTTTCATTAGAGCCGGGCTTAAATTTAGAATTAAGAAGGCTTTCCTGAATAATTCCGAAGAGGGATTGCAATAGGACAAAATAGAAAAATCGTCAAAAGAATTGGGGTGGCAAGTTGTTCTGATGTGGACTTGGATGACAGAAAGAGAAGAGCAGGTCAATTTCTTACCACTCAAAAGTGAAAGCCCGAAGTTTGGCCAAAATACCGTGCTCCACAGCAACTACACTTACATTTATAAACTACATGCGATCTCATTAACTTGGGGACAACGTCTTTGAACTGAAAAAAACTGATAGACGCCTGGCTGGCTTAAAGACAATGCGGAGGTCGACGTCAGGAAAACAAGACGACAGAAGCTTGACCAACTGTGTACGGATCCGTTGTGAGTGTGTACCGGTTAAAGGAAGAGACAAGTAAATGACTCGTTTATTAATGTTATCAGAGGGTTAAGAAGCAGGAACAGAGAAATTTAATCTAGAAAAATGCTAAGGCAATGTTCAAAAATACTGAGGGGTAACCGTTCCTATGTAAAAGATTCTTAGGTTTCAATACTTCCAAATTAAAGCCTGATAGACGAACATATCTTAAAATACCTATCTAAACAATAAACAAGATTGCGTTTAAGTGAAAGAGGGATGAAGCTATCAAAACTAGTACAGAGGTCGGTAAAAGTGGGTTTAAGTTGGTTTACCATTTACCGGCGTCTTCACAAATTTTGATAGCTCCATCTCTCTTTCATTCAAACACATTCTTGTTTATTGTTTACTAGATAGGTATTTTAAGGTATGTTCGTCCTATCAGGTTTTTCATTTGGAAGTATTACAACTAAAGAGTCTTTTACTTAGCAACGGTTATCCCTCAGCATTGTTTGAACATTACCTCGGCTTTTTTCTAGATAAAATTTTTTCCGTTCCTGTTTCTATACACTCAGATAACATTAATAAACGAGTCATTTACTTCTCTCGAATGATAATGGTTCCATTCATTTTACGGACTTCCAAAGCATACCAATTTCACATCATATGCATCACTACATTAAATATGATAATGTGAATGGCTCAAGACTGCATACATTTGAATTTAAGAAAAAAGAAATTTAAGAATTCCTTAATCTGAATATAAAAATCAATACCCAGCATAACAAGCCGAATAAAACTATGAGCACAAAAAGTTTTAGTTTTTTTTTAATGCTTATCTTTCATTTCATCGCGCAACATCTTCAGAACTTGAGTGACAACATATTCAAGGAGAATCAAATTTATATTATAGTCAAGGTAGAGAGATACCGAATTACAAAGATGACACTTGGAGGCATCACAAAAAAACCTAAAACAAAGAAAGAGTGATAGAACTAAAATTAGAGTTAAGAGTTATCCGCAACATTTTATAGTTTCCGATACGCCAGTTAAACCTCTCACAGCACCTTGCAGTTATCAATTGTATTACCTTTTACTGGTAGTCACGGACTTAAAATTCGCCAACAGTTTTTGAAGTTGATATCGTCGGCCCACCCACACATCGACCTCCGAGTAATATTTCGACCAGTTTGCTGCCTTTCACGCTTTT
Organism: Heliopora coerulea; assembly: GCA_030142905.1. NCBI lineage: Eukaryota > Metazoa > Cnidaria > Anthozoa > Scleralcyonacea > Helioporidae > Heliopora > Heliopora coerulea. The sequence continues at coordinate 15,693 of JASJOG010000482.1, forward strand.
TCGGATTCAAAGACCGAATTCAAACGCGTCTAAGATCCAATGCCATTTATAAGTTTATGTGCCAACGCTGCTCTGCGTCGTGTTTGGGTGAAACAAACTGAAGTTTACACACCAGGATCTGTGAACACGTGGGCATTTCGGCTTACACAAGAAATGAGATCTCTCACCCCTTTTCTTTATCCAGCATATTAGCACATAAAAGAGAAACTGGACACCTGATTTCTTTCGACGATTTTTCAGTTTTTAGCTGGTGGCCGTTCAGAATTAGATACTCTTATTCGAGAAAGTTTGTTAATTGTAAAAATAAATCCCTCTCTCAAAGTAAACATTAGGTAATTTCCTCTCATGTTGTTTTGATTTTTCCCCCCCCCCCCTCACCTTAATCCCTGTTTTAACACATGATTTATTATTCTCTCCTTATCTCATCTCTATTTTTGTAATCGTGTAGGTTATTTAAGCCGAAAATTTTCATGCAAACAGACACTCTAATGATGTTGCTTGTAAAGTGACGAAACGTTAGTTCCTTATTAATGTATATTTCAAAGTATCCTGATGTGTTTATTTGTGATATGGGCTTCTTAAAATTTATTTGCTGGGCAATAATCCTTATTACTAGACTTAGAGTTTAGAGGTTTAATTTCTTTCGATCTTTTCATCATTTGTGCTCATGTCTTTATTCGGCTTGTTGCTGGGCATCGATTTTTAGATTCAAATTACGGTTTCATCTAAACAATTTCCAGCTGCAAGTACTGTCTCGACCTTGGTATTCAACTAGTTCATGTTAGGTTGAACTATGCAATGCAGTAAAACACTGTCCACGTCCTTGTAGACTATGTAGTTATATATAGTTATTATAGGTGAAGCACCCCCAATATCCGCTCACTACGGCCCAGTGTTTAAGAAATAATTGGCACAATTGTTAATGTGGACGATTTGGTCCCATGAGCTGCTTACTCATTGACACATGAAGATTTACATATGTAGGAAGATTCAAGTTGCCATAACAACATAGACTTGCTAAAACTTCCTTCCTAGGTTCACTTCCGATTTCAGCTTCAGCCCAGGCTGAAATATCTCATGTAGTCGGGTCTTTTTTTAACCTAGTATGCCGGACTGTTTAACTTGATCAATTGTCAGAAAGTTTCGGAAATTTTCCATATCCAAGGAAGTTTTAAATAGACTGGACATTTAACGGGTCCGAGTAGTTTGTCTTCTTTACTTTGATTAAAAGTGAAAAGAACACTTGAAAAGAACACGGAAAGAACACTTAATAGAGATTAAGTGTTCTTTACGGGTAGCCATTAGATAAGAATATAGATTTCAACTTTTCTAAAACGCTTTGAAGAAATTTCTCAGATAAAATCTTATAGGTACGGTTAATTAAACATTTAATCAATGAGAGTTTTTGCTTTCTAGCACTGAAAGAATTAAATCTAGTGTATAAACCAGTAAAAGTAGGTTTCCTGTAAACACTTTGTCATGAAGTCCGTGTCCTTTTTGTGCACGAGTACATCTGGGGAAGGAAGTTTATTGTTTTTGTCAGATGCACAGGTAAATTTTAATGACGGAACGATCAGAATGTTTGTGTCCATAGTTATTTGACACGAAAAACCTGATCATGTATTTGTTTGACATAGTAAGCCTATTTACTAATATTCCGTTGGATGAAACTATAAGTATTTGCGCCATAACATTATACTGTACAGATATTACACCACCGGAAATTTCTGAGGACGTGTTCCGTGAACTCGTATTGGCTGCCTCCCTTGCAAAGGGGGTAGAATTTAGCTTGTTGACACTATGTTCAAGCAGATTGATGGCGTGGCAATGGGTTCACCATTAGGCCCTGATTTAGCAAATATCTTTGTAGGGTATCACGGATCTAGACTGTTTCAATCTACATTGCACGAACTACTGGAGTGGCATAAACGATATGTAGATGACTCTTTCGGAATATTTAATGAACACAGAGCAGCTAATTTCGTTCTAGATACCCTTAACAATCTTCATCCGTCATTAAAATTTGCCTGTGAGTATGACAAAGACAATAAACTTCCTTTCTTAGATGTACTCGTGCACGTAGAGGACACGGCCTATATACTAGATTTACTGGCCTATATACTAGATTTGATTTTTCAGTGCTAGAAAGCAAAAACTCTTTACAAATGCCGTCCACCTTTCAATTGAAAGTGATGGAACCATTTGTATAAAACTTAATGATCCGGATCTGTGCTGGGAAAACGAATTTGTTTTCCAGCTAGCCCTACTTGAACCTCCCGCATACTTTCGGGTTGATGTCATCAGTTTTGAGACAATATATGCAGGTGATTCCTTTCTTTCTTCCTGTTCTTTTGAGTCAGCGAACGTATAGCACTTGATGAGTGGTCTGCCGAAATGCATCGTGCTCTTTCTTTATTCTTTAGGCCTACTCTTTACGTAGTATTTTACCTCTCTTTACGTTTCACACAGTTCTCTTAAGAACTAAACGGTCCAGCAGTACCTAAATCACGGTAACTCTGTATACCTTTTTAGTGCGTTTATTTCATTTTCTCCTACTTTATCGCAAATTATCAATCACCATGGTATCAACGTATTTGAAAACCGTGTTTAAATTTGTTACCAAGAATTAATCGCTGTTTTATGATTTTTTATATGTTAGAAAGTCTCTCGCCTGTTTGGGATTTTGGTTTTGACTACGAATTCTTGTTAGTATAAGTTCCCAGTATTACTGAAATGGGGGAAGGTCTGTGGTCAAATTTTTAAAAAGTGTACACCCAATCCAAATCGAAAGTAGTTTTTACGCTGGCGCAGACCTCGTTGTTCGTTACTTCAACTCAATTAAGCAAAAAAGCATTATCACAGCTCAGGAAAATAAATTATTGGAATCTCTAAAAGGCCTGAATCTCTAAAGTTTCGTTCACAAATTGATTAACACCGAAACGCTGTAACTTCTCCAGCTCAACAGGTGCCTTTTTGTAACTTGTCGATTTCAAATTTCCGACTTGGCCATAAGCAAATAGTGTTTTTCCAGTTTTTCTTCTTAATTTCCAGTGTGAAAAGGCCTGCTGACTTACTTTATCCTAACTTAATTCTAACTACCAAATAACATTATAAAACTGGCAAGTTAGTACGATGTAACTTGAATACTGCATCAACGAATCGGTCAGATTTTGGAATTGTTCAATTAGTATTAACTTTTGAATGCCGCTAATTGAAATAAATGTGTCTTAAAACAATTTCGGTAAAGTTTAGGAAATTCCGATTGATCTGTTACAAAAACGTAACAAAATACGTATGGCTGGAATGCGTGTGAAATTAAATTTGGGAAACGTTTAAAAGAATACAATATTCGCGGTGACGCCAGATGTCCAGTCTGTGGGTGTAAGCGAGGGGCAACGGAATTTCTCCGGGGAGCAAAACCGCCAGAAGAATGTGCTAAATTTTGGACGAAATATGAAAACCATTAGGATATTGGAATATTCAACTTCACGACTTCAGGACCTTCTAGTCCTCTCTGAGACACGTGACATACTATAAACGAAAAGTCCTACAAAGAGCTTGAGCTCTCTTTCTCTGTTTCCCTTTTATTTTTATTTTTTAATCTCCACTAACCAGTTTCGTTTTTTTTCTTGCTGCTTGGCTCTCCTTCCGCTGGTGATTGATCCCTTTCATGGCTTCGTTTTATTCCAGTTGAAACTAAAAATCGCAGAAGATGGAAATCATCGTAGAGATTTTATGGTAATGCCACTGAGGTGAAGGAGGGCAAAAATATTCAAGGTGATTTTGATATTTTATGACGGTAAAATTTTTCCAGTTATATCTCTGAAATTTCATCTTTTTAAAAAAATTCTATTAGCTTTATAATGAAGCAAATAGGAAACAATACATGGGCGCTTGGAGATATAGAATTTATCTTCTCGTTTTCAATTTGATATGCCACTCGTGGCAAATCAAACAGAACACTTGAAGATAAATTCCATACCAGGAAGCGCCCATGTGTCATTTTGTTTATTTCATAAACACTAACGTACAGTCTAAAATGAAGACCAGGTACACAGCAACGGTAACTCCAAAAATCGATAGCATATTTGGAGTTACCGTTGTGTATTTTATCAAAATGCTAAGTGGTTCCCACAATTTTTGAGGACCAGGCGTCTAGTAAGTTTTTGTCTGGTGGTGTTTTCAAAAAAGCTCGTTTTGTTCGCAGAGAATGAACGTCCGACAAACAAACTGAAATCGACAAACCGTCACCAAGATACGATATATGAAACATTGGATCTGATTGATCTAATAAAATATCATACGCAGCTTTTCATTGGATCCTTAAACAAATACCTTTTCATGTAAAATATTGTATGTTTTGCGTTTGATAAAATACGATTTTTCTCAGTGGCCGAAAACGTTCTATCACACTGAAGTTTATTAAATAAAAACTACTATAAATATCAACCAAAAACAAATTCAGAGCATTTCTGAAAACGTACTGTTACAAAAATTCAGGAAATCGGATTTTTGTTTTGGTTCGTTTTTGAACAAAAAAACCCAGTTATTTTTAAAGAAAGCACTTGATCTCCAAGAAGAATGAAAAAACTGGTCCAGTATAGTATTAAAAAACTGGTCAATTAAAGTATTAAAAAACTAATATCTCGAAGTTCCCTCATAATTTACAATCTTACTTATTATGAAATGATGACTACTTTATTTTGTTTCAATGGCAACAAAATTCTTTTGCATCCTGTTGTTAGGTGATACATTAACTGATAAAAATTTATCAATTATCACAATTATGGGTTACGTTAATTCTAAGCTTGAAGTTCGAACACTCGGCCCATATTTATACGTGAAAGTTCGCTGGTCATTTGCCAGATATGGAGAAAATTACTGACGGAAAATTTACCTCTCCCGGCCGTTGAGGACCAAAAACAGTCTGAACTGAATTGGGTTAACGTCTTCGGACACGATGATGTCGAGAATCAGGATACGGGATGGAGTATATTGGGTCTGAATCCGTTTAGAATTTGTAAGACAGCTCCTTTATGACCGTATTTTCTCTTTTTCGCCCAAGCCATCTACATTCCTTGAAATATTCTACCTCAGGAAGCCCGCACAAGCTTTTCATTTGACATTTAATCCTATACGAATGTTACGGGGTACAAAAACGGACAAATGGACATACGGTTGTGAAAATGAGTATAAGTGATCTTAACATAACGGCAAATTTTTTTGTTGTTTTCTTTGTGGCTAAAATGGCTTCATTTTAGAATTTTCGAGGATTTGTTTGCTATAAAAAGTACATCACGAAAGAAGACATCGCGGGAGAAATCCAAAATGATCAGTGTCTACTCAGAGGCAGTTTTTGCCTGAAGAATCCCGTCGCCTTGCTCTCAAACCTGATGCAAGGGAAGAAAATTTTTGTTTGTCTAGAAGTAATCGCAATCCTATATGGGCCAACACCAAGCGTAAGATGATCCAGAAAAGCTTAAAAACTCGCCTTGGACGTTATTTGACTCCAAAAATGGAGTTTCGCGTAGCCAGGTAAAAGTTGGCCTCCCCCATCAGCCTGGACCGCTGTAAGTGGTCCTGTTTCAGCAACAAAAAGTCATTATGGAGAATGCTGATAATTCGAGTTTCACCTGTGCAAGAACTTGCCGAGTGGAATCGAATAAATCGGAGGCGAGTTTCTAACCTTTTATCAATGGCCTTGTGCTTGACCTTCGCTTCTGTTTTTGCTGTGATTTTGTTTTTCCCTAGTCATTCACTTTGGAAGCCAAGCAATGTGATTTGTTAATGCAAAAACCGCCTCAGTTTAAGTTGTTTTTATTTTTTTTGTTTTTTGGTTTTTCTTCGTTTATTTCAAGTTCGTACACAAACATTTCCAGTATTATAACTCGTCAAGTCGATGCTCTCTGTGATTGGTATCGTACCATAAGCCAAAGATCACACAAATAGTTTGTGTAAGCTATGTGTTCTCACTAAATTTTTTTTTTTTTATCTACTCAGCCTATCAGTTTCGCTTTCTTTCTTGCTACTTGGTTCTACTTCCGTTTGGTATTGATAGCTTTCATGGTTTCGTTTTGTTCCAATTAGAACTAAACCTCAGGAAAATGGAAACCGTTAGAGACATTTTACGGCAAAGACATTGAGCAGAGGAGAGGGGGAAAGTGTTCACCAATATTTTGATATTTAATGACTACAAAAACATTCCAGCTACATCTTCTGAACGTACACTGTTACATAAATGCAGCTCGTTTGGCGATGATCTTGCGAGAAGAATAAAAATATGGTCAATGAAAGCAAAACCCAAAATTTGGAGATATTGACCACGAGTACATTCGCCTCACCCGGCGGACAAAAAAACTGCTGTATTGAATAAGTCTAATGTATGTAGATATGGTGAGGTCGGGAGTCACTTCATCATCCCAACATTCTGTTCTAAAATGAAAATAATTTTTCCACTTAAACAGATCTTTAATTCCACCCTGTATGTAAATGATCAGTTCACAATCAGTAAGTTAAGGGTAAAGATGTTTTTCTCTAATATTTTGCCCTACGATTCAGTGAGGAATGAATTGGATGTCAAAAACGTTTCCCTTTGATAGTGCATATGATTTATATTTCGTGAGTTAAACAGTTTTTAAATAACACAGTTTAGTTTTATATTGTTTTACTTTAAAATTAATTCCTCACCAGATGCTTTGCTTTCTTCTTTCGTCGACTGAGGTACGTTGTCGATCTCCATTAGACCCTGTTCACCATGGCTACCATTGCTCTGTTCTGTAACGCAAATGAACTGTCAGTGATGCATGTTCCACTCTGTTTACTTCAAACTTTTTCGGGCGAAAGCTCATTGACGTAACCAAAATTTGAAGATATCGACCACTACTACATTTAACCAGTCCGCGCCACCCGGCCGCAGCGAACAAAAAACCTGTATTTAATAAGTTTAATGTCTGTACATATGGTGAGGTCGGGAGGCACATCATCATCCCAACATTCCGTTATAAAATAAAAAGAATTTTTCCACTTAAACAGATCTTCACTTCCACCCTGTATGTAAATGATCAGTTCACAATGCCAGTTAGGTGACAGTTGTCTCAATCTCAAGGTCAGGTAAAATTACGACACAAAAACCCAAGGGGAATCCGTGTTCCTTTAACCAGGGTTAAGATCTACGGTGCCCTAGAATTTGACAGTGGCGTTGTTTTCAGTTCCTCACTCTTGCAAGAGAGATTTGGTTGGAATGTCACACTCGGCAAATAATTCAATCTTATCTTTGCCGTATTTCATTTTTGCAGCAAGTCCATGATAGTCCCTCTTTAGAACTGAAGTCTTATTGAGCAAGAGGCATATTATATTATTTGTCAAAATCAAGATCTCGAACAAAGACTGATTTTCTAGAAGTGCCTTAGGGATTTTCGGCAATTTCAGTGGTAACTGAAAAGCGTTAGAGTAAAATCAATGTTGATTGTTGACTAATCTGTTCAGATTCTTTTATAACACGACACGAAGTATTTTCTTTTGCAGATGATTTAAGCATCGAATGCACTCTTATGACACAACTGGCGCTTACCGATACTAAATTCATCCTCAGAAAGCTTAGTTGCCATAGCAACATAGTAGGTTCCAGATCCTTTCATAAAAATTTCCCAATTACTGACTTACATACCCCCATTACATCCGCTACTACCCTTGACTGGTTTATCATTTTCCTGTGGGGTACTTAACATGTACTAAAATGGCGTTTCTCAAAACTATTCAACGAGTTAGAAAATAAAAACCAATTTCAGCCGACATTTTGAAAAAATGTAAAACAAGGCATAATACAAATGAAAGCATCTTATCTCAAGATGCTTTTATTGGACTTAGAAAATTCAAGGCTATTTTACTAAAAGAGTCACAATCAATTACGTTGCTACGGTAACTAAAATGTTGAGTTTCCAGGAGTAGTCTTCCAGGAAACATTTCCGAAAATATCACCACATCAAATATTTGTTTTGTTGATGATGAAAACTTTGTACATGACGTCATCATTCCACGAGTGCAAATCCTCATATCCACTGAACGGGGCTACTTTAAAAAGAAAATAAATGCAAGTTTCTTTTTTTTCTTCGTTATTGTAACGCATAATTAAGCTGAAAATCAATCTACAAAAGTATTTCAGATTTTTTTTAATGTAACCGTTCCCAGCCTCGCAGCTTTAACATGGAGGGCATGAAAGCCTTGGTCTGCCAACGTTATATCAAAGAGACGATGAAAGCTCTTTGGTTCGCAGGCATAGAGATGTAATCAGGTGATAACATTTTTACCTCCCCCAAAACATCCAAAGACTGGACTATTAACTCTGCATGATTTACATGTACTTGCAGCAATTGACCTTCATACAGGAGGCCAGCTCCTTTGCATTCAAGATGAGTATAACCAGAAAACAAATGTCAACGTTTAATGCGAGACACCTCGGACGTGTCTTTCAGGGGAACAGGCCGACGAGAACGATCTTTTTCTTTTTCAATCTAGCGTTTGCCATATTTAGCCTCGATATAATCCTTTGGAATCTGGTCAATATTTTTAAATATGAGCGGCTAAAAATGCCATTTTTAAAAAAAAAAAAACAAGACGTTAACCTCATCACCGTATTTGTGTGGTTTCTCTGTGAATTTCCCGCCGTGTTATTTACCATCTTGCAATGTGTTATTTACCTGATTTTGACTGGCACTGCTCAGTAGGAAAAGTTTTGGCATAGGTTAGGTAAAAATGTCGTGGGAGAGCTTTATGGAAAAAAATATCCAATAGGACACTTTTGTCTCTAAAGTCAGATAACGTAAGCCGTGCCCTAAAACTATTTAAGCCACTGGAAGACGAGTAGGCTACCATCACACACCCCCTGCAACCCTACAATTGACTAAACTTTATTCGGTCTGTGTCAGAGTTTTATTATTTTACTCTGGTCAGACGATTTTACTCGTCAAGGGAAGACATCTCGGATCAGAAAGAGTATTAAAATAACTGTTTTACCTGATGTACTTGTTCCTTCCTCATTTGATGAAGACGTCCTTCCACTATCAATCACACTTTGCTTACCCTGGTTAGTATTGTAGGCCTCTGCCAAATTAAGGGATGAAAAAGGATGCTAATTTAGTACAGTTGCATGATGTCCCTCCTCCCTAAAGTCGTAACTTAAAATTCCTTGGGTCTTTAATTATAGCAACGAGTGGAAAAAGGTCGAGTTGAAAGCTGTCTTACAACATATTTAAGTCCTTTACTGTGAATCTTCATTTTCACTCCCGAAGGCATGAAAATCATAACCTAGGTATGTTCAGCCTTAACCCCTTGAAGTCCAAGTTCCATACGGTACAATAGGGGTCAAAAGTACGAGTCCATCTTCTTAGTGTTGTCTTCTGGAGGATGCAGTTTATCCCAGGGCTTTGCCAGGTGTCTGAGGCTAGACGCATGGGCATTGTTACACGTATGTAACTCCCACATTTACTTCCTTACTTTTTCTGTTTATTAAGTGAGGATATAGAATAAGACAATCCTTTTCCCATGTCTTGTATCGAAATGTCTAGAGAACTCAGTGAAGGAATCAGGGGCCAAATAATTGAATTAAGTAATGAAGGCATGTTACAACGTAAAATTGCCGATAAAGTGTCTCAAAAGGTGCTGTGGAGTGAACATTGCAAAGGTTTAAGGAAACAGGATCCTTTTTCACAGGACCAAGATCTGGCAGACAAAGAGTTACCACTCAGCGAGAGGATTAATACATCAAGAAAACCTCTTTGAGCAGCAGGATGGCAACTGCTGGTAAGATCCAGGCATTGCTCAATAACACTTGAGAGAAGCCAGTCAGTAAAAAAACAGTAAAGAGACAATTGGCTTCAAGCGAGCTTAATGCAAGGGGAGCAGTCTCCAAACCCCTTTTACGATCCCAAAATAAACGCAAGAGATTGCTATGGGCCAAGAAGTACAAGCATCATACCGTTGACGACTGGAAAAAAGTTCTGTTTTCAGATCAATCTAAAGTTCAGCTTTACGGAAATAGTCGACAATTTTATGTCAGACGCAGAAATAATGAAAGAATGCTAAACGATTGTGTGAAATCTCAAGTAAAACGTGGTGATGGAAGTACTTAGGTTTGTGGATGTTTCAGTCATAATGGTGTTGGTGATATGTATAGAATTAACAGTATCCTTACCAAGGAAAAGTACCACTCCATCCTTCAAAGACATACTATACTATCTGGCTTAAAACTATGTGCTCATGGATTCGTTTTACAGCAGGATAATGACCCCAAACACACCTCTAAGCTCTGTAGACAATATTTGCAGAGGAAAGACCATGGTGTGGTGGTTGTTATGGATTTTCCTCCTCAGTTCCCTGATCTCAATCCAATCGAACATTTGTGGGAACATTTGAAAAAGGATATGACAAAGTATGTAATCACTAGTCAAGATACTCTATGGCATGCCATTATTGAGTGGTGGAACAACCTGAAGCCAGAAATCATCCACAAATTTATCGAATCAATGCCAGAAAGAGTTTCAGCAGTTGTCAAAGCAAAAGGAGGATACACAAAATATTAATAAAATTATTGCGTGAAGACAAAATTGCTTTGCTCATTGTGATGTTATTTGTTCTTTCACGTCCATTATTCATTCAATAATGCAGCAGTTCTTGCTCTAATGAGTGACATTATATTCTGGAGTTCTATATATTAATAAAATTGACTCTAATTTTTGGCTCGAATCATACTTTTGACCCCTATTGTATATTGGTCTGCCAAGCAAATTTTCATCTTTTACGGTTTTCACCAGCTTCCTTGAAGCACTTTTGTCGGTAAACAAGGTTTTTTTGCATTTAGACAAAATTTATCATCGGAAAAGTGGGTTTTTTCCTTAGGTTCATGCAACATTTTATTTACTCAATCAACTGAACACCTGGCTGCAAATTAGGCATTCTATGTTCTATCTTTTATGCCTTAACGATCACACAGAGCATAAGGCGGCATCCACATGATGATTGAAAAGTAACCGTAAGCGGTTACCCTGAATTTCGAGAAAAATCTCTAAAAGGCAGGCGAGAAACTTGACGTCATGCAGCGGGAATTCAAACTCACTATGATTGTGCGTTGGAAATTCCTGGTTTCTTCACTGATGATAGAAACTACAGGAGATGGATAACTGCAGCTCCCACTGTTGAAGGAAATATCGGTTACACTATGTAATTGAGTTAAGAATTTGGTATACATGATCGGATCAGTTTCTGCGATCTTAGATTAGCGGACAAAATAAGCGTAGATCTTCACTTAACCCATTAAAGGGCAAGGACATGCTCTACCATTTTACTCTGGCTAACGCTAGACGGTTTTACTCGTCAAGGAGATGAGCCCTGGCCCTTAATAAGTTAAGCTAGAATTCCAAACTTTGTTCTTAAAACCCAGAGTTGGTGGAGTATCAGACCAATAAATTGAGTACTACTACTTGAAATTCCTTTTGACATGACGTTCTTGGCTTGCCTATGAGATTATCTGCAGTTGTGACTGATGTGGCCGAGTTTATACAAACCTATTTTACTGTATTTATTGATTCATTCGAATACATGAAAGCTACCTTGTGCTTCCAGTATCTTGACGAGGTCATCCCTTTCCATATTCTTCAAGATCTCAATCAGTTTGTTTACATCGTTGCCAGACTTAGTACCCCAGTGAGACAGTAAAGCATGAGCAGGATCTAGTTGCAGTTGAAATTCCTGTAACTCGCCAGCGGTATATCCCAATTGTCCAGCCAAAGCTGTGTAATCCTTATTATGAATTGGCTTGTTCAACTTTGTACAGATTGTCTTGTAGACTGCTGCATTAAGACCACTGATTGTCAACCTTTCTTTGCTGCTGCCTGGTGCCAAGATAGAAGTCAAAAGGATATGAGTTAATAGTTGTAATATACTCCACAGTATGTACAATTTTTCGAGTGGACTGATTGCGTCCACTTAGAACTGCCTTGATTTGCCTTACCCACTGTTCATTTTGTGCCTTAGCCCAGGCATTATAATACTTTATAAATATAATAATTAGTACCCATTACGATTCCAGAAGTAGGAGAGTACTTCAAATTCTCTAGATCACATTGCGAATGTTAACTGTCTTCCTTGGTATCGACTATCTTGTTGACTGTTTGCGGTTGTCTGGGGTGATCGCATCAGCCTATGGGTGACTGTTGGCTGTGGAGAGTACGTAAACTGCTGCTAAGGTATTCCAGAAGTATGGAGAACTTTTTCGAGTAAGAGGGGGACATACAAAATGCGAGGGGACATACAGGGAGTGGGCAAAAAAAAGTGGCCATCGTCAAAAATATAGTCAATTTGATATAACTGTCATTGGAAGAACAGAAATGAAAGAAAACCATATATTTTTTAAAAGCTTTCTTGGAGATCTGATTAAAAAACTTTTGACATACTTATTTTAAGTGCTGGCATGGAACACACATCAATTCTTAATACTTTTATGATAATATCTTCTGCTAAACATAGTGCATTTTCTCCTATTTCTTGCAAATTTAATGATATGAACTTGTACATAAAATTATCAAAATATTGCGCATCCTACAATATTTAGTTGATAACTTAAGTACAAAACATTATTAACCAAAAAAACCAGTTACATGTGCAATTTTGAACGTTTTCGTTGAGGTTTTATGTGAAAGTGATGTGGCTAGTAAGGGACTTAAAAAAGTCGGCACCGAGAAATCTGAGATGAAAATTAGAAGGAATCATGAAATTCTTGGATTGCTTTAAGCTGGAATTACCACATGTACAGTTTCAAAAAAAATTCATATCGACCTGTTCTGGGAAAAAAAACAAAAGAAAAACTTTGCATTAGGGTAAATTGAGTGGAGATTGCAGTCATGATCCTGGTTCTGGATGGAAACTACCGATCGAAGTGACCGTTTGATGATTAAAACGTCCAAATCAGGCAACCCAACCAAACATTAGCTAGCTGATAAACTAGAAACTCAGACAGGGGTCAAATTTTCCACCAAAACCATAAGTCACCTCTTAAAAGAGAGAATTCAAATGGAGAAAAAATCTGAGAAATCATTTGGGAGTGAGAAGAATCGTTTACCGCGATTATCATCTGCTTGTGAGCACATTAGTGGGAATGTTGATGAATGGGAATGGGTTCTCCTAAATCCCATTGAGAATTTATGGGCTGAGTTGGACTGATTAACAAAAGACCAAAAGTTGGAAAATGAAAACGAACTTTTTGCAGTAATCAAAAATGGCTTACAAACAATCACCAAAGAATACTTGCATCAGCTTATTGAGAGCATGCCTCGTTAATGCAAAGCTGTGATCAAATTGAAGAGAGTGCCAGCTAGGTATTGAATGGTACATACACTAGGCATGTACTTGAGTTACTGTTGTTGCCTGTAGTAGTTTGTAAATAAACTTTATTGGCGATTGTGCGAACAAATTCATTAGATTCAAAATGACGGACATCAGAGATGTACCAGGAATTTGTAAACTATAATATAATTAAAAACTGCGTAACGTTTGTGAATTTCAAAAATTGGTTATTAAAATTAAGATTTGAGATGATATTTGAAATTACTGAGACGCATGCATCCTAAAACGATCATTCTTAAGCACGTCTGTTCATCTTGTGATGATTATGTTACGTTAACCATAATTATTTAGGATGGCAACTTTTTTTTGCTCGCCCCCTGTATATTACACTGAGTCACCTTGTAAGGTACAGGCCTTGCCCCTGCCAGAACCTGTACCCTTTCATTGCCAGTCTTCTTTAGTTTTAATCCCATTATTTAAATGGACTGTGCGGAAAAGCAGTAATAATAATAATAATAACAATAACAATAAGAAGTAGGCAGGACAATGACTCGGAGCCAGTGACCTCTATAAAATGAGCAGGTTTTGATGAGATGACCTAGGGAGTGGCGCATCTGTCTTGCCAGTTAACCAGACAGATAGCTGAAAACCTCAGCTTTCCTTAATGTTTGGCAGTTGCAAGTACACTACTTTTCAGGTGTTGGCAAACCTGTCCTGTTCTCCCAAGGACTAGACGAAAATCTGTACAGCTGTGGGTCAAACGACTCGCCATTAGCACACACGAGTCTCGGATAATTTGGGAATCTCTGCCCTTACTGGCAAAAAACGTCTTAATCCTTCACCGTTCAGCGTTCTGTCACACCTCATCGAAGCTGGCCATTCTGCATCTCTTGACGATTTCAAAATTCTTTCTTCCTGCAATTCAACCCCTGAACTTTTGATAAGAGAAAGCCTCTTAATCTCAAAACTTAAACCATCTTTAAATGGCAATCTTAGCTCTGTTCCTCTTTCGTTATTTTAATAATCCTACACTGTTATTTCGTATTTCCGACCTATAACTTCCTGTAATATAATACCTCTAGCTATCTATTTATTCACTGTAAAATGTAATTATATCTCCACTCTGATGATGTTGCGTGATGCGACGAGACGTTAGTGCATTTAATAAAACTTCATTTTTATCCTTGTCATGGGTTTATTCCGCTTTTTGTGCTGGGCACTGATTTTTATTCTTAAACTAATATTTACGTTATGATACAAGCAGTGTCGTAGTAAGGCTTCATAATCAGCACCAGTAATGCGAGTATCAGTCGGAGAAGGTACGAAGGAGAAATCAAATTTCCCCGATGGGTACTCTCCTAACACGGAGATGTAGTTCTCCTAGGACCTTGGAAGTCTAATACGAGCAATACTGCATCCCCACCTTAAGGAAAATCCTTTGCCACCCCCACTCAGATTTTCTTAGAACAACACCTCAGTTTGCACTCCAGCAGAGGATAAAAGCTCGCAGGCGCTAAAAATTCAACGCGGATACCAGTCCACTGCTGACTGCGGATCTGCACTAGTATTGCTCGTATCAGTCTTCGAAGGTCCTCGGAGAACTATATCTCTCTGTCAGGTAAGTACCCTCAGAAGAAATTTAATTTCCATATGCAATAAGAGTTAATAAAATTCTTTGATGATGGGTCAAAGTTAGGATTAGGGTTATAGTTTGCGTTAGGATTACAGTATTTTCAATAAAGTTGTTACATTGTCACATAATATTACATTAAGGCAAGCGAAATATAACATACACCTTTCTTATCAAAAGAAATCCTACACAAGCATTATGATATTTTTCGTACCTCGAATGTCACGGCAGGAGTCTACTATCATAAAGTTTGCGTAAAAAACGAATGCAGTTTTCTCATTCAAGTACATACTAAGGATTTCCTCGATTTTGGAAGGGTAATATTTGTTTCCATCTAACTTCGTGTATGGGATCAATTGACTATTTAGTAATACAAAATTACGCTCCAGCGTGTTACATAACTTAAGAATATGCCCTGAAATTTTAACTTCGCGAAGAGTTCTTTTTACTTTTTTTAAAAGAGACGAGTCGCCAGCAACTTTCACTTCTATCAAATTGCCGATAACTACGAGGCGTTTTAAGGATTTACTTAAAACTGATGATCTGAAACGTAAGCGTGAAAGACCGTGCAACGGCAGTTGCTCAAAGCTTAGACATTAACCAAATAGACTATATATATATATAGATATATGGATATATTGATACAACTTCCAAGTGAATCGAACCCATACAGGGTAAGTAGAGAAAAACTCTACTTGACCGCGGCTGGGATTCGAACCCGCGACCTTCAGTTTACTAGTCCGACGCTCTACCAACTGAGCTACGAGGCCAAGCCGGGAGGAGACCATGGGATGATGGTATTTATTATGATATTTCAAAACACTAGTTTCTTCCTTATCAACAGACTATCTCTGTAAAACTTGGAAGTTGTATTAATATATCCTTATGTCTTCTTACCCGAGTGGTTAATCTCACACTATTAGTTCATATACAGAAGCTTTACAGGGATAGTCTGTGTCGATATGGAAGAAACTAGCGTTTCGAAATATCAAAATAAATACCATCATCCCATGGCCTCCTCCCGGCTTGGCCTTATAGCTCAGTTTATAGAGCGTCGGACTAGTAAACCGCTGGTCGCGGGTTCGAATCCAGGCCGCGGTCAAGTAGAGTTTTTCTCTACTTACCCGGTATGGGTTCGATTCACTTGGAAGTTGTATTAATATATCCTTAAGTTGTAATCAAAATAATAATAATAAATAATAATAATAATAATGGTAATAATAACCGTAGTGATAAAAACAACAGCAATAGTAGCATTAACAGTTATAATAACTATAATAATTATAATTAAAAATAACCGTAATAATGAAAGCCAAAACATAAATATAAGAATAGTACTCACAAAGAGATACTTCGTAATGTTGGGATATGGATGATATCGACTCAAAAGAAACACTCTCAACGTGTCCTTTTGGAGTGTTTTCAAACATGACCAAAATGAAATCACAGTAAAGGATATATTGTTAATGCTGGTATTCTGTGCTAAGACAATACGTAAATATTCTTGAAAAGGACTAAATATAGAAATCATCCACTGGAAAATTTTTGACTTTTTAGCGTCAGGGAATCCATTTCCAGTTATTTGTTAGAGAATTTTTCCAGACATCAGATCTGAAGGAATAGTAAACTGTGAGTTATATTCCTCGGGTGAACACAAGTAACGCAGGTACTTTTTTTTTTACTTTACATCATATTTAATTGCATTTTTATATTACCCGTTGCAC
The DNA here is from genome assembly GCA_030142905.1 of Heliopora coerulea. NCBI lineage: Eukaryota > Metazoa > Cnidaria > Anthozoa > Scleralcyonacea > Helioporidae > Heliopora > Heliopora coerulea. The sequence goes on from JASJOG010000482.1 coordinate 32,382, forward strand.
TTAGTTCCTCTGTTAAACAACAGTGGTGCTCCAGGGAGGTCTGTAGCAACTCGGCTGCCTACTTCTCGGCCAGGTTAATTGTCTAATTTGTAACAGAATTACGATTTCGTCTTGGCAACAAATTGGGCTTCCGACATTCCTTTTGCATTCCCAAACCGAGGGAGTTTTGACGAAAAGAACCGAGTGCATAGTTTTCAAAGACTTAGTAGGAAAGATTTACAATTATCTTTAAGGCGTTTGGTTCGTTCCCTTGTTCGCATTCTTTCCTGTCTTTACGTTTAACAAGCAGTAATCAATCAATGCTTGAAGAAAAAATCTCGATGAAAAACGATTTTAATGTTTCACAACAATTTGTTTCCGAAATTTCTTCGAAAACATATTCACTTTTCGCTTACGAAGCTAACCTGTTTGTATAGATCCCGACATTTTAGGTGTGCCAGTAACAGCGTCTCTGACGTCAGCCTAAAAGTGGACAAATGAAATATAACAAGAACAGTACAGTGGCACAATAAGAAAAGACTTTGAAAATAACAGGAGTCGAGTTAACCAAAGTCTAACGGAATTCGTGAATTTATCTAGAGAAGAATGTGTGTTACTGAAGTACGAGAAAACACAAGTTGAGGAAATCATCTTCTGATGAGTGTCCTATCTAGGCGAAAGACTTGCTGTATATCTAGTGTAAGAAGATTGAGGAAAAAACGTAGGTTAAGGTATAACCAATCTCTGACGAGTGTCCGATCGAGGTGAAAGACTGTAGTTTTACTGTAGTGTGAGAAGACTGAGCGAACAACACATGCTGAGGGAACCAACCTCTAAATAGTATTCTATCTTGATGACTGAGGGAACAACACAAGTTGAGGCAACCGACCTCTGAGGAGTATCTTATCTAGATGAAAGACTGAGTGTTACTGTAGTGTAAGAAGACTGAACAAACAATATGCACAAGTTGTGGGAACCAACGCTTGAAGAGTTGAGGAAACAACCAAGTTGAAGCAGCAAACTTCTCAGAAATGTTTAACTCAGATGAATGACGGAATGTTAAAGTAGTGTGTAAATACTCCAAGAAAAGGCTTTTTTTCCTTTCTTTATCCAAAGACGTACATGCCGTGTTGTCTGTTCAGGAGTTACTGGACATTTACCCAAACAATCTTTGCTAAAATGTGTGTTGCTCATACATTCGTTCCATAAAAAGTGCATGTCTCTTTCAACAGTCCTTTAGATCCTTGTTTTTAAGGGATAAAATCGGTCTGTGAGATTGGTCGGACGATCCGAAATTTTCACATGCTAAGCCTCCGAATGTGATAAAAGTGCGGTGCAAATTTCGTAATTGTCCTGGGATTGTCTCGATAGTAGTTAGCCACCTAAATATAGGTGTTTTTCAATAATTGACTCCTAATGTAAACAAACAGTGCGCGAACGCTAATTCGTGTGATCGTGCTCCTTCATGAGCTCGAACTCAAAAAAATCTTTAATTTCGAATATTTGCTGAGTAAAAACTGTTATAATAAGTCCATACTAGTCATTCTTAACGTAAAACGCAATCACTCAATGTTACTATTACGTTAGGCAATACTAGCAGGATAGTGACGTCAGAGTCAGATGCAAGTTATTGAAGATCCAAATTTTAAGATTACCGTATTTGCCCCTTGATAAATAATTTGATATAATTAGTCACGGTTCAAAATAAGAATGTTTATCCAAATACTCCACACCGAGAACAATTTTTCGCTCGCATCTTTCCTGCTAATTAACAACAGTCTCCTTGCAAACTCCTTCATTGTTTACATCAGAAGTCAAATCATTTACTGCAAATCACCAATATTTATTAGATTGCGTTTCAAGTATCACTTCTAGGTCCTGTTTAGCTACTCGAAAAGTTCAAACTCGAGGACTTATTCGCTTTAAGAGCTAAGTAAGGCAATAAACACGATTAATAAATTTGAGTCCCCGTTTGTGCCTCGTTTGTTTACATTAGGAATCAAATACAGCAAAGCACGTGAGTCTTTCCATGTCAACTAGATCAGTCGTTCCGCTCCAACTTTACCAACTTAGTCGATTTTTGGTATACTTCAAGAGTATAACATAATTAAACTGTATATGATTTTTGAGTATCTTTAAAATACGAACGAAAAACTGTCAGCTGAGCTAATAAAGAGCGGAGGTCGTCATTATAAGCGAATCTGAAGTTTTCACTAAGTTCGTACATCATTTTCAAGTACTAAAAATATTTCAGCTAAAGTTCTTTAACTGTCAGAACTGTTATATTGTTCTATAAGAGTAAGTTATACAAACTTTCTAATAAAGAAAATAAGCTATAACTGCTTAATAAGGCAAATAAGCTATATCCGAGATAGAGTTATATCAATATTGTGGTCGAATGAAAAAATATTCAACTTTGGAGTATTTTTGAGTTACAATAACTTGGCAGGCATTACGCGAAGAACATTTATATTACCTGGCCAAGCCTCACCTGTAATGAGGACAAGCCTCACCTGTAATGAAGACTAAATTCAAGACGCTGCGAAAAGTGCCCTAAATTGCGTCAATTTTTGACAGTTCTTTGTTTTTAAGGGATAAAATCAGTCTGTCGGATTAATCAGGTTGACCCGAGGTCTTCACATATACTACAAATAAAAATGGCAAAGCAATTGTCCAAATTTCGTAGTTGTCCAAATTGTTTCTATGTTAGGAAGCAATCTAAATATAGGTATTTCGCCGTATTCGATTCCTAATGTAAACAAATGAGACACAAGTACCGTGTAAGTACCGTGTTTATCACCTTATTTAACTCTTAAAGTGAATAAGCCCTTGAGTTTGAACTTTTAATGGAACCTACAAGAGATACTTCGAGCTCAATCTAACAAGTATTGGTGTTTTACAGTAAATGATTTAACTTAATGTAAGGAGGGGGCAAGGAGACTGTTGCTAATTTAACTAGAAAGATGATAGCGAAAAATTGTTCTCAGAGTGGAGTATTTGAACAAATATTCATATTTAGAACCGTGACTAATTATATCAAATTATTTATCAACGGGCAAATAAGCGAATTTTAAAATTTGGATCTTCAATAACTTGTATCTGACTCTGACGTCACTATCCTGCAAGCATCGCTTAACGTGAGAGTGACATTAACTGATTCTGTTTTGCTTTAGTCCTCCGAGTGACTAGAGTGACTAGTAAAGACTTTTTATAACATTTTTTACCCAGCAAAAAGTTGGAATTAAAGATTTTTTTGAGTTCGAGCTCATGAAGGAGCACAATCACACGAATTAGCGTTCGCACACCATTTGTTTACATTAGGAGTCAATTACTGAAAAACAGCTATATTTAGATCACTTACTACTATTGAAATAATCCCAGAACAACTATGAATTTTGCACCACATTTTTATCACATTCGGAGGCTTAGCATGTGAAAATTTCGGATCAGTCCGACCTATCCCATAAACCGATTATACCCCTTAAAAACAAGGATTTAACGAAAGTTACCATAATTTAAACCACTATTTTGAGCGTGTCCCTTCTTGCATCATGTTATCACAACTAGAGTATATAGTTCTGTGTCCTGTGATTTTGTGAGCGTATTTTGCACGTCCCCACGGTAATATCTACCAAGTTATTGTTACTCAGAAATACTCCATAATTGCATTTTGTCCACTCTGGCAAAAGAATAACGTTACTCCATCTTGGACATGCTTCATTACGTAGTTCATGGGATTAACTGTTTTAAAAGGACAATACCAACTCTACCGTGGAAAAAATTTTTGTTGGAATGTGCCCAGTATGTACTTAACGAAATAATGAAGCACGAACCATGCAAAAAATTTCAGCTTAAATTAGCGACTTCCGCTCTTTATCAGCTGACGGTTTTTCGCTCATATTTTAAAGGATACTCAATACCAATGGGTAAAAATTCACATACAGTTTAATCATGTTATGGTCTGTAAATGTACAAAAAATTAGCTCAGTCTGTAAAGTTGGAGCCGGAGGATTGGTTGAGTTGACATGGAATAACCCTATTTAGAATGAATGAATATTTATTATCAAGAGAAATGGAATATGTTTACTGAAAATTAAATTTTGTAATAGACCTATTAAGAAAAAGGTGAATAGGTTTAGGCTGATCCTTGCACTTTTTTTAGTTCATTTATGTACTTACGTACCTGCCCTATCGTCTGTTTGGAAATCATTGGATATTTACCAAATTGATCTTTACCAAAGTGATTGTTACTAACACTTCCTTCATAAAAAAACCGCATGGCTTTTCCGACTACATCTTCATCACGACGAACATGATTAAATTGCCTTGTTATGGTCTCTAAAAAGAATCTAAATCAAAAAAATGAAAAATTACAAACCAGTCATTCCTATTAGAGATAACTATAATTGTTTTTCCTAATTACGTAGTAATATTGTACTGTACAAATATATTTTTCTTGTATCAATTTTTTTTTATAATGTAGTATAATCGATTGTGCCTAAGGTGAATCCCGATAGATATTTGGTTTGTGGATTTTAGATAGGCCGTGGAATCTGAGGAGAGTAGCGTCGTTAGGTCTGAATTGGTTATGGATGTTTTATTCCATTCTCTTCGGGTGCTTCTGGTTCATTTTTTTATTTTATTTTAATTTTTTTTAATTCGCACTGTAGTGCTCTTGGTGTGGACAGATTCTAAAAGGAGGTAGGTGTTCGTGTCTTGGAGATGTGTATTGGCTTTGTTGATGTTTTCGATCTACTTCCTATGAACGGTGGTGCACCTTTTATCTGCTGTAAGTACTACTATCTTCCCGTTCCTTTTTTTGTCTTTTAATACTTATCTTTGCGCTTTGGTCAGATCCATTGTCTGTCAATGGGGTAAGAGATTATTGGCTACGTTGTTGGCGTGTACTGTTTTTGGAGTCCTGACTAAGGTTGGCATTGCTTAGTTGTCCCTCCTAGAGTGTCAGCGTTATTGGTTTCGTGGTCTATTCCTTCGGCGAGTACGTGCGTTTCTTATCTTTAATGCCCACTACCTTCAGGTGTTGGCAAATCTACCCTGTTAGCCCAAGGACTAGAAGAAAATCTGTACAGCAGGCTGATGCCCCTAACCTTAGTTGGTTGAGGATAAACCAGCCTTAGATGCTGAAACAGATCAGCACTAGTCAAAGAGTAAAACAATATTCTGACCAAACCCTTGCAGTGGCATACCTAAACTGACCTTAACTGGTTGGAAGTGCAAGAGAGTACTGTTAAGGTCAAACTGGATATACGTTTCGGAGAGTATTTTCAGGGACTTTAAAGGGCTGTACTTCCTTTACTCCTTCCTGACTTGATAAGTTGGGCGAGTAAAGGCTGGCCCTCTGGGTGTTTCTTAAAACCCAGTTTAATGGTAATTCTAAAAGGAAGTAGGTGTTCGTGTCTTGGAGATGTGTATCGGCTTTGTTGATGAATTCGATCTAGTTCCTATGAACGGTGGTGCATCTTTTATCTGCTGTAAGTACTACTACCTTCCCGTTCCTTTTTTTGTCTTTTAATGCTCATCTTTGCGCTTTGGTCAGATCCATTGGCTGTCAGTGGGGTAAGAGATTATTGGCTACGTTGTTGGCATGTACTGGTTTTGGAGTCCTAAGGTTGGCCTTCTTTAGTTGTCCCTCCTAGTGCGTCAGCGTTATTGGTTTCGTGGTCTATTCCTTCGGCGAGTACGTGCGTTTCATATCTTTAATGTACAATACCTTCAGGTGTTGGCAGATCTGCCCTGTTAGCCCAAGGACTAGGAGACAATCTGTACAGCAGGCTGATGCCCCTGACCTTAGTTGGCTGAGGATAAACCAGCCTTAAATGCTGAAACAGAACTGAACTATTCTAAGAGTAAAACAATATTCAGACTAAACCCTTGCAGTGGCACACCTAAACTGACCTTAACTGGTTGGAAGTGCAAGAGAGTACTGTTAAGGACAAACTAGATATACGCTTCGGAGAGTATTTTCAGGGACTTTAAAGGGCTGTACATCCCTTACTCTTTCCTGACTGGATAAGTTGGACGAGTAAACGCTGACCCTCTGGGTGTTTCTTAAAATCCAGTTTAATGGTAAAATTTTCTTTCCCCACACGTTCCTTGAAATCTGCAATGTCTATTGCGGCCTTATCATGCGGGATGCTGGGAGTCTATAGCAGGCTGAGACCTCTTCCACTGTCCTTAGTTGGGTGATGTGCAAATTGTGGTAATAAAAATAATAATAACATAAATGATAACGATCTCAGTGTTGAGTCATGACGGTGGATAAGAAAAGGATTTCTAAAGCAAGAAACTGAGGGTTTAATATTTGCTGCGCAAGATCAGGCCTTCAGAACTAATTGGATAAAGAAGAACGTAGATGGTCAAGAGATATATGAAAAGTGAAGACTTTACGGAGAGAGGGATGAATCGATAGCCAATCTGATAGCTGAATGCAAAACACTTGCTCAAAAGGAGTACAAAGAACGTCACGATAGTGTAACAAGAATTGAGCATTTAGAATTGAGTCAGAAGGCAGGATTGATTAGGGATGTTAAGTGGCATAACTACAAGCCGAAAAGTGTTATGGAAAACGAGAGTGAAGATCTTGTGGGATTTCGACATCCAAACAGACCATGCGATCCAACACAGACGACCTGTTATAGTAATAGAGTATAAAATGGAACGAAAATGTCAGCTGATTCACATAGCAATACCTGAAGAACGTAGGGTAGAACTAAACGAACATGAGAAGGTTGACGACTGTAATGAATTGAAGAGAGAAGTGAAAAAGGTCTGGAATTTGACCTATGTTAGTATTGTATCAATCATAGTGGGAGCCCTTGGTATTACACCTAAAAACTTAAAAAACTGGTTAGGAAAACTAGAGTTAAAAATTAGCAGAGAGCTTTCGCAGTAAGAAGTTTTGCTGGGGACTACAAAAACTGTTGGGAAAGTCCTAGAAACCTAAGATTACCGGATACAACTTGCTCTGTAGGAGAATAAACCGGAATTTTACCATCTTGTCCGAAATAACAACCGTAATAATAAAAATAATAACGATCGCACCCTGCTTAAGTAAGAAAATGTTACAGCATATGAACAAAGCTGTGAAGGGAGAGAAAATTACTATCATCATCAGCAGCAGCAGCATCATTATCATCATTATGAGGCATTAGCGCTAACTTAAGCGTTAGTATTATTATTACTAACTATAGTCCAACATTGCCATTGTGATAATGGACACTCTTCCGGATTGATGTAAATTACCCATTTCATACCATGTGATGTTTTAGTTCTTTGTAATTTTATCATATTCAGATATGCTTAAAAACATTTTGATCGACATTACAAAGAATCAAAACAGTACAATCCACTGATACTGAATAATATCACATCACCACACTTCGGACGAACATTTTTAAAAGAATAATATATATGCCAATTTTGGTGTAATACTTGAATTAAAGAATAATTTAACAGTAAATTTACACTAAAATAGTTAAACAACGCGACCTCGTTTTCTATGGGCACTATTCAACTCGGACTTTGCCTTTGTTGATTATATGTTCACAGGAAACTCGGGGTCGTTGACTAATTGTTAATCATAAAATACCAAGCTTCCTATACAGTTCCTAATGTTACAAAGCTCATTTTGTTCTCGGAGACATGAATGACTCTACAAGAAATGGAAAAATCCTTGGCTTAAAAACAAAACAGATGAATATAGAGTTGGTGTCTGGTACACTTTCAACGAAAAAGAATAACGTTTTAACCATAAAAATACATGTAAAAAAACTCGGCTACCCCTCTTCTTTCCGCGGGACGTTTTTTTCCGACTGAAATGTCATTTACATTATTTATTATAGCACTGATAGTGTGTACCTTTTTACTTGTTGGATACGAAACATATATTTTTGGCCGTTTGGCTGTAAACGTTTGAGAGATCTACTTTAAGATTTGTTTAAAATGTCGCGATTTGGAGCTTGATTGCTTGCTGTAATAATTCATTTCATGTTGATATATTACTCTAAAAGCCAAGAGGAACATGGGCTAACGTTCTCCTACCGAGTTAATAGAACAGGAGATTCAACAGTTGGAACTCCACTGCTTGCGTGAGTTTTGTAATTAAGACAGAGAAGAACAAGAATAATTTGCATAAAGCAATACTAACTTCTCACTTAATATTTCAATAACATCCTGCCTTTTCAATTTCTGTAGGTGCCGAATCAAATTGTCTACCGTGCTCTCTTCCTGAGCTCCCCACTCTTGTAAGAGAGCATCCGCTGGATTGTCGCACTCCTCTATAATCTCTATTTCATCTTCCTTGTACCCCATCAATTCACCCAGAGCACGGAAATCTCTCCTCAGACGTGACACCACATTCAGCTTCATGCAAATCTTCTCACGTGTCTTACGGTCAAGATTCCTCACCATATTTGGTTTTTCAGTACTATTTCCAGCATCTAAAAACACATGTAATGAAAAAACAAATAAAAAACTCCTTACTGTAAAGACATTAAAAAAAAAAGAATTTAGAGATGATGTACCGGTTTGAGGATTACTATAAGTAATGAAACACGCCACCGCAACACGTTTGGGAAAATGATTTTGTAGTTCCCAATTCGGGTAAAAATAAAAACAAATGGCTCACCTGTTCGCAATTTTCCGGTTAATTCAAGCATCTCTGGCGTTTTGGCCTATGAATTGAACGGAGGAATCACGATTTACTTTGAAATAACCCTTTAATGACTATTTCTACTGGGCGGGAACTTAATAAGGCTAAAGTAAGTTTAGGGCATTTGTTATCTTACACATCTGCAATTTTAGAAATGTTCTACTTTAAAGATCTTCATGATTACATTACTCTAGAAAATAGGGTAGCCCCTAGGGACGGCTAGTAGTTTCTTAGGAAGCCAAGACCCTCCGGTAGTTACGCCACTGACTCTACACGTTTTACAGTATTGATAAATCATAGCGACTACCCAATAACGTACCTCTGACATTGTAGTGATCGGTACTTCATCCAAACAGTTGTCGCCAAAATGCTTTCCTTTCTCGCAAGGTAAACGTAAAAAGTGCACGTCCTTGTTATTTAGATTGGGAGGACACTCAAAGCGGTTTTGAACCCAAGACTCAACTGCTTCCCGGAATCTATAACCCATAAAACAGCTTCGTCTAGCTAATTGTTTGGTAAAGAGTGGACTTTTTCTCGTAAACTCTGCGGCTTAGTTAATTAGATTTATATAAAAAAAAGAACATTTACGAAATTGTTGTAAGGAAGTGATCAAAAACTGTGCAGCGTACGATATTGTAAACTATCTGTTACGGTGAATTTTTAATTTTATTATTTTGGAAGGGCATTTGAGCCTTGTGCCCTCCCCCCCAGAACTGGGGTTGAGCGTTTTGTACTATCTCTGTCACTGGCACCTCTCTCGAGCGAGACAACATGGAATCAAATTCTGCATATACTGCTCATTCCTCAATAATAAATTAATACTAAGTTCTTCAACTTTATATCCTGACAAACAGGAAATTAGTTCTCAAATGTTATTCCGGGAATCTTGGGATCATTAGAAAAATACCTTTTGAACATCCACGAATCCTTTCTCGGGTTTCGTGATATTTCCTAATCTCATGCTTTAACTTAAAATGCAGTAATATTCTCGGAATGGAATAAAATTCTTATTAAAACGAAGCTAGAAGGCATCTACAAAGCGGGTGTGTTTGAGGACGTTTGGTGGTGTGATTTTTAATGAAATCTGGTTTGTAACCTTACCTGACGGAATCATTCTTCAGGGGTAAATGTTCTGATTCTGATAGCGGAACACAAAAATAGACCAAGACATCACACGCAAGATTTTTTTGACATGCCTTTCCCCTTACATTAAGGGTCTTTTCCATTTCTGCTTTCATGTGCAGAGGAGCAACAATAGCCTTCAAACAACTGCTGGATTCCTGAACTTCGTGAACTGCCCACAAAATGGCCACTAAATTTTCCATCGAGGACTCGTCATAACGAACTCGAATCTCCTCACTCCCTGGCAAACTATCGTGGGAGTGCCGCTTAATCATTTCAAAATTGCTAAAATAAGAGTGATGATTAGAAACCTCATGTTATGTAAGTAAATGTGAATAAAATTATTTTTGAAAGCCAGGATTACAGTGTGAAAAATCAAACAGCAGTAAAGTTAAATCAACGAGAGATAAGATCTCAGCAAAAAGCCTTGAAACCATCCAGTAAGTGATGCAGTAGCACGACTTAATTCTGGAGTATATGCAGTGAAAATTAAGTTTGTTTAAAGAACTCTTGGTTTGAGTGCCAGTGAACTCGATTTCCATATCTGGAATGCTAACTCCCCGTCATTTGACCGGGTAAGTTAAGCCAACATGGCCGCCCACGAAAGACTATTTTGTACGTCAGTTTCAGTCCTCTTTGCGGTCTTGTTTGTCCGTCCCAGTCCTTTACACGACTTTAATCTTCAAATTTTGTTTGGTTCGGCTTTGAAAACATTCGTAACCATGGTAAAAGTGTTCAGACTAAATATTACAGGACCAATTTTATATAATCGAGTATTTAAAAGGATTCAATATTGCCGTGTGACGTAAGAAGTGAACTAAATTGTTTGAAGATGGTAAACTAACAGTAAAAAGAGGACGTGCATTTAGTAGTTTCCTAAAGTAATTTTTCGAGGTCATTTTATCAGGTTTCTCGTGAGTTTGGCAATTTATTTTCGTGAAAATATGTAACCTGTAACTCGACTTGATCTTGTCTAAATATGTTTGAAATTCTTAGACTCGTTTTTTCAAGTAATATTTTGTGAATTTTGACAGAAAACTCTTCAGGAAAGTGTAAAATATTGCGTGAGAGACTGACGTACAAATTTATCCTCCGTGGATGGCCGTCTTGGCTTCACACTTGATTGGCCAGTTACTATTCCAGAAATAGAAATCTACTTCACTATTGAGCGCAGTTTAGCGGATGGCGCTGAATTAAGCATTCGCGGGCTCAATTCAACTAATACTAACCCTCATCCTAACAGGTCAGTGTTTCGTTAGAGTTTGCTAAACGGCATTCTTGCAGAACCCTTGAAGTAATGAAGAATGGCGCTTACAACTTTTTAATATCTCATTTCGCTGATTTTAACTGTTCGTTGGGAGAAACTGTTGTAACGAAGAAATTACAAGAAAATGACTCCGAACGCTAATGTACAAACCATATGAAGAATTTCAATAATTTTATGCTCACCTACAAAAATGTTTTACACAAAAAGTTATCTTCACTGTTCCCTTTTGGATACGCTCTATTGTGCCATTTGCGCCATCAGTTACGTTCTTCCATTTGTTTACGCCTTGAGCATCTTTATAACTTTGTAACATCACTCCATATTCAGAATTAAAGGGTAATGTCTGTCCAACTGGAAGGAAATTCTCATCCACATCATTCACATGCTTATGGCAGTAATCCAGTTCTACTTTCACTGGTTTAAGGAATTCTTTATCTTGCCCAGTAACTCTGACAACCGGAAAACACACCGGTTTATCAAGAATCCTTGTCCTGGTATCTAGTAATAGAGTCGCTGGAAAAACCTAAAAAATTAAACATTGAAGAAGTAGCAGTTTCAAAATCGACTGGAGCTTTTGAAGCAATAGCTTTCCTTCCCCAGGTGTTTTGCACGGTTCAAAACCAATATATATATATATATATATATGTGACAAGAAGAAGATAGTAAAACAAGAAGATAGTAAAAGAAAGGATCTAGATAGGATCCCTTTTGTTATGAATTTTCATTATCCGGTGTTATCGGGGGTAGGGAAAATTGTCGACTCATTATGGTACATTCTTCAAGCTTCGGACGACATAAGAGAGACCTTTCGTGATGAACCTATGGTGGCATTTAGGAGACCTCGTAATTTGAGGGATGAATTGGTGAAATCTAGACTTAAACGACATAGGAAAGAGTCGGGGAAGCAATCTCATAGACATTATACTAAAACCATTGTGTGGAAAAGTATTAAGTTATATCCGAGACGACTTAGATTTTCTAAACCGCATTCCAGATGAAGTTGAAGAATCCACTATCTTAGTAACATCTGATGTTGTGAGCCTGTATACATCCATTCCACATGATTTAGGACTAGACGCAATAAAAATTCTGGCTAGAAAATTATGGAGAATCTCTTGCACGACCCTTTTTGACGGAATTCATTATGGAGGCAGTTTCTATAATTTTAAAAGAGAACACGTTCCAGTTTAACGACCAGCAGTACAAACAGCTTCAAGGGACAGCAATGGGTACGAAGATGGCGCCGACTTACGCAACACTAGTAATGGGATATTTGGAAAAGCTCTTATACCAGTCATACGAGGAAAAATATGGAGCTGCCGATGCCGAGCTCTTCATCAAATTATTCAAGCGATTTTTGGACGATTGCTGCCTCTTATGAAACAAATCAAAAGACCAACTGACAGACCTCTACCAATTACTTAACAGTCTTTATCCAAAAATCAAACTTACGGACAAATTACCATTTTTGGACATTTTACTACATAAAGACCAGAATAAATTGTATACGGACATATACTACAAAGTTACACCAGTATTTAGACTTTCAATCCTGTCACCCTGAACATACCAAAAACAACATTCCGCACTGCTTAGCAAGAAGAATCTGCACTATAGTTATAAAAAACGATTTGAGAGAACAATGCTTAAGCGAACTGAAGAGTTTTTTACGGAAACATATCTATCCGAACCAAATCATTGAAAAGGGAATAGAAAAAGCTCGAAAACCAAACATTGAAGAATTAAGGTCACCCAAGAAAGAAAATTACGAAAGAGAAACCTTAACTCTTGTTATTACAAACAATCCCAACAACCTGCAAATCATCGGTAAGGTCAGAGAAAATCTTAACTTTTTAAACAATTCAAGAAAAATGAAAAACATTATGGATGGTACAAGATTAATAATAAAAAAACAGCCTAAAAACTTAAAACAGTATCTCACCAGAGCAAAGTTTTCTCAGGAGAAAATACAACACCAGCAGTAACAAAATGTAACGAGCAGAGATGTGGGACATGTGAACATATATACACGGGGGAATCCGTTACATTTAATAACGGAAAAGTATGGAAAGTTAAATCATCAATAAGCTGCAAATCACGAAACGTTATCTACGCGATCCTGTGTACAAAATGCGAAAGTTTTTATTTCGACAAAACCGAGAATCTGAGAAGTAGAGTCACAGTCCATAAAGAACAGATAAAACATGATGAACATAGACATTTGAACGTTAGCAAACATCTCAAATCATGCAGTAACGGCAAATTTAAAATATTTCCAATCTACAATTGCCATGGTGCAAACAGACTAATTAAGGAAGTTAAAGAAAAGGAAGTCATTGGAATTTTAAAACCAGATCTGAATACTTAGAAGATGTAATGCGATAATTAATTTTTTTTCTGTTAATAGCCAAAGTGATTAAGATAAGAATAGAACGATGCTTAGACCACGTAAACATGATGACCCAATGAGATAAGAATTTTCTGTAAACACCAGATTTGATTGGCATAACAGTAGGTTGACGTCAACATAAGCATAAAAGGACCATTACCACTGTAGTAATGTCACATCTGAAGAGTTTGTTAAAGCGAAAACGTTAGTGTGTAGAATAAATGTTTAAAACGAAACAGTGGTTATTTTACTATCTTCTTCTTGTCACAACATTTTTTGTACAATCGACACTTGTGTTGAACAATCAGATTTCAGTTATATATATATATATATATATATATATATATATGTATGTATATGTGTGTGTGTATATATTGATCAAAAACTCAGTTTAAAGTTTTTATACTGAGTTTCTGATTAATATTTATAGTTTACTTGGTTTGGTGGAAGGGTTCTGATTAATTTATTTATATATTTATATATTTATATATTTATATATCTTTCTCCAAATGAAACAGGCTGTAGTGACTTTTTGAGGTAAGCGATATAATTCTACTTGCTCTATCTGCGCGATATTGAGCCCTCTTTGTATTTTGTAAACCAAAACGTCCACGTATATATATATATATAAAGCAAGAGCAAAAGTGTATCATACAAGAAACACAGTCGACGATTGGTTTGAGAGTGCTCGATACCATGTAGGTAGAGCGAAATAACTTCAATAAAGTTAGAAAAGCGTTTGCTACTCAGAGTTTCACGTGTCTACAACACGATCATCAAGCAACAGTCAGTTGCATGATGATCGTGTTGTAGACAAGTGAAACTCTGAGTAGCAAACGCTTTTCTAACTTTATTAAAGTTATATATATATATATATATATATATATATATATATATATATATATATATAAATATAAATATATTAGCGCTCTGGCATGGCTTAGATGTCCACAAGCGTGGGACATTTGAGTCGCCTATATAATGTAGGCTTCTCCATCCTGCTTGTCAGCACTGCACTGATGAGGCCCAATAGGCCGAAACGGTTCCGTCTGCAGTTAGTTATATATATATATACATATATATATATATATATATATATATATATACCAATGATGAGTACCACGAAGGTTACAGTGTTGGAATGAAAATATAAAGCGCTCAATACCGTTACTGGTAAAGCGAATAAGTAAATATAAAAGACAAAATTTTGCTGTTGCTACTCTGAGTTTCACGCGCTCAGGCAATCATCAGGCAACCGCAATTGCCTGATGACCGCCTGAGCGCGTGAAACTCAGAGTAGCGACAGCAAAATTTTGTCTTTTATATATATATATATACATACATACATACATACATACATACATTCATACATGCATACATTGATACATACATAGATATATAGATACGTACATAGATACATACATTGATAGATGGATGGATGGATGGATGGATGGATACTTTTATTTATGACACGGTGGTTCTATCAGAATTAACAATTTTACAAATGTAACTCTGGTCTACCTAGAAGCCGTGTAGTTACAGAAAATAATTAAGTATATTTACAAGCTTTTTGTATTTTTTAAAATTTTTGATTTACACCCTCAATTATTTACATTATTTACAGTCGTGTAGGAAGTCAAACAAGTCATCAGTGCAGAACATATCGGATTTCATTTTTTGTTTAAAGTTTGAAAGATTCTTTATTTCCTTCAAGCTATCTGGTAGAAAATTCCAAAGAACAGCCCCTGATACAGCAAAACTTCTTTTATAGCAGTCAGTCCTAACATTAGGTATTTCAACATTTTTATCAGAGGATCTTAAATGGTAGTTAGAAGAACCGAATTGTTTCTCAAACATTTCAGTCAGATATTTTGGCACATTTTCATTCTTAATCTTATGCATCATTACAGCTTTCTGGTATTTACGGTTGAGTGCCAGAGTTGACCATCCAAGTTGGGTGAAAACATCACATGTATGAACAGTATATGGAGCTCCAGTAATGATGCGAGCAGCTCGATTTTGTAGTTTTTGTAATTGGTCTGAAAGTGTCGCACCAACACTGTCCCATACAACACAACAGTAATCGAAATGGAGTTTTATTATTGAGTTATAAACATTGATGAGAAGCTTTTTATCGAGGCAAGGTTTTGCCTTCTTAAGGATATGTAGGTTTGTTGAGACTTTTCTTTTAATGTCTTCAATATGACCTTTCCAAGTTAGGCTTTCATCAATTTTTAGGCCCAAGCATTTAATTTCATGTGCCTGCTTTAAGGCAATACCATTCATAGTCAGGTCTAATTTATCACTGAGGGAGGCCAACTTCTGTCTGGAGGCTATAATCATATATTCAGTCTTAATGACATTCAGTGTGAGTTTATTTGCACATAGCCATTCCTTTACACACTGAATGTCATGCTGTAGTTTTGATTTGATTTCCTGTATGCTGCAACTAGATGTAGTTAAACTGGTATCATCAGCATACATTCTGGTCGAGCTATGTGTAACACAATTTGGTAAATCATTGATGTAGATGAGGAAAAGGAGTGGTCCTAAAATTGTTCCTTGTGGGACACCACAGGATAGTTCTTTTGCATTGGATGAAGTTCAATTGACAGAGCACATTTGCATTCGACCACTTAAATATGAATGAAACCAAGCAATTGCTGTTTGATTTAAACCTATTATATTTAATTTGTGTAGTAGAATTTCATGGTCGACAGTGTCAAAAGCCTTCTTGAGGTTTAGGAACACAGCTCCGTTCATAAGTTTCCTGTCAATGTTAAAGCACCACTCATTAGTAAGATCTAGCATTGCAGTTGCTGTTGAAAACAGTGACCGGAAGCCAGACTGTCTTTGATTTAGCAAATTGTGTTGAGTTATATATCTCTCTAGTTTACTATATACTAGTCTTTCAAAGATACGAGCAACAGCAGAAATGACAGAAATTGGCCTGTAATTGTTTGAGTCACATTTTTCTCCAGTTTTGAATATGGGTATCACCTTTGCAATTTTCCAGTCAGTAGGAAAGACATTACTTTCTAGTGACAAATTAAATATTTCAGCCAATGAGATACTGATATAAGACGAGGATATCTTTAAGATTTTGTTTGAAATTTTATCCAAACCAATTGCCTTTCCCACACCACAGGAATTTAATAATTTCTGAACCTCAACAGGAGAGACTTTTGAAAAAGTGAATATTGAACTAGATTTAGCATTGGGGATATAGTCTTTAAATGATTTACCATTTGTTGGTGATGGTATCTGTGATGCTAGGTTGGGTCCTATTTCAGTGAAGTGAGTATTGAGAGCGTTTGCAATATCTTTTGACTGCGTAACTGATTCACATGATGTTAAATTAATTTTGTTAATTTCAACAGTCTTAGATTTTTTACCCATGAGATTATTTAATACTCTTCATGTACCTTTAGGATTGCCCAAATTGTTTTTAATTTCATTTTCATAGTACAACTTTTTAGTTTTTTTGACCAACTGATTGACCTCATTCCGTTTTTGTTTGAAAAGTAGCCAGTCTGTCAACGAATTAGATCTAGTTGCTTTTTTCTTGAGAAAATCTCTAGTTCACATTTCACGTTTGACATTGCAGTTAATTCAAGGTGAGGGCTTGTTTCGAGTTCTTATGGTTCGGCATGGAGCATGGTGGTTAATTAGAGTTTGCATGGTAGGTTTCCATTCTTCCCACAAGACATTGATAGATAGATAGATAGATAGATAGATAGATAGATAGATAGATAGATACACAGATACATACATAGATAGATACATACATAGATAGATACATAGATAGATACATACATACATACATACATACATAGATACATACATACATAGATACATACATACATAGATACATACATACATAGATACATAGATAGTTACATAGATAGATAGATAGATAGATAGATAGATAGATAGATAGATAGATGGATGGATGGATGGATGGATGGATGGATGGATGGATGGATGGATGGATGGATGGATGGATGGATGGATGGATGGATGGATGGATGGATGGATAGATAGATGAATACAGACATACATACATAGATACATAGATACATAGATACATAGATAAGAAATGAATAAGCTTCAAATTCTGGGTTGTTCCTCAGAACTTCACGTCTCTTTGGACGATCATCAGACAACTGTTGTCTGATGATCGTGCAAAGAGACGTGAAACTCTGAGTAACAACCAAGAATTTTAAGCTTATTCATTTCATATCTGCTCTATCTTACAAGATATTGAGCACTCTACGTAAAGTCAATATAGAAACTGATTTTATTGTATTAGATAGATAGATAGATAGATAGATAGATAGATAGATAGATAGATAGATACATACATACATACATACATACATACATACATACATACATAGATAAATAGATAGATACATAGATACATACATAGATACAAAGATAGATAGATAAATCAGAACCCTTCGACCAAACCAAGTAAACTATAAATATTGATCAAGAACTCAGTTTAAAACTTTATTTACTTAAAAAACCAACGTTTCAAGGATCCTACCCCTTTCTCAAGATACGGCAAATGTTCGGCCAACTGGCGTCTTTTATATTCTCGTTCTAATTCATTACCATATTATTTACAAAAATCTCACTAATTTACATGAAGTCTCTTATATTCAATCCCTTGGGGATAAAGGAATCTAATTTGTACGCCCAAAAACCTTCTCTTTGAGTTGGATCATTTACATTAGTCCTATCAATAATCATCACTTCTACATCTGCCAAACCAACGTGGCCCTCATCAAACAAATGGGCATACAAATGCTCCCCAGGAATACCCATTTGTCCTCTTTCATATCTCTTCATACTACTCTTATGATTGTTAAACCTTGTCCGAAATGTAGTGATTGTACTTCCAACATATAGCTTCAAACATTTTTTACATTTACTTAGATAAACTACTCCTCCACTATCACAGTCAAAGGAATAATTCATATGATAAGTCCGACTATTATCATAAAATTTATCCCATTCCTTAACCAATTTACAAATTTGATAACGTGTTTTACCGCATTTCCTCATACCCTTATTCTCTTCCCTGTGTCGTTTAAGTCTACATTTCACCAAATCATCCCTCAAATTGCGAGGTCTCCTAAATGCCACCATAGGTTTATCACGAAAAGTCTCTCTTATGTCGTCCGAAGCTTGAAACATATACCATAACGAGTCAACAACTTTCCCTACCTCCAATAACGCCGGATGGAAATTCATAACTAAAGGGTTCCTATCTAGATCCTTTCTTTTCTGACCTCTATCTTGAACAAGAAGACTCTCCCAACTCTTCTCTCTTGCTCGAACAAACAGAGAGTCCACACTCCTTTTTCTAAACCCTCTCTTTAGAACGCAACCGTGTAGTTGCTTAAAAGTAGTAAAAAAGCTGCTTAAAATGACTAAAGCTCTCTGAAAAATTGTGGACGTCGTCCCGGGGATTATTCAGCAATATTCAAGTCGAGCTAGGCGAATAATTGTTAAATATGAATTTTTTATATCGGTTTTTATGTAGGGACAGGTCTACGAAACGTTGAGGATGGAATTACCTTTTTTTAATATTTGGAAAATGATAAAGATTTTTAAATATATATGTATGCATAAAACAAATCAGAGATAAACCTTTGGTCAAACTTCACTTTAACGTTTCAGGGATCTGCCACTTTATCAAAAGTACAAAATACAAAGATTGAATATTTTTGATAATACGAACAATTAATAATGCTCAAAAAAATCTCAAACATTTAGCCGTTCTGGTACAAAGAAGTTGAGCCATTAAGCCCAAAATATTTTCCTTTTTGTTGGTTCATTAACATCCATTTTATTAATTATATTATAAAGAATACCATCTAATCACCTAATAGATCGTAAGGGACGTTTGAATTATTGATTCAAATTTGCAGGATAAGACGATCATGTTTTCAATCCGCATTGTTTGTTTAACCGGATGTACATGTCTGCACTCCTTACAAACAAACCCCAGAAATTTATCCCAGAAAAAGAACGATAACTTATAGGAATAAAAATATTAAGATACCCAGACGAGATTTTAGATACAGATACTTAGAAATTTTCGCTAATTATAAATAAACTATACTTAAGCATGGTAAGAGGATATTAACTCGATCAAATATTTGCAAGTAAAATATACATTATTTGACATTAACACTAGTTTATAGCTGATCTCCCTTCCACCTATAGTGGGTATTTAAAAAAAATACGAAAATTTACCTTAATTCTTAAACAGCATTTGTCTTTTACCGAACCTTCAGGAAAATTTATTTTCAATTTGCTCTCATCTCCAAACATTTTCGAGTAAACGAAGAGCTTTCCAGGTTGGACAATGATGTTTTCGTATTTGATTCTCGTCACCACAACCAACGTACAAGTTTCCTGAATGGTAGTCTGTGCAACTGGCAGACGTTTAGTAATGTAGCTAAAGTTTGCTGAAATTTCTTGAGAAAGGCCTAAAACGAAGCATAAATCCTTCAATGAGAATTCAGAAGTGCAATAACAAGCACAGGATACAATGGTCGAATACGATTGTTTGTTCTAATGTATCCGATTAACTCAATGGCGTCTTCCAGACGTATTGCGACATTAGCGAGGTAATCAAAAGCCGAAATTTTGCTCTTGAGACAACATTGCATACACCAGGACAGGCAATCATTAACGACGATAGTGTCATGTAAATGGGACTTTAAAGAACGACGAATTAACAATAGTAAACTAACCGTTTATGCAAGAAAAGACTGGTTAAATGCTCATAAGAAGTCATAGTTAAAAGTCAGGTTTTTTTATAAGGATCATTCTTTTTACTTATTGCAAATAATATGCAACGTAAAAAGCCGAAAGGTTGAAATCCTAATAAGGCTTTACACCGGAAATCCTAATGTTGCGACCTTAGGTCTTTCCTCTTCCTTGAACAAAGTATCTCTCTTGACGTTTCAAAATCTCTCAAAAACATAAGACGCATGGAAAACTCAATGAATTATTAATGCATGTTCATTTGTGTGTGAAATTTCAATAAACACCTTCTTATGCTTGCTGGAAGTCTAAGGAGAGTAAAAAACCCAATCAGAAGCCACCTAAGATTAAGCTTCAGCGTCAGCCAATCATGATCTACAACATGTAATCGGGTAGTCAACAGGAGACCAGAACAAGAATTCGGTCGCTAATTCGCAGACCGCATTAACCAGGTTTTAGATTGCCGGCGGCACAAACTATTTCTGTTATTTGCATATACTCAACCAGGCAGTCCTTCATGCTTCGGTACCACACGCCTGAAGTAAAAAATGAGCATTAGGTGTGGGTCTTGGATTCATCACACATGTATGCAGGCGTAGCAAACTCACTTTGGCTGAATGGTATTCGATAAATTCGCTCGATTTTCGCGCACATTGTTCTGTTTTACAGGATCAAATTTTGCCCGAATTCAATGCAAACAAGGTCAATTCTTACCCAAATTTTCCGGGTATTTATCGACTTTTGCTCGATTTTTGGGGTTTTTAACAAGACGCCCAATAGGCGTTTACTCGGACTATCTGATTGTTGAGAATTCAAGCAACAAGGTCATATGAGGCATCAGGGCTTGTTAGGAAAAGGGAAAAAAATTACACACACTTGGTGGGGGGCCCTTCGTCCTAAAATAACCTAGATCACATGAAGTCTTACCCGAACTGGTAATGCAATCATTGATCACTATGAAATTAGACACATCCAGGTGCACATATGAAATAAATGAGACGCAGTCCTTCAAATGTGTACAAAATGTTCCCCCTAATTATTTCCTGGAGCCCCATCAATGCTTCCACTCCACCACTTTCAACTTGTCCGAGTTGAAACCAATCCATGGGTAATATAGCTTATTAGCTTGTACGATAACTTGCAAAGTAAACCCGGGATAGTTAAGATAAGGTTTAAGTTGAGTGGGATTCAAGAAGTGGGTTATGTTGAACGTGTACCAAAGGATGATATTACAGATCTTGATTAATGGCATAATACAAGGAACATGTATTTATTCAATTTATGCCTCATGTTTAGGTTTAAGGTTGATCAGAATTCATGCACAACGTTTTGTTTGAATACTTAACTTTTAGTTTCTATTTTCAAGAACGGCATATAGATATAGATGTAGATATAGATATAGATATTGATATAGATATTGATATAGATATTGATATAGATATTGATATAGATATTGATATAGATATTGATATAGATATTGATATAGATATTGATATAGATATTGATATAGATATTGATATAGATATTGATATAGATATTGATATAGATATTGATATAGATATTGATATAGATATTGATATAGATATTGATATAGATATTGATATAGATATTGATATAGATATTGATATAGATATAGATATAGATATTGATATAGATATTGATATAGATATTGATATAGATATTGATATAGATATTGATATAGATATAGATATAGATATAGATATAGATATAAATATAGATATTGTGTAACAATGTTCAAATTTAATTTAGATGTCACATTTCACATCAGTTGTCGCATTTTGCATTACAAACATTGTTAAATTAAAGCTTATTTGTTGCGTTAGCATTTATCCGAACTTACATGTGATGGAAATAAACATTCCTACGTTACTGCTCGAAATTTTGTCTGAAATATGTTCGAAATGAAATATATAAGAGTCCGATTTTATAGTGCATCACGCCATATAGGCAGATACATTTTTGATTCACATTTTGACGTATTGCATTTCAAGTTTGAGGGAAGCGTAAACAAATGGGAAAGTAGACCTCGTACGTCTTACGAGTAGGCTTTTGAATGAATGTACTAATCATTAAATGAATCAATAAATGAAATAATGAACGAATGAACAAAGGATTGAAGGAAGGAAGGAAGAAGGAATGAACGAGCGAACCAATGAACGAACAAATGAATAATCAAATCAATCAATCAATCAATCCATCTATAAAAACTTTAACTGAAAAGGGTAACACAAGTTAATATGCACAGATTAACATTCTGTGGCACTTCTAACCATATTATTCAATTAAGATGATAAACTAGGCGTCTTGTCCACTTCAGTAATTGTGTTGTGTAGTTGGTTGAAGCAAGATATAATGTAAATAAATACCTTCAGATTTACTAATTCTCGTTGTTTTCAAATCATTCTTTTCCTGTCCCAGTTGCTGAACAGTTAGGTCGTAGTAGTCGGTATTGGCCCCTTTTTCAACTGCCGAGTGAGACAAGAGCACTGTGACAGGTTTCTCAAAGACAAATCCTTGAGGCATTATCTTGATAATGCTACTGCAGAAAACCTCGCCTTTCGTCGGCTTAACTGGACAGTCGTTATGTCTTACAATTGTGCATGTGAAGACAACCGACTCTGACACTGCCTGCTTAGGGAACTGAATAAACACACTGGCCGTGGAGAAGGCAACACCACCTCCTTGTTCATCAATCATAAATCTATGAGAAGGCAATGAAACATTAATAAACATGCCAAAAACATTGAACGTTATAACACATATGTAAAACAACGCCGCTTCTGATTGGCTGCCATGCATGCTCCATATCTTGATGGAATACGGGAAAAAGCGTGGGAAACCATTTCGAAAGAAAAAGAATTGTTGAGAAAATTACTATTAAACTGTTGAAAAAGGAAGTAATTTCTTAAAAGGGGAAGAAAAACAATATCGACAGCTGGAAGTGGTTAAGTAGGTAGGTGGGCAGGCAGGCAGGTAGGTAGGTAGGTAGGCAGGTAGGTAGGTAGGTAGGTAGATAGATAGGTAGGTCGGTAGGTGTGTAGGTAGGTAGGTGAGTAGGTAGGTAGGCAGGTAGGAATATAAGTAATAAGGAAGGCAGGTAACTTATAAAAGGTAGGTAAGTAACTTATAAATAAATATCAAATCAATGAATCAACTAAACACAAGAGTATGAAAAGGCACATGAGTAGGTTTTAGTATAGTGGGTAGGTAGATAGGTAGCAAGGTTGGTAGGTAGGTAGGAAAAAAGATCGGTAAGTAGGTAGAATCCGGGCCAAAAATACTGGAGCAGCACTTTAAAATAAATACATTTTTGCCCTCCTCCTCCTCCTCCTCCTCCTCCTCCTCCTCTTCCTCCTCCTCCCTTCAATGTTGCGAGTTTTTGGTCAATTTTTCGCTTTGCGTTTGACACAACTGGCATGGAGCTGGAGGAAAGGGAAAGCGAGCGATGTTTTCTCTTTCGTCTTTGAAAAGGTTAGTAGAGAGCCATTTGCAACACTGTCCCAGTTATTATTGGCCAGGATTGCTGGTAGGTAGAAAAGTTAGTTAATTAGGTAGGTATTCAGGTAGGTAGGTAAGTCGGTAGGCGGTAGGTAGGTAGGTAGGTAGGTGGATAGATAGGAAAGTAAGTAAGTAGGTATTAAGATAGGTAGGTAGTAGGTAGGCAGTAGGTAGGCAGTAGGCAGTAGGTAGGTAGGTAGGTAGGCAGGTAGGTAGGTAGGTAGGTAGGTAGGTAGGTAGGTAGGCACTAGGTAGGTAGGTAGGTAGGTAGGTAGGTAGGCACTAGGTAGGTAGGTAGGTAGGTAGCTATGTAGGAAGCTAGGTAAGTAAATATGTAGCTAGCTAGCTAGGCAAGTAGATTAGTAGGTAGGTAGGTAGCTAGCTAGCTAGTTGAGTATATAGGTGGACAGCTAGGTGGTAGGCAGGTAAGTAAGTAGCTAGCTACCTAGCCCGGAAGGTGGGTAGGTAGGTAGGTCTATAGGTAGGTAGGAAGGTGGGTAGTTATGTAGGCAGGTCGGTGGTAGGTAGGTAGGTAGGTAGGTAGGTAGATAGGTAGGTAGGTAGATAAGTAGGTAGGTAGATAGGTAGGTAGGTAGATTGGTAGATAGGTAGGTAAATTGGTACTTACTTACGTAGGTGCTTTTGAACGTAGGTACCGTAGTGGGTCGGTAGGTAGGCAACGCAAAAAGTTCGTAACTGCCATGACTGATTGGAAAGAATTCTAACGTTTGGAGTATTAAGCTGGTCCTGTTTCAGAACACGTTTCACTCTCTGACGAAGGGTCTTTATTCCTAACGTTTGAATTATTTGCAATCATTTACGGAAATTACCAACCTGTGAACATTTTACGGTATTTTACGGTATTTTACACTGTCTACGTAGTATCCTATCTTTATATAAGTAAGCAGGTACGTAGGTAGGATGGAGGGATGTGGGTAGGTAGGCAGGTGTAGGTAAGACATGGGTGGATCGTAAGTGGAAAAGAAAACACAATTGAACATATTTTGGGCATATTAGCACGCTAAAGTATTAATGGAGGAATAAAGATACTTATACGAACGTGATTTGTTTTGGCATAGTATCCTGTTCTTTCTGTTCTTCTTCGCGTTCCTTCCTTGGCTCTAATTCTGTTTTGTCTATTCAAATGAAACGAAAAAAAACCCGACAAGTTATTCCGGGCAAAATTTGGGCAACACTTTTAGCCACGGACCATATTTCCTTGATACAAATCTGGCTAGTAATGTAACATAACGTACTAAATAATAAGCAAAAGTACTAACATTTAATTGAGAAAATTGGACCTCAAAGTAGCTTCGTTTTTTCTCCAGCTAATTCACTTATTGGTGAGAAGAAAATATTTTGCGTACCCTTGGCTATGATTGATATTGATGCTTCAAAGAACAGATATGTAATGACGAAAACGCATGGCGAATTTCAGTTCAAAATAATTTTAAATTGCCGATGCACAAAGCTGCATGGCAAGAAAATATTTTTCTTCATTATTCGCAAATAAACATGACTGACTTTTGAAAAATTTTTTGAGAGTTACACTACTAGCTGCACAGGTATTCACCATAAGAGAATGACTTTTGGGCTTTTTCAAGTTTTCGTAAAACTCATTTTGCAAATGCGAAAATTCTTCTTGGCTGGTATTCGGAAGAACGCTTCATGTCTTCAATGACATTTTTGAAAACTACGACGATTCCATATCGGGACACTTGCTATATTTTTGCATACTTACATCATACAAATGGAAATTCACGTTTCTTTTATGGGGAATCTACCTACATTCGTAGTCATATCCAGAATAGTTTGAGATAGCTGAACAATTTTCCTAAGTTTTACGCATCTCAAGCTTCACTTGGGCATAACTCCAAAATAGTTGTACTCCATACCTCGAAATGTGGTAGAGATGGAAAGCAACAATGGGTGTTCAAGCTTGTATGGTAACATCAGAGGCATTTTATATTTCCATGGCAACATGAGTAATTGAAAACCTCAAAAACTCAGTTTTCTTCAGTTTGCAAAAAATCCTGTCATTAACTTTTTTTTCTTGGTTTGTACAAAGCTTGCTGTAAACAAATATTATCTAGTGATACCAATTTGATGACATTCTAACAATGAATTTTTAATATTTTTAAGAAAATAGTGAGCCACCCTTCAGCAAAAAATCCTGCGGAATTCCTCTGTTTGATTGAAGTTTTTAAACTTTCGCTTTAGAAATTACGAAGTTAATGAAAATTCTGCCCAGTTTCAGCAAATTCTAATGACTAGATTTCAAAAATCGTTATTTTATTCTATAGCAGGCGGCAATCGCAATTTTTCAAACTACGTTTGCTCAGCAATGCGCCACGTGGAAGGCACGCTGTGTGGGTTTGATCCCTCGCGGAGCTAGCGAAGCAAGGAATCAACATCGAAAAAGTTTAAGGGTGGTACTCTGCAAAGCAGGGAGAAAGCAAGGTACACTCATTTGACTCTAATGAGGGGCTTTACCTCGAAACGTCAGTACCTTGTCTCGTTTTTCTAGCAGAGTACTGCCTTTAAACTTTCTATGTCGAAGCAAGGAGCCCATGCTTATGGTTAGTAAGTTACATCTGTTGGTGTTTCGTTACAACAAAACATACACACTGATCTTCTCACAACGAGACAATTGTTGCAACAAGCAAGGAAAACAGGACTGTGGCAAAAGATAGAGGAAAGAAAAAGTTACAACCTTTTTTCGTTGAAACTTCATCGAGCCATCGTCACAACTCGAGCCCAAATTATCATAAACACTGATTAAACTTTTTGTTTCTTTTCAGAATCTCTTACAGTAAAGCAGCTCTTTTTATTGCCAGGCAATGTTGGTATTAGAAAAATAAGCAAAAATTTAAACCGCCTTTCATACCCCGACAAGAGCAAAAGAAATAAGTTTTGCTGCCATGTTTTATACACGTTTAAAGCACGTGTCTCTCTCGCGTTTTGTTGCTAAATACCGCTGGTCACGACCAGAAACTATGTTCAGCCATCTTAAGTCTGCGTGTAGTAGCATCACGAAAAAACAGGCACTATGCTCAATGTGTTTTGTCAGAGAGAAAAATTTGGCTTACTTCCCCGTTCCAAGCAAGATAAAATTCAGCTACATTTACCATTACCGTACAACATCACTAAGAAATGCAGCTTAATAACAGACGAATATTAACGTCTGTAGTGCAGATATAAGTTATCACCAGCAAGATTACAATACACTTCAAGCTCTATCCAACCAAAATAGCTAACGAATTGTTTTTTTACTTGGCGTTCTTATCTTATAAAACAATATCGTCAAGTTTGTTCGAAAGCGTTCTAGTTTAAAAGTTAAGCCTGGGCATACAGTTTACAGCAATACCTGGTACTTCAATGAATGAAGTTCTTTGGCTAGCTTTAGCCTTACCAGCCTTTTCAACGTCATTTTGATCCTCAACGGATAAAGAGGTTGTTAGGACGCTTTTGAATTGACTATTATTCATGGAGTCATCTTTTGCAGCGGTAGATGGAAAAGTTGTTTGGCTGATGCTAGATCCAATAAGCTCTTCCGTATCACCTTGGTCCTCAAAGGATGTAGAATCTGTTTGACTAGTTTTAACTTGGCTGGACTCTCTGGCGTTTGGTTCCCTTTCTTTTGATACATATTCAGTTTTGCTGGTTTCAGCTTTGCTAAGAGTCTCAGCCTCCACTGAAGTGTCTACAGGGATTATATCAATATCAATTATTACATTCATGAATTAAAAATGCATACAAAAACAACCGTAAAATACTATGAAGCCAAGGAAAAATTGACATAGCAGTTATACTTTTGTTTCTCGAGACATGATTGTTTTTGTTAAGCCAAAAAAGAATATCTGTGAGTAATGTTTCGACTACTATACTCAGTGCTGCATTTATGAAACGACACAACAGCCGAGTGCTCTGGATCCTATCAAGTACTTTCGACGACTTTTTTAGTGACTCCTAAAACAAAGCTCTCAATATGTTAATTGACGATGAAATTTTAATGACTATTGTTGTCTGAGTTGCACTAATTTGACGACAAAATCTAAGGGAATCTAGATCTGATAAGTAGGTTAGACACGGTCATGATTTTCTTTTCAGTTTTTCTCGTGAATTTTTAACCCTTTCCCGGCTGGAGCTCTCCTCCTGACAAGTGAAATCGTCTGGAGTTGGCCAGAGTAAACTGTCCCCGGAGAAAGATTAAATAAATTTTAAATACAGATTAAGTCGCTGATCGCAATATGAAAATGAGAGCCAGGCTCAAATTTCTCACCGAAAGAGACATCTCTTAACGATAGAATAAAACTAAAGTAGACATGATTAAGAATATATTTTACTAACGTTTCCTCGCTAGTCGCGCGACATCTTCAGACTAGGAATAAATTATATTTACATGCTATAGGATGATAACAAGCTATTGAGAAAAGAGGAAGGTGTGAGGACTGGAAACAGTTAAAAGAGAAGAGATATAAATCAAAACACGGCAAGGGCAACGGAGCGGATAGTTTCATTACGTTTTACCGGTACACAGTTGGTCAAACTTCTATCGTCTTGTTTTCCTGACATCGACCTTCGCATTGTCTTGAAGCCAGCCAGGAGTCTGTCAGGTTTCTTTCAGTTTAAGGACGTAATCCCAAAGTTAATGAGATCGTATATAGTTTATAAATGTAAATGTCAGTGCTGCGGAGCACTGTATTTTAGCCAAAGTTGCCGCCGTTTACACACGCGAATCTCTGAACACGTAGGGATTTCACTTTTGCGTGGAAAGAAACTGACCTGTTCTTCTTTTTCTGCCATCCAAGCCCACACCAGAACAACTTGCCACTCCATTTCTGTTGACGATTTTTCCATTTTGTCCTATTGCAATTCCGCTTCGGAATTGTTAATTAAGGAAAATCTTCTTAATTCTAAATTTAAGCCCGAACCTAATGAAACTATTCGCTCCGTTGCCCTTGCCTTGTTTTGATTTATATCTCTTCTCTTATCGCTGTTTCCTGTCCTCACACCTTCCTCTTTTCCCACTGGCTGGTGTTATCCTGTACTTTGTAAATATAATGTAATATGCTAACTTTCTGCATTCGTTCCTAGTCTGAAGATGTCGCGCGACTAGCGACGAAACGTCAGTAAAATATACCCTCAATCATGTTTACACTGGTTTCACTCTATTGTTGAGAGATGTCTCTTTCGCTGAGAATTCGGAGTTGGGCTCTTATTTTCATATTGTAGCTTCGCTTTCCCCCGCTATAAATCACTACTAACTATTTTGAAGACATGGATTAAATTATGAGACGGTCTTTCAAAATACACAAAACCCAGTCTAACTACATAGGCGAGTACACTTGTCCGGTGGGTAGTCCCTAAGATTTCGTCCATGTTAAAGATGCCATTTCCTTTCTTTGTTTCTAAATTTGTAGATTGTGCAGGATCGTTTGATGCTAAAGTAGTTCTCTCTTCATTCATTACACCATAGTTTGCCTGATATCTGGCAAAGATTTTGTCTGGCAAATACAATTGCAAAGCCATTGCGGACAATACAGCGGACTATATTTTTCCAACTTTTACACCGAAACATGACCCTTCTGCGACGGTTACCCTTCTGAAACCGTTTATATGGCTTAAATAAACAAAACGATGGCCCTGCTGCCAGGGTTACCCTCACAAGCTGGTAGGGTCACCCTCGCACTCAGGTAAACGAAACAAGGAAAGACAATAGACTAAGGTAACCCTCCTACAGGGTAACCCTTGTAAAAGTGTTATCCTACCATCATGTCAACAGGCCCTTCTCGGGATCACTAGGTGCAAATGGCATATGACAAATTACATTTTCAATGCTAAAAATTCTTTTTCATGCACGCTAAATAAAACAACAAAACGTTTTTTTGAATTCCTTTCAGTTTCAGCTTCGCTTCCATGATTTGTGCTATCTTTACGGATAAAGTCTACAAGAATGATAATGGTTCCATTCATTTTACGGACTTCAAAAGCATTCCAATTTCACATTAAATGCATCACTACATTAAATATGATCATGTGCATGGCTCAAGACTGCATTCATTTGAATTTATGAAAAAGGAATTTAAGAGTTTCTTAACCTGAATATAAAAATCAATGCCCAGTATAACAAGTGGAATAAATCCATGAGCACAAACTCACATGAGCACAAAAAAGTTTTTAAATTTTTTTTTAATGCTTATCTTTCATTTCATCTCGCAACATCTTCAGAACTAGAGTGACAAAATATTCGAGGAGAATCAAATTTATATTACAGTCAAGGTAGAGACACATCGAATTACAAAGATGACACTTGAAGGCATCACCAAAAAAACTAAAACAGAGAAAGAGTGATGGAACTAAAATGAGAGTTAAGAGGTTTAATTTCTTTCAATCTTTTTATCGTTTATGCTCATGTCCTTATTCGAAATACTTTTAGATATTGGGTATACAATCTTGCACCAGAGACAAGTTTCGCTACCAGGTTTCAAAGGACGGAAGGTTTTAATGTCTAGCAAAATGTAAGGCTGTCCACTTTGACAATTATCCGTCTGCTACATCAGAAGTGCATGACAACTCTTTGTGACATGGTTACTGTATGGATTTGGTTCTTCAAAGTTTGCCTAACTTTTTATCAGAAGATAACGCTCAATCAAAACACACAAGTTCAGCAACTCAAAGAATGGATAGCGCTGTCTTCTTGCTATGTCCAACCGGTTAACGTTTTGCTGAACAACGAAACTGTCTACTCATTTCTGTTTAGCCAGGAGAAATGTTATCCACGCTCTTAAAATCAACAAACCAACCAACCAACCAACCAAGAGTATTAAATGAAGGTCGGTGTAGCCCAAGGAAGTTTCATTGAGAATTAGTAAAAGAACTCAAGAGCATTGCCATTCCTCTTTGGAAGTGATTTCCCTCGCAGAAAGAACATTTTACGCTAATGTCATCACCATGTTTGGTGAGTTTTAAGCCAGTTTGATGCACATTTCTATTTTTGCGCGTATTTTCAATAATACGTAGAGGTTTCTTGAAAATTTGAGTTCAGTATTATTAACTTCATGTATACGAGACATATCCAAACCTATAAAGATTGTTTCCACTCACAAGTTCACAATAGTCGTGTTGGTGTGACAAACTAAAGAAGTTACGATTAAAAATACACTGTTGAGGTACGCATGAATGCTTGCTATGACGTCACGTTAATACGGTCAATAACAAGGGCTTCCAAACCTCGGCTACGCCAAGGAGTTTTGAGAAGGGTAAGCGAGAAACCTGCTCAGCAAGCGAGTTTTTTGTCCCCATCGTCGACGGCTGTAGTTACTAAACCCTGCTCGCAATTTAATCAGAACAACTCTCTTTTGTTGGTCATCCTTTTCCTTTGCAGGAATGTGTGAAAATATTTCTCGTGACTCAATCAAAAAAGATCTGAGATTGAAAATTTTGTAAAAGTATTGTGACACTTGACTAATGATTATTAACAGCGCTCACTAGTTTTTAATGATCATGTAATTGACAAAGTTAATTAAGAAAATCATGTCAAAAACCTTTTTCCGAAAATGAAGCATATTGCTTCAAGGAGACTAAAGTTAAAAAACTGATCACTGTGATCAGCATCCGAGTTCTGTAACATTAATTTCCTCTTTTGGGAGAGAGTATCTCAATAAAGTACTCGTGTAAGTTCCCCAGCGGTGGGACTACCAGATAGCTCGGAGTCACTACCTGCTTACGCACTATTAACAACTATTATTGGGACGAAATATGGGGGTACACAAAGAGTTTGTAAAAGATGCCAGAGTCACGTAGAAAGAAACAGGTTTCGATCCCCAGGTCAATACATATATACATTTCATACACAAAATATTAATTACTAAACAAAACGTATAGCAAACAATGTGAGTTACTATGTATGCGGCGCAACTGAGGAAGAATGATGGCAATTGCTCCAATGATAAGATTAATCGAACACCCAAAAATACTATGCCATCTTTATCAAGAAAATCGTGTATTTTTGCAATACTAGAGATCGGAAATGCCTTTTTGTAGCGTCTTCAACGCTCAAAATTAAAAAAAAAACAATTTCTGGGCAGTGCAAAAAACGTTTGAACTTTATTTCCACTCGGAAAACCTGGCTCCATTAGTGAAAACTGCATCCTACTTAAAAAGAAGACTATACAATAAGAAGTGTTCGGAAAAGACCTTCACCGTTTAACGACTCTGAGATTATATCAAACCACCGAACTGAGATGATCATAACATTAAAATCACTGCCA
This sequence comes from Heliopora coerulea, assembly GCA_030142905.1. Taxonomy (NCBI): domain Eukaryota; kingdom Metazoa; phylum Cnidaria; class Anthozoa; order Scleralcyonacea; family Helioporidae; genus Heliopora; species Heliopora coerulea. The sequence goes on from JASJOG010000482.1 coordinate 64,388, forward strand.
TAATTAGTTAAGCTGTTTGATTTTTCCTTTTTTAAATATCTTACGAATTCCCTTGATGGCAACTCGGCTGGACTCAATGAGCTGATCAAAATAAGGCTTCGTAGCACCAATTGGCTCTTCCAGCGCACATACTAGACATAAATATTGACTAAGTTCAACATACTTTTGCATCGATTTTGAAACTAAAATGAAACTATTTTGCACTTTTTACCTTATCTAACACTGTCTACGCAATATTCTATTTTTGTATCCTTGAAAGCTGTATTTTATTTAAAAAGAAGATGACAGGCTAAGAAGTGCTCGGAAATGACCATCTACGTTTAACAACTTTGGGATAATATCAAACGACCGAGCTAAGACTATCATAACATTGAAATCACTGCTATTAGTGCCAAATGAAATTCAACCATTTATTTAGACTTGTTTTAAATATCTTGTCAATTCCTTTGATGGTAAGTTGACTGGGACTCCTCCCCCTCAATGAGCTGATCAAAATAAGGCTTCGTAGCACCAATTGGCTCTTCCAGCGCACATACTAGACTTAAAAATTGACTAAGTTCAACATACTTTTGCTTTGATTTTGAAACTAAGGTGTATTGTTCGACCAGGACTGTAGTTAGCATGTCAAAGTTGGGGGGTTAGGGGTGGGTGCCGAACGAAAATACCCAAATGACAAAGATTTTTGTCCGAATCTCTCCGATTCAAATCAAGATATTTGCTATCTGTCAAAACAAAGAAGGCAACAAAAATTAACAAGGAAGCTTGTTTGAAATCCGGATGAAAAATCAGAATAAAATTATATCCTTTATGGGCAAAGGTATCATCAAAGAAAAAAAAAATCGCATATATAGGCTTTTGTTATCTATGTGTTTACGAACTTCTATCCAATTTGTCGATTTAATAGAATTTCTCTAAATTATGTTGATTCTACATGGTCGTTGCTTTCCGGAATAGGTAAGTTATTTTCCGAATATCGCAATTTCAAAAAGTTGGAGAGGTAAAGCACCCCCAATATCCCCTCGCAACGGCCACGTGCTTAACAAATAATTAGTACCACTATTAATGTGGACGACTTGGTAACCTCTCTTTACGTTTCATACAGTTCTCTTAAGAACTAAGCGGTCCAGCAGTATCTAAATCTTAGTAACTGGGTATACCTTTTTAGTGCGTTTATTTCATTTTCTCCTACTTTATGGTAAATTATCAATCACCATGGTATCAACGTATTTGAAAACCATGTTTAAGTTTGTTACCACGACAAAATCGCTGTTTAATGACTTTATATATGTTGGAAAGTCTCACGCCTGTTTGGAATTTTGGTTTTGAATACGAATTCTTGTTAACATAAGTTCCCGGAATTTCTGAAATGGGAGAAGGTCCATGTCCAATTTTCAGAAAGTGTACCCCCAATCCAAATCGAAAGTAGTTTTCACGCTGGCGCAGATCTATTTGTTCGTTACATAAACACAATTAAGCAAAAAACATGTCCAGTAATGTTGCATAGCTCTGCTGTATTATCACAGCATTATCACAGCTCAGGGAAATAATTTATTGGAATCTCTAAAAGGACGGTTTCGTTTACAAATTGATTAACACCGAAACGCTGTAACTCCTGCCCCTCAACGGGTGCCTTCTTGTACCTTGTCGATTTCAAATTTCCGACTTGGTCTTACGTAAACAGTGTTTTTCCAGTTCTTCTTCTTAATTTCCAGTGCGAAAAGGCCTGCTGACTTACTTTACCCCAACTTTGTACTAACTACCAAATAACATTATAAAACTGGCAAGTTAGTACGATGAAATTTGAATATTGCCTTAACGAATCGGTCAGATTTTAGAATTGTTCAATTATTGAAATAAATGTGTCTTAAACAATTTCGGGAAAGTTTAGGAAATTCCGATTGATCTGTTGCAAACAAGTGACAGTTAAATTATAGTGCTCATTGTTTAACATATACATGTTGGTATATCCTAGGCCTCAGAATGTCGTTTTTGTAAGGATAACTGAAACCAATCAGATTAATAAATATGTTTTAAATTAAAAAAAAAATTAAAAACATTATTACAATCGCCGACTCAAAAAGTCGCGCTTTGAATTATTTTCTTACGGTTTTTGTGCAGAATTACTTTTTCCAAAAACGAAAAAGAAGCCTTCAAATAATGTTTTCGTATTAATCTTTCTTTTAAACAAATTCATAGCAAATCTGAAACATTATCATTAGAACAGAAATTTTTCATGATAATCTGACACTGCCGAAGTCAACTAAAAAGTAATGACTCGAGCGGGATTCGAACTCGCACCTTCGGGACACTGGTCCGCCAGTACACCTGTTGAGCTATCAAGTCCACAGGGATTAGAGTTGAGTTTTGTATCCAGTTTAAGTGCACGAGATATTCTCGCGACAAATTAACGCTTATCAATGAGAGGATATGCACTGTTTCAATTCTATTTTAGATTCTGAAACTATTACTAGAAGATCTACAAGTATTCTAAAATTTCTTACCAATGGAAGAAGGTTTTCTAGGTTCGAAAAATGAATATCTTCTAGATTTAAGGCGTGGCGATTCGATTTCAGCTACATTAGAATTAATACAAGTAATTGAATTAGAAACAAACTCTACTATTTACTTGCTAAATATAAAAGGAAGTAGAATATCACCACGAGAACTATCAACGTTGAGGTTTATGTTAAGTGCTAAAGCTCATGGCTTAGGTGGATACCCAAACGAAGGCCACGATAATTCTCGCTATCGTGCGAAAGACATGATAAAAGTTGTTTTATTGTACAAATACGTCAAGCTCCCCCTTACGACACTACACCATGGGTAAAAACAAGCAACATCCTGAAATGTGGACTGAAAAAGATCGTAGGCAGAAATGAAGTTTCTACATATAAAAAAGTCAGCCTCATTAGATATGACGTAATTTCTACATTTGTATTAAAACGCAAATCACAACATCTAAGAAGCGATGGGCCTAAGTTTCGTGAGGCAGCCACACCTGAGGTACGTCGATAAATGACGTTTTCCTATCTAAAGCACATTTTTGCCAAAATCAAACGTTTCGTATCTTAGTGAAATGATCGGAAAGGTCTGAGTATTGCCGAAATGGGAAGAGTAGTTTTCTAACGTTTCGAACGAAGGCCCTTAGTCGGAGAGAAAACGTAGGAAGATCGAAAAACACGGAATATATATGTGTGAAAATGGTCATGTAACGACAAATGGCCAATCAGAATCGAAAAACAAAAACAAGTGTAAATGAGATAGTGGCTCGTCACTCCCCTAAAATATCACCGATCAGCAAACATGGTGAGTGTGTCAAAAACAATATAGGTGAGTGAAAGCTAAACACAAAAGCTGTCAAATTCAAACAGGAAATCAGTGAAGCCAGCGTGTCGTTCCTTGATATTTTAGTGTCGATTAATAATAATGCTCTCGGGACGTCTGTTTCTTACAAACCTACCGACTCACACAGTTACCTATTATTTTCATCCTCCTACCCTAACCACACCAAACAATCTATCCCATACATGCGACTTCGCCTCCTTTGCAGCGATGACAACGACGACAGCGTGGCTACCCAACCCATCTTTTGGACAGTGCTGTTCAAAGAGCTTCTAGTATTCCCCGTTTGGATACATTGAAACGTTTGGAATCAGTTTCTGAAGGTAAAATCCCATTAGTACTCACATTTCATCCCTTCAACTAGAAAGTTAGGGATATCATTTGCCGTAATTTTCATAATCTAAAGAATGATCCTGAAACATCTTCTATTTTCTCCGACGACCCTTCAGTCTCTTTCCCACGTAATAAAAACATTCGGGATAGTTTAGTTCATAGCGCCCTTAGACAAAATCTTTCGGCGCCAGCGGGTACTTTTCCTTGTTCTCGGACCCGCTGCAACACGTGCTCTTTTCTCAACGCCTCTACATGCATTTCGGGACCAAAATCTAATTTTGTCATTCGACATTGTTTCACGCGTATCTCCTCTAACCTCATTTACTGCATTTCGTGCAGTACATGTGGTCTGCTCTACGTTGGAGAAACGGAAAGACGCATATCCGACAGATTTGCCTAACATCTTAGCTCCGTATGAAATGGAGACAACGACAAACCTGTCGCCCGACATTTTAATAGTGCCAATCATTCTCTTTCGGACATGAAAGTTTGTGCCTTCTCCCAAATTTCTGGCGGTAATAATAGTCGCAAAAGACAGGAAAAGCGTCTCATCTTTAAAATTGGAACCATTCACTCTCACGGATTCAACGAACGTTTTTCTTTTTCTTAATCCCTGTGTGGCTAATGTTTTTGCTTTGCACGGGAGAGGGTAAACAATAGCTTCATAGTTCTTTTGTGTTTAGCTTTCACTCACCTATATTGTTTTTGACACACCCACCAGGTTTGCTGATCGGTGATATTTTAGGCGAGTGACGAGCCACTATCTCATTTACACTGGCTTTCGTTTTTCCATTCTGATTGGCCATTTGTTGTCACATGACCATTTTGACACATATATTCCATGTTTTTCGATCCTCCTACGTTTTCTCTCTGACGAAGGGCCTTCGCTCGAAACGTTGGAAAACTACTCTTTACATTTCGGCAACACTCAGACTTTTCCGATCATTTCATTTCGATTTCAACATTGTCTACTCATGCTCCATTTTTATTTTATGGTTTGGGTTTCGTATCTTAGCTTCCCAAAGCCTAATTCCTTCTGCATGATTACTTCGTATAAACTGGAAGTGAGACATCATTTCGGGTAATCAGATGGTTAGGGAAAGCAAATCAAAACATTCAAATGACGAACATCTCTACGCTAGTAAGACACGTCAAAGTTTATCCAAAAATTATGCACAATTCGATTATTCTGATAGATTATGGGTTTTGTGCATCATGATTTCAGGTTTTCCAGGTTCCCCAGCAATGCTGCGTATAAACCATGTAGGAAATACGTTTGAACTGCATGGGAACAAGAACGTAGAGTTATTTCCGGTAAGGTTAGGACATTCTAATGCATACACAACATGTAACAGTGTATTGGATTAATTATAAAAATATTTAATAAGCCATTCCGAGCACAGTGGGTGTAATAGGCTCATTGTCTTTGAAATACAGGCGTATCATGGGAATCTGAATATTGTTTTGGTTGAGAAAACTGATGAATAATTTAATAAATAAATTTAATAAATTTAAAATTATTTTTATAAAAAATGACAATCATAGACAGAAAAAATTGCGCTTTCAATTATTTCCTTGCATTTTCTTCACAGAATGCCATTCACAATCAATGCCACTTGACTCAGTGGCTTTGATTAAGCTACCAGGCTTAGGGTTATTCCCTGGCTGGCCTGTATTAGTAGAACCTTCAGAAGGAACTGGCACATTGTCAGAATCCATACTGTGAAACGAATCTATAAATACGAGAGCGTAAAAAAGACGTCTGGTTGCGATGAGAATCGATAGTTCACTGAAGTTGAGAGGTCGCTATACTATCTCAAGTGATCTCTAAGTTATTTTTTTAACGTCATGGGACAAACACAACCCACACTCTAAATTTCAAGTGAACTTCAAAGATACTACTAATTTCCCCTCGCCCACTGCGCAAAGCGCGGTGCGAGGGTACTAATTTCGACGTGCGTAGAGTCCTTTTACACTCGACTAGAGAGAAAATTTTTTGCAGTTTTTGACTAATTTATGTTTTCATATATATTTATAGGTATCTATCCAAGGATTCCGGTCACTCAAGAATGCCGTGAGCAAGCACGGGGACTGATATGTTGTTGACCATACCTTCCTTTGGTTACCTAGGTCCGTATTGAAGCAAATCGTTTTATCTCGTTCCTTTTTCCCTTGTATGGATCTCTCGCAAGTTGTTTACATCATTTGAACACTGAAGCCAGTAAACGATTTAAGACCGGCAAACGAAAATGCTTTTTTGGTGTTTGCAGCTGCTTTCACTTTGCAGGACATCTTAGTTTCTGGACAATTTATGACTTCAAAGAGCAGTTTTAAAACTCAGCCCTTTGGAATATGTATTGGCCAACTGTTCACATTTTATACCAACGCTTTGACTTGGTTCTTTCTCATAAATATGAACAAAAGACGTTACGGGAACTTGCTTGTTGCCAGTACATTTCCTATGAGTGCAAGCGACATTCTTCGCTGAAGTTGAATCAATGTTGATTTGTATGAATCGAGACTTTCACGTTCTGGTCATCACTTAGCTGAGCTACACAATCACAAGTACGTCTGAATCGAGTAGCTTTGAAATATAAGTTCCTCGAACGGAATTGTTTTAACCAGCTTTCAATAGTGGCTTCCCTACTTCGTTCTTCCGTGTGGGAGGCCTCTTGGTACAAATATTATCGCCTGAATTTTGCTGCTGTTCAATGGTAAAGTAGAATGAAGATTCTGGTTCATTTATCTCTGTAGGACTATGGCTTTTGAATATTTTCTAGTATTTAACTGGACAGCATTCATGGTCAATTGTTTGAGAAGTGGCATAAAACACTCATCATCCAGAAGAGTTATCTAGCCGTGGAAGTCTTTGGATGCTCTCTCAGCTTTCCACAAAAGGATTTCATTGTCTAATTCAGAATGGCTTTGCCGATGAAATGTTGCCCCACTAAAGACGTTGGGATGTATTTCTGGCTCGAAACAAAAATGCAAGGTAAACAGCCACCAGGTGCACGCTCCAAAGCTATTTCTTTTTTGTCACCAAACTATCCTTTGGCGAAACAGTTGTCCTCTTCAGTCTTTCTCACTTCTCGGGTGGCTTGTGGACATAACCTTTGCCGTATTCGACCAGTAATGCTTTCATCAGGATTTTAAAACCTCTCAAGAAAGTTTAGAAAAGCAAAGTCGTCTTCTTTTTGCAAATTCCCCATTGAACCCTTTGGGTTGAGGTGCCGCTGAACGCTTCGTTGAAAATACGTAAGAGTGGAAGGTTTGTACACTACGCCATTTTTCTCTTTTACGAAAGTTGAACAGTGCAAATAAATACGTCTTTTACTTCCCTCTACTCGTTCTTCTTTCCACAAAGTTTGCACGAGGTTTGCTTCTCATATTTTGTTGTATGTTTTGTATTTTCCGGTTTTCGGTCAGCAATAAAAATGCAGTACTTGTTCATGTTTTCTTTGTTTATTTCGTCGATTTCGTGATTTGTTTCATTTTCGTCAGCAAAGTCTTGTACCTCCGGATGAATACTTAGCATAAATTTTTATCAGAGTACATCTTAGACATTTGTAACCAACTTTGAAACAAATAGTTACCAGAGATTTAACGAGCGGAAAAAGAAGTCGTAGTATGAAAATAAGAGCCCAGCTAAAAAAACTTAAGGAAAGAGGCATTGATTAAAAATATATTTAACTGACGTTTCGTCGCTAGTTGCGCGACATCTTCAGAGTAGGAATGAATACTGGGTGTTTGCATATTAAATTATATTTACATGGTATAGGATAACACAAAGCCAATGAGAAAAGAGGAAGGTGTGAGAACAGGAACCAGCGATGAGAAAAGGGATATAAATCAAAACATGGCAAGGGTAATGGAGCGGATAGTTTCATTAAATCCAGGCTTAAATTTAGAAATGAGAAGGCTTTCCTTAATAAACAATTCCAAAGTGGTAATGCAATAGGAAAATTAATGGAAAAGTCGTCAAAGGAAATGGGGTGACAAGTTGTTCTGGAGTGCGTTTGGATAGCAGAAAGTAAAGAACAGGTCAGTTTCTTTCCACTCAAAGGTGAAATCCCCAAGTGTTCAGAGATTCGCGTGCGTAAATGGCGGCAAGTATGGCCAAAATACAGTGCTCCGCCGCACCGACACTTATATTTAAAAACTACATGCGATCATATTAACTTGGGGATGACGTCTTTGAATTGAAAAAAATCTGACAGACGCCTGCTTGGCTTAAAGACAATGAGAAGGTCGATGTCAGGAAAACAAGAAGATAGAAGTTTGACCAACTGTGTACGGATCCGTAGTGAGTGTGTACCGGTAAAAGGATGACAGAAGTAAAGGACTCGTTCATTAATGTTATCTAAAGGTGAAGAGATCACAACGGAAAAAATTTTATCTAGAAAAACGATAAGACAATGCTCAAAAAATGCTGAGGGGTAACCGTTGCAAAGTAAAAGATTCTTAATTTGCAATACCTCCAACTGAAAAGCCTGATAGGACGAGCATATCTTAAAATACCTATCTAGTAAACAATAAACAAGATTGCAATTAAACGAAAGAGGGATAAAGCTATCAAAATTAGTAAAGAACCTGGTAAAAGTGGGTTTACGGTAAGCCGAAGTTGAGAAACCATGCCTCAATGGAGGCATCAAGGAAAGGAAGTGATCCGTTGGTTTCTAGTTCACAATTAAAATTAATATTTTTATGTTTGCGGTCGAGATAATCTAAAAAAGGTTGGACATGCTATTGAGATCGAAAAATAATAAAACAGTCATTAACATATCTACGAAACTAAAGGGGCTTAAAAGAGGGGGGACAGTTATCCAGCCAGTTTTTCTCATGATACAACAAAAAAATATTGGCGAACAACGGACCAAGAGGTGAGCCCATGGCAATGCCATCGATCTGTTTGTATAGACATCCATTAAAAAGAAAATGACAATTTTTAATTGAAAAACATGAGACTACGAAGCTGAACATGAGAATAACCTAAATAGTGTGTCGAATTGTGAAAGAGTTTCTGAATGATAATTTCAATGGTTTCATCGAGTGAAACGTTGGTAAATAAGGAGGAGATATCAAAACTTGCCATGAAAACGTTATCAGTATTAAGGTTCAAAGTACGTAAATCATTAAGAAAAGAAAAGGTGTCAGTGATCATAAAGCCATTAGAGGAGATAGGGTGCAGAACAGAAACGAGATACTTTGATAGATTATAGGAATGAGTGCCTATGGCAGAGATAACAGATCTTAAAGGAACATCGGCTTTGTGTAGCTTTGGTAGGCCATATAGAATTCCAGGTTTGGAGCCTGAGGGGCAAAGTTTTTGTAATGTTTATCTGAGATAACGTTCTCTTTCTTCAGGCCTCTCAGAAAATTTCTAAGTTTGGTTTCCCGACTTATTGTGGCTTTTAGCGGGTTTGATGTAAGGGTCTTGAATTTAGGACTAAAAGACAATCCAAATGAAACGGTTTTGAATGCTCCCCCGCAAAAAGTTTGGAATTTTGGGTCTCTGAAATTCCATTTCCTGCATTTTGAGTGCTATAGTGAGCGAAATCTAAAGCCCTCAAATGGCAGTTTTTTTAATAGTGCGTGCTGTCCTTTCATAAAGAAATAGCTAGCCTTTACAGAAATAGTCAACTTTGTACTACATTTTATTGTGGTGTGAAATGCAATTTCTATTCTTGATCTCTTAAATTACAAAATACCATAGTTATTACATCATGGAACAAAGACATTCTTAATTAGGCTTAAAATTTCAGAATTCTTCATACCTTTCAACTTATCCCTGTAATAGGCCACATATTACTCATTTCTATGGTCTGTACAAATGGTCGAACTGCTAACTGATGAAAAAACTACCTTACTGACAGATGAAACAACACTGTTTGATAATGAAACGGTAACCTTCTGTGGAGCTGAAGAAACAGCTACATGTGATGGAGTGCCTAACTTAGAGGTAACCAGAATGGTTAATGAAGAAATATTATCAAGCGAGTTAGGTGGCTCAGACTTAGCTACAATGATAGATGATAAGGCAGTTTTCATAGGAGTACCAGGGGATTTTTTCATTACATTTCCAGTTCTGGTAGAGGGCAAGAATGACAGTTTTGATTGGACACTGCAACTTTTTTAGATTTTGGCAAGGAAGAAGTAATCAACTTCCTTTTCCTTGTTTCAGCACTACAGATTAATGGTACATAGTGGTTATGTTTAAATATGACAGAAGAAGGAGGTACTCCTTCATGACAAAACAGTATACTTAGATCATCAAAATTGGTCTGACAGAGGGGCATGAGGTTCAATTTTTTGGTTGAATAACAAGCCCCATTTGAGAAGATTAGAATCAAAATCAAGGTAGTGTGAAAAAATATTTCTGCAAGTGACTGTTGACAAAGCCAGCGAACATATAAACCCACACCATTTCTTGTCTTCAGTGTACAATGGCTTCTGCCAAAACTAACTTATCTAAGGATAAGTTAGTTTCAGTAGCTTCAAAGGATACAGACATAGCAACCATACTGGACACTGACTGAAAAGAGTTGTTCCAATGGGTTTCAAAGATAGAACAGAAACAAGGATGCACACAGTAATAATCAGCATGCAAGAAAAGCTCTATTGATGTCATGAGTCTCAGATCACCAATCAGAGTACTGTCACCAACAAGGAGCAAAGACACTGAACTGTAAAGGCAGTTTCCAGTACCATCTGATCTAGAAAAGGTAACACAGATTGTAAAGAAACATGACAACTCAGATTATTTTTTCTGGAGCATGAGACTGCAGGTCAAATCATACTTTTTTAACTGTGTTTACAAAGGAAAATTCATTTATATATTAAATATTCATGAACAAATTAAAGCTTTCTTACCTTAGAGGGATGAGATGATTTTCTTTGGTCTTGGCATAAGCAGGTATAAAATTTTCGGCATTTATATTTCTGTTTATACTCTTGCCGACCCGCTGAAGAAGATCGTCTGTAGTGCATAACGCAAGAGAAAAGTTTCTTACCGATTTCGTCGTAAAGGTCTTGTAACGTTGCTTTATCGTCGTTAATTAAAGCGCAGTGTACTCGCTCCCGCATTGTCATTGAAGACATGTTGAAAAAGAGAACAGCCGCGTGGTTACGATTCAATTGCAGTGCTGATTTGTTCACTGTCGAGACGCAGCCGCTAACCGAACAAAACACAAATAGAGGCGTAAATCCTGCAAAATGACATTTCAGCCTCTACACCAGTCAAAACTCATAATGATAATAAAGTTAACCAATTGAGAACGTTGACTTAACAGGAAAGTTCGTCAAAAAATGACTAACTTCCCTAACTCCGTCAAAATGACGTTTTATCAGTCATAGGGCGCTGTAGCCCGAGCGTAAGGTCACGTCTAGATGCACACAATGCCGCTCCCATACATTGCCGGGGGAAACCTGGAAGTGACACACGGATGGAAGTTTCTCGCAAGGAATTAACTCCCATTTGCATAACTTTGCGCAAAGGTGCTATATGCGTCCTACATACAGTATAAGACATTAAATTCTGTTTATGGCCCAATTTTTACTTCGTTGCGGGACTTATTTGACTAACTTTAAATTCGTCCCTGCTTTACCCATAATTACTTTGACTTAGATTCAAAGCAATTCCAGTTAGATCGTAAGCAAATCCTTATTCTTGAAAGATTGGTGATTCGACTACTGAAGATAAAGGACAAATTGAGGATAAATTCAACGTACTCTTTTCTACGATAGCTGACAAGTTGAAATCTACTTTACAGCAATTCAGCTTTGATCGTTCGAAATTAATTAATTTTGTTTTGTCTAAGAAAAACCAAGAGGTCTTTTATTGTATTCCAAACATAGCAAGTGACCAAGTTCTTAATATTCTTAGCAAGATTAGTCTTCGTAAATCAACTGATATGGATGGAATTGAATCTCGTGTATTGCGTGTACCGGCACCTGTCATTGCTGCAATAATCGCGAAGTTTATCAATTGTTCCTTTGCAACCGGCATCTATCCCCAGCGTTGGAAGACGGGGAAAGTTACATCACCTTACAAGAGTGGTAATGTAGATGCTCTTTTCAATTATCGGCCTATATCTGTTTTACTGATTTTGTCAAAAGCTATTGAGAATCATATACATGATACTTTGTATGAATACTTTTGTGCAAATAACCTGATTTACCCCAGACAGTCTGGATTTCGCCAAAAACATAGTACGGACAATGCTCTAATAAAAATAACTGACGAATTGCTTTTCAACCTAGATAAAAACCAGGTTAGTGGGAAGGTCCTGGTCGACTATTGCAAGGCTTTTGATATGGTCGACCATAAACTTCTATTGGAAAAACTGAAGATCAATGCTGTGGAGAATAACGCTTTTAATTGGTTTAAATCTTATCTAGTAAATAGACATCAGTTCGTCTCTATATCTGGTAAAACGTCTGGCATGGCGTTGATGAAGCATAGTTTGCCCGCGGCTCAATTTTGGGGCCACTGCTGTTTATTGTCTTGATCAGTGATTTACCTTTACGTTTCAGCTCATCGATTGATCTATATGCTGATGATACTACAGTAACTATTTCTGTGGAATACGATTCGATACCATATTTACAACTACCTTTAAACAAATCAGTTAATGAAATCACTCAGTGAGCAACTTCTAACAAATTCCAATTAAATGCAAGCAAAATCATATTCTTGCTGGTTACTGGGAAACGCCTCGCGTCAAAAATTGAAAGTTATCAAAACACAATGTTTGGTGGTATTCCTTTTGAAGATGGTAACTAATGCCACTCTTTTAGGATTAGAGCTAAATGACAAGCTTTCAATTGATTTGCACGTCCACCAACTGTGCAAGAAACTGTCTGGACGAATCGCTGTATACCGCAAAATTAGATCATATTTATCATTGCAACAAAGAATTTCATTTTACAATGTTATGATTCGCTCTGTCATAAATTATGTTAGCGTCATTTGGACAACATGTAGCAAGGAGAGTTTAGAAAGATTACTTAAATTGCAAAAGAGGGCGGCAGGAAAAATCCCTTTGGCTGATCTCCTAACACCATAAGTTCACCTTTTCAACAAGGTTTAAACAACTCCATTTAAAAAAACTTCTTTTAAACAACTACTTTTAGAAGGTTTTAAGGTTAAAGGAGAGGAGAGGAGAGAAGAGGAGAGGAAAAAGAAGGAAAGGAGGGGATAGGAAACTAGAGGAGAGGAGAGGAGAGGAGAGGAAAGGGAAAGAAAGGAAACGAAAGGAAAGGAAAGGAGAAGAGAAGACAGGAATAGAGATGAAAGGAGAAAGAAGGAAAGGAAAGGAACGGAAAGGAATGCAGAAGAGAGGAAAGGAAATGAAAGGAAAGGAAAGGTGAGGAATAGAAAGGAAAGGAAAGGGGAGGAATAGAAAGGAAACGAAACGAAAGGCAAGCATCAGGCTTGATTTCCACCGGGCGGAATTTTCCGTGTGGATGAAAGTTTCTCTTTGTCTGTCGAGCTTTCAAGTGGAAGTAATTAAACAAAACAAAGAAGACGTTTGTCCGCACGGAAAATTCTGCCTCGTAAAAATCAGACTTTACTCGTCACTATTCATTATCTATCAACTGTCAGATATCAAGCAGCGTAGCCAATCAGATTGCTGCTTATGCATTATACTATTAGTAAGTCTCCATCAACGAGAAATATTTTTAGAATTTACTCACATGAGAACACGCTCGCGTAACTCTTCTTAAGTTTATTCTCAGGCTTTTTGGCAATAGCTTCTTTCAAGATGTCAACAACATCATTCCTCTTTATCTTCTCCAAAAGTTTGATCAAATTCTCCACTGTGGCCTCCTTCCTAGTCCCCCACTCTTGTAACAGAATATCGGTTGGATTGTCACACTGCTTAAACAATTCTACATCACTATTCTCGAATTTCATTTTCACAGCAAGTCCACAAAAGTCCCGCTTTAGAACTGATCTCTTGTTTAGCAACTGACACACTTTACTTTTTAAGCTGCTGTCAAGATCTTGAACGAAGAATGGCTTTTTGTCGGTGTCGGAGGCTTTATCCTTCACTTCAGTGGCAACCGTAAAAAGCAAAAGTACAAGCAGTCTAAATAGTGCAATAGTTTACTTCGAGTTTTTTGCTTTACTATACAACATCTTTTGTTTTTTTGTAAATGTTTATTTTTTGAAAAAAAACACGGTCTTCGCATAACTGGTGCGACAGTGGACGAACTAACATCTTGCGCAACCAGACACAGAATCAGATATGATTTGACGCTGCTGTAGGCAAAACAGTTCTGAACGCTATACTAAAACTCTTTTGTAGCCTTTTTTGAAGCATTGGTCCTGTAATCGGAATATTTTTGGATCTTGCTTTTCGAAACCAGTCGAGTAAAGCGTTGTCGATATCTTCATGCTGGGCGCTTCTTGAACGTCTGATAATGCCCCTAACATTGGCCTCATAGTCTTTAACAATCTCATCATTCTTTAATAAGATGCTTTAAATCTGGGTTTTCCCACAATTAAAGTGCTCTGCAATTTTTCTTGCGTTGGCAATAGGGTTCTTTTGCTTAAATATCACGACTTCGTAACGTTTTTGTAAGTCTAGTTCCTGCCGTTTTCGCTTACAATTTGTAGACATGATGACTGATCAAAGTGCTTATTCACAAAGCTGCGAAGCGTACCTTACTCGTATTAAAATTCGCGCAGTACTAGAATTCGCGCAAGCATAGTAGCGAATTTACTCACATGAGAACACGCTCGCGTAACTCTTCTTAAGTTTATTCTCAGGCTTTTTGGCAATAGCTTCTTTCAAGATGTCAACAACATCATTCCTCTTTATCTTCTCCAAAAGTTTGATCAAATTCTCCACTGTGGCCTCCTTCCTAGTCCCCCACTCTTGTAACAGAATATCGGTTGGATTGTCACACTGCTTAAACAATTCTACATCACTATTCTCGAATTTCATTTTCACAGCAAGTCCACAAAAGTCCCGCTTTAGAACTGATCTCTTGTTTAGCAACTGACACACTTTACTTTTTAAGCTGCTGTCAAGATCTTGAACGAAGAATGGCTTTTTGTCGGTGTCGGAGGCTTTATCCTTCACTTCAGTGGCAACCGTAAAAAGCAAAAGTACAAGCAGTCTAAATAGTGCAATAGTTTACTTCGAGTTTTTTGCTTTACTATACAACATCTTTTGTTTTTTTGTAAATGTTTATTTTTTGAAAAAAAACACGGTCTTCGCATAACTGGTGCGACAGTGGACGAACTAACATCTTGCGCAACCAGACACAGAATCAGATATGATTTGACGCTGCTGTAGGCAAAACAGTTCTGAACGCTATACTAAAACTCTTTTGTAGCCTTTTTTGAAGCATTGGTCCTGTAATCGGAATATTTTTGGATCTTGCTTTTCGAAACCAGTCGAGTAAAGCGTTGTCGATATCTTCATGCTGGGCGCTTCTTGAACGTCTGATAATGCCCCTAACATTGGCCTCATAGTCTTTAACAATCTCATCATTCTTTAATAAGATGCTTTAAATCTGGGTTTTCCCACAATTAAAGTGCTCTGCAATTTTTCTTGCGTTGGCAATAGGGTTCTTTTGCTTAAATATCACGACTTCGTAACGTTTTTGTAAGTCTAGTTCCTGCCGTTTTCGCTTACAATTTGTAGACATGATGACTGATCAAAGTGCTTATTCACAAAGCTGCGAAGCGTACCTTACTCGTATTAAAATTCGCGCAGTACTAGAATTCGCGCAAGCATAGTAGCGCGAATTTTAGTACTGCGCGAAATATAATCCGCGCGAAATGCAGAGTGGTGTAACATGAAACAAAATCATTTGGTTTATTTACGCAAACACATATAATATATCTTTTAAAGTATAATATTAAAAATAAAAATCGGTGCCACCCTAAATTCAATTTTCCAAACGAATTCCACATTACCCACACGGAAAATCATTGGTCAAATGAGAAGATAGTAATGGAATTGGTCAATCATGTTCTTATCCCCTATGTGAAGCAAATAAGAGAAGAGCTTGGTTTTCTTACCACAAAAGAACGGGTTTTGGTCGCGGATGTTTTTAAAGCACATTGGACGGATGCAGTAAAAAAGATCATTTCCGACAATAACGGCATGATGGTACCTGTTCCCAACAACATGACATCATACCTGCAACCCCTAGATTTAACGGTCAATCGCTCTTGCAAAGCTTTCCAACGAAACCAGGCGCGAAAATGGTACTCAGAGCAAGTCCAAGCCCAAATCATGAATGGTATTCAACCCCATAAAGAGTGTGTTGACTTGCGAATAAGTGTGCTCAAACCACTTCAAGCAAAATGGGTAGTGCAGTTCTACGACTACATGCGATTTAACAAGGATATCATTCTCAAAGGTTGGCGACGATCAGGTGTGAGCGCCGCATTGGAGGAGCCACAACGAAAAGAGTATCCTTTTGAACTCTAAAATGTTGTGAAAAATTAAGTTTTAGGCAAATGAGAGTTCTTCATTAAAATTTTTAGTATTTGTTGGTATTCTGAATTCATGCTTTATTATTATCATGGATTTTTTTCTTACATTGTATACTTTTGACAATAATTTTTTTAATTGAGACAAGCCAAATTGTTTTTTGATCAAATTTGGACAAGTTTTATTTGTTGATAAAAAATAATCTTGATAAATGCGTAAATTGCTTCTGTTAATCTGACCGAAAAGAACAAACAAAAAAATTCTTACGTGAATGTAAAGCTGCGCGAATAAGTCCTCAACAGGGTGCGCGAAATTAAATCACGCGAATTTAAAGCTGAGCGAAAATGAGTACCACGCGAATTTTAATACAGGTAAGGTATTCCGATAAAAGGCAATAAATCAGGAAAATCCTCGAGTCATGTGTAAAAATTTTGCACTGATTAAATTAGAAAAAGTGTGAAATAAGGATCGATGACAGATTCGGCGCTTTTCATAGCCTGCTCGTGCATACACTCGTATTTCCGCCGGTAACGTCGAAGGAGCCTTGTCTGGCCGAATGGAAAATATTTCTAGCACAAAAGTAATTGAACTTCCTTCTTGGATAAGGGGATATCATGTTTACAAAGAATACTGGAGAATGAAGATTGATGAAGTTCTTGAACCAAGGCACGAACACGACAATGAACAAGACAAGAACGCTATTGCGGTGATTAAGGAGGGAGATGTAGTTGGTCACATTCCAAGGGCAGTAGCTTCTACAAATCATGGAACTGGGATAGTTCGTCATTTTTTAGCAAAGAGCGGCAGTAAAGCAGAAGCTAAAGTTATTGGAACAACTGTCAATCGGGGCGGGGGATATGTATTGGAGATTACATGCATTTACAAATTTATGGGGCAGGAAAAGAACATTGACTTGCTAAGCAAATTTATGGACATCAAGAATAACCTATCCGTTAGAGTCAAAATGGAATGTAACCGAAAGAGAACAGCAGAAGAAAGTGGCTGAAAAAAGAAGGAAAGAAAACGATAAAACGACCCAAAAACATATCTAATCACGTTCTGTCTGTTTAATAAAAATTAAAATGAATATTGAAAAACGTTTAGGTGTTAATTATTTGCCGTATGTGTAATTGATTAAGATAATTATACACAGCATATCAGAATTTGATATCAAAAAAGGCATTACACAACATGTTGAGTGGTCGTATTAAACAGTAGGGGACATCAAAATATGGTCGTTGGTCGTATTAGCGAGGTTTTCAGATAAGAAAAAAAAAATAGCTCTTATTCGGGGGAAAAAAAAGTGGTCGTATTAACAGGGTGGTCGTCCGGCGGGGTTTCACTGTAGTTTAAAACGCGCAACCATGGTTTTAATCGCCTAATTTCCATAGGAGTAACCATGCACAGTAAAACACACACTTCTTAGGTTGAGAATTGTTTTGTAGATAATTATGTTTATCCTGTGATTTTATTTTAGACTGATTGGATTTGCAGCGTTGCTCTTTTCCAATTCATTTGCACTTTAATAGCTTATCTTGCATACAATTGTTTGCTACTTGAGTCGTCCATGAATACAATAAAATGATTGACAGATCAAAACCATTGATTAGGCTTAGAGTCTCAATTTAGATTAAGATGGGTATTTCCATTACGCTGGATTTTAAGTTGGTACATATAAACTACGTTTTTCGTTCTACTAGTTTCGTTGGCCAACTCCAACGTTGCTGTTCTCACATTCCTAAGATCTAATCTCTTCATCAGAAATATGATGTGCATAATGCACATGGAAGATCACACTTATCACACGCAATCCGACGTAATGTCACACGTAATGTCACACGTAATGTCACACGTAATGTCAAATCAACACTACTGCTCTGGACAGGTGTTTTCACTTGGAACGTTCTTAACAAAGAGATTTTTCCCGGTAAAGTTTCTAACTCTTCGAGTGCAACTGTAAACAAATAACTTTACTAGGACATACACAAGGTGCATTAAAATATACCACCTATGAGAGATAAGTAGACATGCGCAGTGGTAATTTAAAAACTAAACAAAACTTAAACCGGACGGAGATTAGCATCTCGATAATGTTAAAAACTAGATGAAGTTCACGAATATTTTGAAACAGTTTTCTAGTTTATAAGCAATTTGGAATAACTTCAAAGCTTTTCAATAAGTTTAGTTCATAACTAATCCCAAACACAATCACATGAAATCGTACCAACATGTTAAAATGTTGTAAGATGTCTACGCTCTTCATCACCGATTCCTTTGGAATAATGATAAAGGGGCCCCGATACTTTGGACACAGACTATCCTGCTGGAAATACATAAGATATCAAGAGTATTTTGTAAAACTGAAATTGACATAAACATTCCTTAATATTTAACGAGTCTCTGTAGAGTGATACTGACATCAATGATGTCATTTAAATTGAGAAAATGCCTTGTGCCAATATGGCAAAAGAATCTAATAAAAAAATCTATTTATTGCAGAATATCTAATGGTAAAAACCATCTATTGCATTTGTCAATGAGTAGCAAATCTTTAATTTAATTGAAGATCTCTTGTTTTCCTTTTGTTTATAGTACGACGTTTTGCAAGTTGATGTAGCATAAAATACTAAACCTGTAATATACATAACCTGTATAAATGGTAAATTACGTAATGTTTCGAGAATTAAAAGCTTCAAAGATGCAATTTAAAATTTTCACTCTCTACCCTCTTGACATGACAAAGCTGTAATTAGTTTTCCGACTGTGGAATGAACAGGTTTCTCGAGGTGAAAAAATGATTCGAATTTTGTTGCACAGTTTGCATCGTTTGTTCATTGCGGGTACTCATCGAGCGCCTGATTTGTCTAAAAAGTGGAATAACATTAGCGTAACAAACTCGTTTCTCGGGTGTCATCAGGGGAAGTCAAACACTCCAGAGCAATCAACCTTTAGACTCATGATTGATTTGTTTTCATGATTTTATCTCGAGTTTGAATACCCTGATCAAACACTCAAAGTCGTCGTAATATATCACATAAGTTGACATCACAAAGGCTACTTCTTATCATGTAAACTTATACCTGAAACTAAACTTTAAACGAAGTTAAAAAATATTAACGAATCGAAAGAAATATCAACATAACTATGTTGAGAACATATTTTTTGAGTAACATTATTCATAGCGTAAAAATATCCATAGCATTTGCCAACAAGTAATAAATCTCTAATTTAATTGAATACCTCTCGTTTTCCTTTCGTGTATAATATTACGTTTTGCAAGTTGATGTAACAAATATCATAACTATAATTTACGTAATGTTTTGACAATTAAAAGCTTCAAACATTCATTTAAAATTTTTCAATCACGTTTGACTGCAGATAGAGAAGCCAAACACTCCAAAGCAATAAAAAATATATTATCAATCTTTGACCTCGTGTTTTGATGATGTTTCCTCGTGTTCGGTTACCCTGATGAAACACTCAAACTCGTTCATATATCAGGTAAGTTGATGCGACACCAACTACTTCTTACTGTTGAATGTTACATAAAGTTATACCCAAAACCAAACCCAAATGAACGTTACCATCTTGGAAAAATAAAGTTTTTGAGTTAAAATGTATAAATCAATAAAATAGTTTTCAGCTGGTTTAGATGGGCGCTTACAATAACGAAGAAGTGCTGTGACAGTTTCTCGGCGTCTATTTCTGTTTTTGACTTAATCTGGTTATTGTATCATGCATTTAAAGGTAGGTGATGATATCAAGTTAGTCGAACAGCATTGTATCAAATCTACAACTGGGTGTTTCTTCAAAGTTATCGACCAAAACGACTTGAAACGTTGCATATGCATGGATGAGGGTCACAAAACTAAAGAACAAGGTTCTAGCTATATGGTGATAATGGCAACTGATTGATACCGAGGATGCTTGATACATAAAACATAACAGTTTGTGGTCTCTTATGTACCAAGCATTTTCAGCTAAGCCTGGCGGTAAGTCACAAACATTTTCACCAACATTACAACAGCGATAACTAAGTCTGAAATTCAAAATGTTACCTGCCTTGACGGAAAACGAAGAATTGTACACTGGAAATTAATTTGCCATGAAAACATCACTTAAGCGCTATTGTTTAGTTTTGTGCTCTCCGTCCACGTACAACGTTGCAAGTCGTTTCGATACTTAATTTAAAAGAAATATCCGGTTTTACATTTTTCACAAATTTGTTTGACTGATTTGACGTCACCATATACCTTATTTGTATAGTGCAAAAACTTGAATAACTGAAGAGAGAAAACAGATATTAACGAACTGTCAACTCTACAATTGTATACAAACACATTCTACTGGGGAGACAAGCGCACAATGCTGATGCATTAATTCAACCAGTCATGGTGTGCTTCGGAGAGTTTGGGAAATAAATTTAGTAACAAGACGTATTGAATTATGCAGTAGTCCTGCTAAATAAATTTCAATATTTGTTGTTTGCTATAGAAAATCTCCATGGCTTTCCGAATGACCGGCGAGATGAGCGAGAATCTACACTCACTATCTAAATTATCGCAGGCTAATTGCACTTTTTGAAACGAACTTGTGTAATGTTACATACAACACTATTTAATCAGAGTCAACAAGCCAATCCACACCAATGGCTTATGGACCACGTCTCTTAGCGTCTATAAGGCATGATCAGAATAGACATCATCACCCCCAAATAAAACAATTTGCTTATCAACGTCGCTGTCTTTTCTAGATGTGATGGAACCAAATTTAAGAACATCTCTGAGCTGTTTCAGCTCATCTATTGTGGGTAGAAGAACGGATTATTCGATAAAATCTAACATCTAATTCACATCAAATTTAAAGAAAAGTATACGTTTATCAATAAAAAATTTGTTTATGTTCCACACCAAAACTGAATCTCTGGGTTTGACCACCATATCAAAACATGAGAAAGCAAATGAATCTCGAATGCCACAGTCTCGAAAGATTTTTGGGTATTTGTATGTTTAGCCACCATGGTAAAAAGGCAGACCGCGTTTTGACCTGGTTTATCGCATAAAAATGACAATAAACCATTTAGGTCGTTTTGCCATACATACTTGTTAATAATGAATGTTTCTTGTTTCAATAGACTATTTTGAAAATTAAAAATCTACATCAAGATAAATCATTCACTAGTGTTTGATACTTAATCAAACATGTTAGTGTTTCACTCAATATACGCGACAGAAAAGCGTTTTACGAATTGAGGAAAATTTAATGAATTATTAATAAATTAGAAAACGGAATATTGTAAAATGGAGTACTGCGTAGGCAGTGTGAAAATCGAAGTGAAATAATCAGAAAGGTTTGAGTACTGCCGAAATGTGAGAGTAGTTATGGTTTTTTCTCGTCGACAGTAGTCTGTAAAGTCCGGATTCTAGCGCATTTTGGGATTTGGTTAAATTTTACACATTTTCAAAATCGACCAAAAATAGTCGGGGAAAACCCTTTTCCTTGATAACGTAACTTTCGGTTTCAATTCCGGTCACTTCCGGTCTCTTCCAGGAATTTGTTAACGTTACTGGGAATTTCAGCACATTTTCAAATTTGGTCAAAACTTTAGCATCGACCAGAGGTCTCAAGCGACGAAGTCGCAAAGCAAAGCTGTTTCAAACAGCTTCGCTGACATGTTGTCTTAGGGGAATAACCTAACACAGCAGGCTGATAAATTCCAAACATTCCATACATGCTCAATCTCCCTAACAACTAGCCTCACTCGATGTCAACAAAAAAACTATTTTCGGTTTGCTCCGTTGTTAGGGATATCTGGGATGTATGGAATGTAGGGAAAACCCCTCGACGACTGGTGGGGGAATTACCTTTTTTGACAGAATTTTAAGGAAACAACCTAGCTGATAAAGTATTTTACGGTTTAAATCCAAATATATTCTCATAAGTGTCTATCATTTCATTCATGTAATGACCATATGCAAGTGTTTCAATTTTATTATCAAGTATTATTCTTTTATCATCTTTTGATGACAATGCAATTTTTTCAACACTTTCAGTATATAATTCATGATTTCTATGTCTTATTAAATTCATTTTTCGTATTTGTTCTTCTTCAGTAAATAAACAATCTTTATAATTTTGAAACGTTATATCTTTCTCAATAACATTTTTCTTAACACCTTTACATCTTTTTGACACCTTTGGTGCTTTGTCTTTTTCATCTTCACACATTTTATAAGAATATAATTTTGCTCTCAACCCCACAAATTCTTCAATTTGTTTTCCACCACACTCATCTTTCATCATTCCAATTACTTTTTTGTTTAATCCAGTTTTTATTCCACTTTTATGTTCTTTTGGATAATTACTTGTGTCAAACATCTTTTCAACATCTGGTGAAATATCTTTATAAAAATCTTCGGTTTTAATCTCATACATTAAACTATCAGTGTCGGTAAATAATAATGATGCATTTTCACCATACTTTTTCTTAATATAATTATAATGAAAATCATACATTAAAGTCTTTGATAAATCCAATATGCTCATTCCTAAATATATTGGTTTATCTAACTTAATTTTACTCTTATGCATATGCACCGCAATTAGATTTTCAGAAAATATTGTTCTTTTATTGAAATTTGTTTTTGAAAATAATTTTAATGCTTTTTCTTCTCTATTTACCAATTGAATATCAACTCTGTTTCTAACATTTTCCATTGTTTTTCCAAACACAGAATTATTCATTAACTTGAAAAAATCTTTTTTAAAATCATTTTTTGCGCTTGTTCTCAGTTTTGTATTTAAATCAATATATTTTTTCATAAAATCTTCTTCATGAAATTTAATACCTTTATGAATTCGTTTAATTTTTAATCCTAATTTTTCATATAATTTTAAGTTTTCGCAATGCAAAACATATTTTTCTTTATTATTCAAATTTGGAATTAATTTTTCAACATTACCAATCTTTAATCTTTCTGGTGCTAACGGGTATTCATTGTGTAAATCATGTAAATTTTCAGGATATTCCAAATCAACTTCTAATATACAACTATATTTTTTCCAATTTTCCAATTCTTTGTTTACCATCCATTTAAAATCTCTCACAGGAAGTTTTTTACTCATTGCCCAACCATATAAATTATTTGCATCCAAATAAGAAAGATAAACATTATCTTCTTCAGGATTATATTTGTTTTCCATATATTTATTATTAGCTTTTGCATATCTTTTTGTGATTGTTGAAATTCCACCTCTTATTCCATTTTCTACCATAAGATACATTAGTGGATCATTTAATAATTCTAATTTAATTTCAGTAATTTTTAACATTGCATCCCATGCTAATCCAGGTGAAGTATAATACCAAGCAGGATCTAATTTATAATTTTCTTTACAAATTTTCTAAAATTTTCAAAAACATCAGCTAATAAAATTACATCAGTTTTCAAATATAAATCATGATACTCTCTCATATTTTTAATATTAAATTTTTTCCAAACATTTTTCGCGTGTTTATAATCTTCTTCACTTATATTTTCATCATTTAATTTGGAATAAAATTCTCCAATGTCAGGTAATTTTTCTTCTTTTAATTTTTCAATATCATCAAACCAATCATATGGAAAAACACCTTTTCTAGTTAATAATTCTCTTTGTTCTTCATTTTTATAAAATTTCTTTAAAATACTCATTTCATTTTTATCTAAATTATTAACTAAATTTGATAAACTACTTTGCATAAATTTAAAACTGTCAATAAATCTAATTTGTTTTTTAACATTAATAATTTCTTTGATTTTATACTTTGGGTTTTCGCAAGTTGATGGTAATTCTTCACATTCAATAATATTTTCTTTACATTTACTTTGAAGTTGTTTTTCTGTAATTATTTTTATAGATTCAAACTTATCAACAATAATTTCTTTTGTAAATGAAATATATTTCTCCTCAGTGTTGGGTATACAATTAATTTCACCTTCTGAAACACCTAGATTTTTTATAAACAAATGACTATCATAATTTTGCAAATTATGAAATATAACTGGAATAAATTTTGGTTTTTTCATTTGTGTATTACAACTAATACATGCAGCACCTCGATATTTTCCAGTAAAATGACAATGATCTCTAACTTTGTCTGTGAAATAGGTTCTTTTCGGTTCTTTTTCTTTTTTTGTTTTTTCTTCGTTTTCTTCGTTTTCTTTTTCATTTTCTTTTCCTTTTTCTCTGTCTTCAAAATATTTTTTAAATTCTTCTGCACTAATTTTATCATCCATAAATAATTTATCCATCTTTTCAAATTCATCACATTCATCACATTCATCACATTCATCATTTTTTTCAGATTTTTCTTCTGCTTTTCCAAATACACACCCGCATGCATAACATTTCTCAGCTCTTCTAAAATCTGTTTTATCCTTTTCACTTAATATTATCTTTTTTGGGAATTTAAATTGCTCATGTATTTTTTTAATATTATTTTCTAAACTTTCTACAAATTTTAAAGAAACAGCGCTTGCACCGGATACGCCGTCACTAGTTTTTTTATCAGCTTTGCTGTCACTTCGTGTATATTTTACTAATTTTGGTCTAAATAAATTATCGTCAAAACATTTTATCAAATAACAATATCCAGATGGTTCATGTTTTTGAAATTGTTTTGTACGCGGGGCGCGGTCACCTACCGGTTCACCAATATTTTTATCCTCACATTTTAAATTACATTCAAAATCTGCATAAATTACAAATGGAATATCATGCAATTTTTTGATAATTTTTAAACTTTAATTTTTCTCCTTTATTTGGATAAACAGTTCTTCCACATTCATATTTTGAGCAATATTCTAAATGATTTTTAAGAGTTTGTTCAGTTCTAAAATTTTGTAAACAATAATTACAAACAAGTATTTTTTCTTTGTTTCTATTTACTTGTTTTGAAAACAATCTACTCATATTTTTAATTAAACAATAATGTTTTTCTCCACTTTCATTAGTTATTAATAATATATTTACACGCGGTCGGTGTGATTCTGGATTTTCAGCCTTACTAACTCTCAAAGGAAAAATTTCATGATTTTTATTTCCAAACCTTTTTTCTTCATTATATCCGAATAAATTAATTGCAATGTTATTATTTTTTTCAAATTTATCAATATCAGAAAATCCACATGGAAAATTAATATCTTTAACATTAAAACTTTCAGCTTTCTTTTTTAGAATTTTTGTAATTCTTCCAGCATCTTTTAAATTAGGAGTAGTTTTCAAAAGTTCACTTATTACAATACACCATAATAAACATTTTTGATCCTCATTTTGTGGATTGATAATTGCTTTTTTATTTTTTAAAAACTCTGGAGTAGGAATATAAGATGATGCAAGTAATCGTTTAATTTTATTAATATTAAGAATTATTTTTAAACTTTTATAAAATTTCCATAAACTTGAATTTTTTAAATATTCTTCAAAACTCAAAATAATTTTTTGAGTCATTTTTTCATACATTTCATCAAAATTGTTTCCATCAAAAATTTCTTCATAATAACTATGAAAATGCACTTTATCTGTAGTTTCTTCTCCAGTTGCTGGATTTACTTTTTTCATTAAACATACTAGTGTTATTTGTTGTTTTGTTCTTGGATATTTTTTAAATTTTTTTATTACCAATGGTTTTATTTTTGTAAGCAAACTAAATGGATCATATAAAGATAATCCAGCTTCTTCCAAATCAATTTCATATCTTTTTGCAACATTCAAAGCATGTTTGTCTAATTTAAATTTAATTTCTTGTTCGGGTAGTTTTAAATCTTTTAAATCTTCTGAATATGATTTTGAACCACCACTTTGCGTCGCTTGATGTGAACTAAATGGATCAAAATTATAAATAGATGTTTTATTTTTTTGTTGTCTTGGTTTTATATATTGAGTTGGTCTTAAAGGTGCTTGTAAATTTTCTTCTGTAATTTTTTTGTCTAAAATTGATGAAGAAATTTCTTGATTTTGTCTTGGTCTTCCTCTATTTCTAACAAAAATTCGTTCATTTTGTCTTTTTTCTGGAGGTAATGTTACTGGTCTTCCTCTATTTTCCCGTCTTGGTCCTACAAAAGAACCAAAAGGATATTTTCTTGGTCTTCCACGACCGCGTTTTGAATTATTTAAATTATTCATCTTTTATTATATATATTTTTTTTTAAAGTCAAAAATAATTTAAAAAAATAATTTTTTTTTCATGATTGGTCACGTGACTATATTTAAAAAAAAATTATGAATGATTACTCAATCTTAGTAAAAACAAAAATATTAAATAATGGGGGTTCTATTTTTGGTTGAGGTTTTAAAATAAGATGATAATGCATATAAATTTTTTCATCATTCTGGTAATCAACTTCAAAATCAGAAAAATAACAATCTTTTTCTTTATAATTTATTGTAAATTCAGTATGTGGTAATATTTCTTCTCTGCTAAGTTTAATAATTTCTTTGATAAAAGTATTATACATATTACTTTTTGTATATTTATAATTTTTTGGTACAAGTATTTCAATAATTGTTGATGACATCTCTTTTTTTATTATATATAAATTTTCCTTTAAACAAAAAAATTTTTAAAAAAATCAAAATTTTTCAACAGTTATAAAAAACCAAAAATTTTTGTCCATTAATTTCCAAATCTTTTTTTCTTTTTATTCTATGTTTAATACTTTCTGCATTCATATTAAAATTTTTTGCAGCAGATCTAAAACTTTTAAAATTTAAGATTTCACCTGTTTCACTGTTTATAACTATTACTGGGATTGGATTTTTCATTTTTTCTCTACAATATTTCTCATACTTTTCATTTGGTTTGCTAATTTCAAATCTCAGCATTTCTTCAAGTTGATTTTTTGTGTATCTTTTATAATATTTTATTTTTCTTTCTCTTGCAATATTCCACAATTGTCTAAATGTTTTTTGTTGGTAATAGTCTTCCATTTATTTATATAATTCTTTTATTTAAAGAAAAATTTTTAAATAAATTTATAAATTACATAACCACCTGAAATTCCAACCAAGAAAAAAGCAATATTTTGATATTCTTTCATTTCATCAGAAGGTTTATAATAATCTTCTAATTTTGGTTCTTTTTTACCTTCTTCATTTGCTTCTTCTTTTAAATATTTATAACGATTATTAATTTCAGCAAGATTTTTCAAAGACATGTTTGTTTTATTTATATCAGCATTTGCATCAGATAATTGTTGTCTTAATTTTTCAATTTCTTGTTTTCTTTTTACTTGATCTTCATACCATTTTTCCTTATCTCTAGCAAGTTTTTCCAATGCTTCATTATGTCTTTTTATTTCTTTTTCATACCCAGAATGATTTAATTTTGAAAATAAAAATCCAGCACCTGCAAAAGCAACTGCGTTAAATAATCCACCAACTACTGTTTCCATTTATTTATACATTTTTTTTATTTTATGATTTGAAAGGATCAGAAGGAATCCATTTTTTGTCTTGAGCATATTTAACTGCAATTGATGATGAACCCACAGCTGCTGCAAGTTTTATATTAGGAACTAAACTAGATGGAGTTGAAAAACCATCACTAATTACTTTTCTTGATATCATTCCAACTCCAACAGCACCCAATGTAATTATTGTAGAATCATATAATTCATTCATAACTTCTTTTCTATTCATTTCGCCCATTTATTTATACATATAAAAAATTTTTGCAAACTTTATTTTCTTACAGATTTTCAATAGAACACGGCGTAGCCGTCGCGAAGCGTGATGGTTGCACCTTTGGTGCTGAGCCCGAAGGGCGATTGCATTTAGTAATTTCATAGTCATTTTTATTTATGATATTAACTTTTTTGTTTTCTTCTTGCAGCTTCGCTGAAGCTTCGCTGAAGCTTCGCTTCTGAGCCCGAAGGGTGAAGCGGGGACCTCTGGTCGATCACTTTCGCTTCGTTTGCTTTGCTCGCTTTCGCTTCGCTCAAGTCGTTCACTTTGTCTTTTGTCGCTTTTATATGCATAATATAAACCTCCAAGTGCAGCAACAATTGTCACACCGCCAACAAAATACCTGAAATCTACATAATCATTTATTTCTTTTGCAAAACGGGTTCTTTCGTGACCCGCTTCGCGGTCTGATTCACTTCGCATTTTTGCTTTTCTTTCTTTTGCTTCTCTTGAAATTTTTGCTAATCTTTTTCCCAATTCCACTTTTCTTGGGTCTTTTTCTTTAACAGATTTTTCAACTGCTGTTACTTTATCAGCTTTGCTGCTTTTAACCTTTGGTTGTTTATCAGCTTTCACAGTTTGTTCGCTTTGTTCACTCATTTATTTATCTTTTTATTTTTTTATTTAGAATTTATTCAAACAGCGATCGACCGAAGGTCTCATCGACCGGAGGTCTCAGCACCAAAGGTGCAGCAGCGAAGCTGCAAGCTGAGCGCAAGCATTATTTACAAGTTATTCATAAATAAAATTAAATAAAAGTCAAGTAAATTTTAAATAACTACAAATGTTATTTAAAATTTATTCAAAGTTATTACAAGTCTATTTAAAATTTACTAGAAATAAATTTTAAATAAACCTAAAAGTACTGCAAAACAGATTAAGTAAATCCTTAAAATAGTCCTTCCAGGTTACAAATCATTTAAAATATCTTCATCAAAATCTACATTAAATTTTTTACACAATGCAACATGATTTATTAAAATTTCTTTTTCTTTCATTTTTCTTTCAGTTAATATAGAAGTGAAAAAAATCTCTCCTTCAAATATAAAAGTATTTTTTGAATTATCAGATCCAAAAAGTAAATTATTTGTTCCACCTGTTATTGGTCTACATGTAAAATCTTTAATTAATTTTCCATTTGCCCAAAAACTTGATTTATTTGTTTTTGGATTACTTTCCGCATCAATATGAACACTTACGCAATGGACTTTGAATTTTTCAAAAATATTTGTTTTAATTGGGAAATAACTTTGATCTATCTCATAATAGTCTGTTGCCCCTCCGCCATATATAACAAATTTATTTTTATTTTTATATCCAAATCCTCTCCAATTATCTTGATCTGTTTTTTTATTCCCCATTATTATTGTCATTTTGTCAGTATTGAGAGTATAATCTGAAATTAAATAAACAAGGAAAAAATTTAAATAATCTTTTTTTCCTGATTGAGTATTGATGTTTAAATTTAAACTCATTTTGCTGTTAAGTCCGTGAAAGTATAAAATTTTTTTATTTGAAACATAACTAGAATTTTTAAAAATAGGTTGTTTTGATTTGTTGGTTTCTGTAAAATTTTCATCTGAAATTTTTGATTGATTATACCAAACTTCTATTTTATAATCTGTTCCATCATATTTTAAATAACTTGTTAGATCATAAATTTCACCATAAAAATTAAAATCTGAATTTAATATGTAACTTTGAATAAGGTTTAATTGGTGAGCAGTATTTTTGGTTTTGTCATCAACATATTTCTTCCTAGTTAAATGTGTATCATCTGTTGGATCTGAATTTTTAATAATTTTATGATTTCCCATATTAATATCACCTGTCATCGTACTGCCTGTTAAAGATAATTTTTTATCAAATTCATTTAAAATGAAATTTTTTCTTTTTGAGCTAAAATCATCATCATTAAATATAACACTCATTTATTTTATATGTTTATATTATCATGATCAACGTTGTATAAATTACAAAGAACATAATGATAAAACAAAATTTCTTTTTCTGTCATTTTTTCGTTTTTTAAAATTGAAAAGAAAGATATTGATCCATCAAAAGGTGAATTTGTGTTGTTTTTTATATCACCAATTGTTAAAGTTGTATCTCCTAAAACAGGCTTGGCTGTGAAAGATGTTAACTTTTTTCCATTACAATAAACACTACTTTTATCATTATTTGGTGTTGTATACATATCCCAATGAATACTCAAACATATCCATTTATTCAAAACTCCAGCATTTGCTTTTGATTTAAAAGCAGCAATTGGTGTCTTATGATTTACAGGATTTGAACCAATACAGATAAAATTAGCACTATCTCCAGCAATAACTAATTCTTTTGTAGTTGGATTTGCAAAACAAACAAATCTGTCATATCCTCCATTATCATGTCCAAAAATTCCTCCTTTTAACCAATCACTTCCAGATGAAGGAACAGAATTTAATTTATAAACAATAAATGCATTTATAATGTCTTTTTTTCCTGATATTGGATTAATGTTGGAGTTTGAAATCATTCTACCGCCGTTAAATTTTAAAAAATATTTATTATTTTCTTTTTCACTTTCTAAACACAAGGAAGGTTGAGGACTTTTTGTAGCTTGTTTAAAATTGTTTCCTTCAATTCCATAATCAATTAATTCTTTTACTTTTCCGCCGCTTCTTTCAAATAACAAATCATATATTGAATTATATTCAACAAAATATAAATTATGAAATTTCAAAGAAAAATTATCTTTCAACACTGAAAAACTAACATCCTTTTTGAGAATGTTTAAACTGTCGTCAACATACTTTTTTCTAGAAAGGTGTGTATCATTTGTGGGATCTGTTGAAGAAATAATTTTATTACTTCCAATTGTAACATCACCTGTCAATGTTCCACCAGTTAGGGATAATTTTTTAGAATCTTGATTATCTACATATTTTTTTCTTGCTAAATGTTTTTCACTCGTAGGATCTGAATTTGTTAGAATTTTATGATTTCCCATGTCAATATTTCCTGACATTGTTCGGCCAGTTAGAGATAATTTTATAGAATCTTGATCATCTACATATTTCTTTCTAGAAAGCTCTCTATCACTTGAAGGATTCACATTTGTTGTAATTTTATTATTACCCATATCAATATTTCCTCTCATTGTACCTCCTCTTCTTGATAGATAATAAGGAACTTAAGAAATGCGCATTTCTCGGCGACGGCAACGTCATTGACTGAGTAGGACTGGGAAGAGTACGCCGTACTCCCGCCACAAAATGAAACGTTAAGAAAACGTACGACTGCGACGGCTGAGGGTAAACAGCTTTCATTTTAAGAATGTCATTTCGAACTATTAGGGAGCTGTGTCTTCTTTGCTTCGACGAGGGTTATTTAACAGAAGAAGAGTTTATTTTGCTGTACAAAACGTACGACTCCGGAAACCCTGAATTTCCATACTGCAATTATTCCACATTTTGCCTTGAAGAAATGAATGAGGCAGAATGTTTAGCTTGCTTTAGAGTCGAGAAACGTGATCTTCGCTTTTTGCAACAAATACTTCAAATTCCAGCTACGATTAAATGCTTGCAAGGAACAATTTGTACAGGACTTGAAGGTCTGTGTATGCTGCTTAATCGGCTTTCCTACCCGTGTCGTTACTCAGATATGATACAAAGATTTGGACCAGTACCTGAGCTCAGCATGATCGTAAACAGAGTCGTCGATTTTATTTTTGATAATCATGGGCACAGATTGTTGGAGTGGAATAATGATGTTTTGACTCCCCAAAATTTGCAAATCTATGCAGATGCCATTCACGAAAAAGGATCACCTCTCGAAAATTGTTTTGGTTTTATTGACGGGACGGTAAGACCGATTTCTCGGCCTGGGCAGCATCAGAGAGTCGTCTACAATGGACATAAAAGAGTCCATTCCTTAAAATTCCAGTGTGTTGCTTTACCAAACGGAATTATCGCGAATATATTCGGACCTGTAGGTAAGTCCAATGTTTTCAAATGTTTCCAAGGACTTGCAAATCATGTTTCAGCAATTTTTCCTCTGATGTTTTTCATGTTACTTTTACAGAAGGCAAAAAACATGATGCGGGTATGCTAGCTGAATCTCATCTGTTGGAAGAGTTGGAAGCAAATGCCTTTTCCCTTGATGGGAATCCAATGTGCATCTATGGGGATCCTGCTTATCCTCAAAGAGTTCACCTTCAAGCGCCGTTTCGAAATGCAAACCTAACACCAATGATGAAAGAATTTAATACCGCAATGAGCTCAGTTCGAGTGACCGTGGAGTGGCTATTTGGAGATGTAATAAATTCATTTCGATTTATGGATTTTAAAAAAAATCTAAAAATAGGGATGAGCAGCGTAGGGAAAATGTACATTGTATGTGCACTGTTAAGAAACGCACTGACCTGTTTATATGGTAATAGAACGTCTAATTTTTTTAAGGTCGACCCACCTTCTTTAGATCGATATTTCACCCATTAGTGAATTAAAAATATCGTTCAGGACGTCGAAAATGAACACATGTAAGCCATGCTTTGCAATTTATTGTTCGAGATGAACTTGAAAAAGTTTTAACACAATTAGTTGAAAAGTCAGAACGTTTTTTAAATTAGTCAACCTCTCAGACAGTCATTTTTAACTAGTTTCCTGTATTTGATCAACGTTATGACAGTTGTATTAAAGATACTCAATCATACCCCGTTTACACAAACAAAACATGTTCGTAAGAAAGTGATTCTTCCACGGTTCTTTAAAAAGTTTTTTTAACTAACATTTTGAGTTTAGTTTTGCACTGTCAAATATAGAAAGCGAAGGCTTTTTGGTAAACCAAAGTTTCACGTTGGCCAAATGCCCGAATTTGAATCGCAAGTAAAAGAGTTATATTTCAAACCTTGTTTAATTAAACAGTTTTTAAGCGTGTTTAAGTTTTGATGTAAACGGGTTATTGGGTTTCAATTCGAATACAACACCTTAACTAAAAGAAGATATTTTCAATGTTTTTTACTTATCAATAAACCTTTGTAGTGCTGCCAGAAAGGCTTGTCCCCTCTTTTGCTGCTGCTGCAAAAGAACTCTTTGGCTTTCCAACATTTGCTGGTTTTGTTGTTGCATCAACCGCATCATTTCAACCTGCTGCATCGCTGCTTGCTTTTGAATATCTTGCTCATTCTTTTTCAAAGCCAGTTCCTCTTGTCTTTTCTTTAAGGTATTCCACGAGCTCACCATTTCCTCTACGCATCTTTTTTTGCTTCAAGGCCTCCTGCTCTTCGCCTTTCGAATTTAGTTTTCTTGTGTCCCCGATACGTTCCATTGCCTTCTTCCTCATATCTTCAGCGTATTCTCTTTCTTGGCTTTTTCGAGCACAAGATTCGTCCACAAAGCTGTCTTCCTTAGCTGACAGTTCTTCTATCAAGGCATCTTTCTCGCTAACTTGGTTCACGTCAATGCCACTGGCAGCTTCTTCTTTTCTGATCTTGTTTTTGTATTTATTCCTTAAAAGAGTCCACCGGTCTCGGACACTTCTTTTGTCTTTTAGCTCAAAAACAACAGAATCGGAGGTGTTTAATTTTTCGACTATGGATTCCCATATCAAGCCTCTACTTGGACTTCCTTTCTTATGAAGAAAAAGATCGCTTATCATCATTTCTTTCATCAGCAAAATGTCATGATCGTCTGTCCAATCCATCGGCCTAATAAAGTAATGAAGGAAGCCATTGTTGATATCATAGTTCTATGCTAACGAAATAAACAACTTGCCCAACTTCATATCATTACTTCCCTTGAGGCACAAATACTTATAAAATTACGTTTACTACAGCTGTACACGTTGTAGCCTTTCGATGGACTCACTCCAGGGTGTAAATACCAGATGTTCCCGGAGATATCTGACGACACAAAAAAATGTTTTAAAATAAATGCATTTGAACTTACTTGGTCTTTGACTTCGAATTTGTGGCAGAACTAGCTGTGGTCATTTCTCCAGATTGTCGAGGTAAATGTTGAAAAATCTGATTTCACTTCACCTTTCTATCTCTTTAAAGCGTGAAAATGAGAAACAAAAGGTAAAGCTAACTTTTTCTCGTTTAGAAGACCAAAAAAACCACATATGTCAACCTGAAAGCAATGCAATTTACTCACGTTTTAGACACGACGGCTCCAACTCTGTTTTGACGTCGGCGCGCAGGACGACGGCGGGTCGTCAAAATAGAAAACGTCATCCGGAAGTAAAATTTACATCCGGTCGACGTCGCCGTCGTAGAAAACTGCATTTCTTAAGTTCCTTAATCTACATCTGTGTGTCTTCTTACTAAATCATCTACATATTTTTTTCTAGCAAGGTGTTCTCTTTTTGTTGGGTCAACTGATGTTATGATATGGTTTGAACCCATGTTAATATCTCCTGTCATATCCCCTCCTGTTGTTGGTAAACCTCCTGTTGTTATATTATCGTTAACTTTTTCATATCCGTAAAATAAACTCATTTATTTAATAATAATTTCCAATAAAACATTTCCAATAGATGATGAACCACTACCATGGTTTCCTTCCACTTTGAATATTAATTCATTATAAATTCCATTTGATAATTTTATTCCTCCTGTTTCTTCATGCGGATAAATTTTTGAGACACTTCCTTTTAGTGTTTGTTCTGTTGTTATTGGAATTTGAATAAGAATGTCACTTCTTTTACCATCTACAAAATTTTTACTTTTATCAATTATATTACAGCTTATGTTTACATATTTCAAGTTGTTATTAATATTTACCACACTTTCACTCTCTGTTAATGTATTTGCTTGTATTACTTTATTTTCTGGGAATCCTATGATTGGGCCAAATGTTTGTAAATTTAATGTTTTATCTGATTTTATTGTACATTTTCCAGAATAATCAATTTTTTCTAATTCTATTTTTCCAACATTTTCTAATTCAGTTTTTAAAATATTAAATGTATAATATCCATCTTTGAAGTTAATTTTTGTATTAGCGCCTTGCGTATCATAAGTATAATGATGAATATTTTTACCTAAATTATTATAATTCAAAAAAATATTTACTGATTTTACAAACATATAACCCCCGCAATTAGATATAAGTGGCTCGTCTAATGTAATTATTTTTTCGCGGTTTTCGTCTTGCCTGATAAATATTTTAAGATTTGTCATTTATTTTATAATATATATTTTGAAATTAAAATTCCGCCAATTATCGAAAAAGATAAAATCCATAAATTTTCACTTGGTGTTTTTGATGATTTACCTGAAAGGTCTGAAATGTCTTTTAATGTATTATTTTTCAAATCTTTTTTGGATTCATTTTTCTTTATATCTTTTTTGGATTCATTTTTCTTTATTTCATTTTTCTTTATTTCATTTCCCTGTAATTTTGTTTTTTTTTCTCCACCATAACCCAAAGGGTCCGCTACGCGGTTTAAATTTTCGTTAATTCCAAAAACCATATTTTCATCAGAAACTTTTAATTTATTATTATATCCTTCAATAGGATCTTTTAAAATAATTAAACTGCTCGGAATTAGCCATAAAGTTGGACTTATTGCAGTATTTAAAACTACATTTGTTGATGAAACTGCTGTATTCATATTATTTATCCAGGTTGAAGTGTCATAATTTATAATAGAATCTTCAAAAATTTTTTTAAAAACCTTTTGTGTTTCTAATGCTGAAGCTCTATTTGAAACAATACTTTGTCTTGTTCTTGCTTGAGCTCCTAGTATTGAATAAAGATAAGCTTCAATGCTTTGATTTAATAATTCTGTTCCATTTTTAATTAATCCATTTGAAATTTTTGGAACAAATTTTTTATAATCATTTTGTGTGTCTCTAATTTGACCAGGACCATGTTGATATCTTTTCCATGGGTCTGTACCAACAACATCTTGACCCAGGTGTTCACCTTTCAGGTTCATAATTTCTTGATAAGTCCATTTTGGATAGTGATCTTTTAAAAAACCAGCATTAAATTTATAAAATATTTTATCATCACCATTTTTCAATTGATGCATAATTCTTCTGACTGTAAAATATAGATGAAACCTCATAAATGATGTAATTTGTTTTGGAACGTTAGCTGAAAATAATAAATGTTGGATTGAAATTCCGCATCCATAAGTTGCAATCCATGCTCCTATAATGCTTTGAAAGTATGGTTCATTAAGTGACCATTTTGCATTATCATTTGTAGTTATGTTTAATCCAGGAAAATTACTTTGAAAATAATCTGTATTGTTTACATAAATTCTAAACTGATTAATTAGATAACTTAAAATATACTGCGTAGGAAAATTATCCCAATAATAATTTTTTCCTGTATAATCAACATGTCTTTTTCCTTTTGGTAATTCTTGTATACTTCCACCAAGTTTCCAAATTTTTGGAAAGTGAGGTTTTGGTTTGTTAATATACAAATACTTTGTCATATTTGGATCATTTTTGAAAGTGTCTGAATTTATGTCTGTTGAAATATCAGCTCCGCTGCCCTCCGGGTTTTTAAAATATATAGTTTTTTCCCAACTTCCGTCTTTATTAATATCATGCTCGAAGGTAAACCTTCGCATGTCTGCATATGGATATTTTTTCAAAAAATATTGTTTAAACTTTTTATCCAAAATTTTTCTTTCATTCACTACAAAATCATATTCACTTCCATAATATTTTCTTTCTGCTTTTTCAACTGAATCACTAACGTTCATTATTTATTTTAATAAAAATAAATGAATCAAGACACATCGAACGAAGTTCTCAGGACCACAGGTCCAGCGAAGCTTAGTCACAATGAAATCGTTATTGAACAAGAGTTAAGAGACATTTACTACAACCCAGAAACAGGTTATCAATCTGCGGAAAGACTTTATCAAAAAGCAAAAGAAAAGGGATTAAAAGTTAGTAGAAAAATTGTGCAAGACTGGTTAAAAACACAAGATACTTTTACAAGATACAAACCAATTGTTAGAAGGTATAAATTCCAAAGAACATTTGTCAAAGATTTAGCTGATCAAATACAAATGGATTTGGTTGATATGGGAAAATACAGCAAACAGAACAAAGGATATTATTGGATATTGACAGTTGTTGAAATTTTAAGTAGATATGCATTCGCTATTCCTGTTTACAGAAAAGATACTAAAAACATGACAAAAGCTGTGGATGAATTATTAAAACAATTTAAAGAAAGATTTGGTAAATACCCAAAAGTCACTCAATTTGATGAAGGAAAAGAATTTTACAATGTAGGTGTAAAAGAACTATTGAAAAAACATAATGTTGAATATTTTTCTACAAACTCAGATAGAAAAGCAGCTATAGTTGAAAGATTTAACAGAACTCTAAAAACATCCATGTGGAAATATTTCTACAGTAAAGGAACTTATAATTGGATTAACCGCGTCAGCGGCGAGCAAAGCTCCGTTTTGAGTAACCTTGTGATTAATTATAATAATACTAAACACAGTAGTATATTAATGAAACCTGCTGATGTGAACAAGTCTAACAAAGATCAAGTGTGGATTACACTATATGGCTACCCATTAGGAGATTTACCTTTACCTAAATTCAGAATTGGTGATACTGTTAGGATTTCTAAATATAAGAATATCTTTACTAAAGGTTATGAAGCTAATTTTACAGAAGAAATTTTTAAAATTGTAAAAGTATTTAGAGGTGATCCAAACATGTATGAAGTGGAAGATTTAGAAGGAGAACCAATCATTGGAAAATTTTATGAACAGGAACTATCTGCTGTGGATAAAAAGGATGATATATATAAAGTAGAGAAAATATTAAAAAGAAAAAAAGTGAAAGGAAAAAATATGGTGTTGGTAAAGTGGTTAGGTTATGATAATAAACATAACTCTTGGATCGCACAAGAAAATATTCAAAACATATAAAATAAATGGATGAAGGTTTTGATGATATAGAAATGAGAAATAGAAACATAGAAGAAGAAGAGGAAGACCGTGAGGACCGCGAGGCCAAAGAGGGGGAAACAAGTTTTGGGGGAGATGATAATAATAGAAGTATAAATATAATAAACACAGAAAATCCAAGAACAACAAGGGTTAACCTTTCAAGAGAAACACCTGTGAATATATTAAGAAGAATGAGAAATGTAAAATCAATAATAACTACTGATAAAAAATCTAGTTTTAAAAAAATATTTAAAATTCAACTTGAAAAGAAAAATGGACCAAATAATAGTATATTGTTGGATAAAACTTCGTTTGTAAGAGACCAAAAAGGAAATGTTTCAATTATTTTCAAAGGTCAAAAAATTGGTAATGTCAATTCAAAAAATGAACCAGAGTTATTTACTAGAAAAAATAAGAAATATGTTGATGAATTTAATGATTATATGAAAAAAGCAAAAAAAGAATATGAAAAAA
Organism: Heliopora coerulea; assembly: GCA_030142905.1. Classification (NCBI taxonomy): domain Eukaryota; kingdom Metazoa; phylum Cnidaria; class Anthozoa; order Scleralcyonacea; family Helioporidae; genus Heliopora; species Heliopora coerulea. Next base: position 102,646 of record JASJOG010000482.1, read on the forward strand.
CTCCAAGTGCGGTAATAGAAAAAAGAATCGGCTTAGCCGTCGAGGAGCGTGGTGACCTTGGTGGCCCGCTTCGCGATGAAGTTATTAATTCTATCACTGATGATTCTATTTTAGAACTTCAAACTAAAATTGATAATATAATTGGTGAAAATAACTTAAAAAAATTCATTGATAATAAACAGGATCCAAGACGAACATTATTTGAAAGAAATGAATTAAGAGAATTTAGAGGACTAGTATATTTAGAGGATATTGACTCCACGCTTGGCGACGGCTACGCCGATTTATCAGAAAATGTGGAAAAATACGTGGAAAAATTGATGGATTTGATAGAGAGCATCAACATTGGAAAAATAAATCTGATTTAGAAACAGCTGAGCCCCAAAATAGTATATATAAAAGTTTTTCAGAAATTACAAAACTTCAAGCAGATAAAATGAGACTTGAAAATAATGAAAGACCAATTAGTGAAGAAGGAATACAGATTTTAAATGAAAATGCTGAACAATCTGACCTTGGAAGATTAGAAAGATTTAAAAAATGGGCAAAAGAAAATATTGCAGGTTTATCAGCAGTAGCAATTTCTGTTGCGGGTATAATTACAACAATAGTTATAGGATCAAGAAATGCATTAAAACAAGGTGCAAAAGCGGTTGGAAATTTAGGAAAAGCAATTGCAAATATAGGTAAAAATTTTGGTGCAGTCATTTCAGCAGTTTTAAATTTAATTTCTCAAATATTATCATGGGGTGCAAAAGGTATTGCTTTTCTTGCTAAAAATCTATGGATATTAGCTATTGCAATTACTTACTTTTTATACAATGAATACCGAAGGTATAAAGAATACAAGCGATCGAACTAAGTGAGCAAGAATAGAAAAAGTAGAAAAACCAAAAGGGTAAAGATTAAAAAAATTTTTTTTTTATATAATCAAAAATGAATAGAGAAAACGAATTATATCCAGGATATAAAAGATCAAAAATGAGTGATATTAAAGGAATCAGAACAAGACATGTTGTAACTTTAAATCCAAATTCAGTAAATCCAGAAGAAGACCTTTATATAGATATCCCAAAATTAAACCCTAATTTGTGTCTTGTACCCGATTCATTAAGATTGTTATTTAATTTTAAAAATCCAAATACTAAATCGTGGTTTTTAAATAATTTATCAAAATTGTTAAAGAAAAGATTGGTTGTTAAATTTGCTGGAGAAATTGTTTACGATAATAGTGGAGAATCTATTTTGGAAATTTACAAAGATCTATGGAAAACAGAATCCGAAAGAGCAGATATGGTTGAATATGGAATCACTAGAGAAAATCTTAGAAAATTAATTTCAAAAGATGACTCAGGAACAACAAGTGGTACTGCTGAAAAAGCTTCTTATAAACTAATGTTTGATATTTATGGAACAAAACAATGCTTAAAATTAGAAAAAATACTTTCAGATCATGGACTATATGCTCCTTATGGAATGATTAACAATTTTCAATATATTTTAACTTTTCTAAAAGCAAGTGAAATTATGGTTGCTCAAAGTGGTGAAAGTGTTGGTGGATATAAGTTGGAAAATTTAGAATTGGAATATGAAACGATTGAAAATCAAGATTTAGCAGTTGATGTTTTAACAAATTACACTACTGGAAGATCACTATCATATAATTATGTAACTTTGATGAAAACGGTAGAATGGGATAAAAATGCAACTTTACATAATGAAACTATAAATATACCACGTAAGAGCATGAAAGCAGTTGTATTGTTATTTAGAAATAAAACTATTACAGATAGTGAGCAATTTGTTTATCCAAATATAACAGACGTCAAAATTAGTGTTGAAGGAGTTTCAAATAGCATATATTCCCAAGGATTTCCCAAAAGAAGATTTTTTGAAGAAGCACTTAGAATATTTCGTTGTAATTATTTTGATTGTGACGCAGTTATGGATATTGAAAAATTCTACAAAGATTCATTTGCATTATGTATTGATTTAAGAACATTAGATGACAACTTTGTTTATGGAAATGGTAAAAACTTAGTAAACACACAGTCTGGACTATTGTTAGAAATTAAAAAAACTGCTATTTCTGCAAATGTAATGTGTAATATATTTGTTATAAGTGATGGTTTGCTAAATATTGTAAATAAAGATTTATCTTCAATCCAATTTTAAAAAACAAAAATAAAAAATGAATTATGAAATTAAACCATTTAATATGATAATTGTTGGAATGACTGCTTGTGGAAAAACAAAATATCTTTTAGATTTTATAGAAAATAAATATAAAAATTATTTTGATTATATTTTTTTAATTTGTCCGACATTTGAATGGAATAAAACTTATGAAAATTGGAAATATGATAAAGATGAAGATTTTATTGCTATTCCTTGCGATCAAGACAATGTTGAAGATTGGCTAAAATTTATAGTAAATTTTTCAAAAGGAAGTAAAAGTTTAATTATTCTTGATGATTGCGCAAGTGGAAAAAGTGTAAAAAATAGAACAAGTGAATTGGTTAAGTTAGGATTTAGCGCTAGACACTATAATCTTTCCGTTGTTGTAATTACACAACAATTTACAAGTATTGCAAAACCATTTAGAGAAAATATTTCAAAATTAGTCACATTTTATAATCCAAATAAAAAAGATATGACAACAATAATTCAAGAACATTTAGACGTAGGCGACCGCAAAGAATTGGAAAAAATTTTGGGAACTTTGAAAACAAAAAAATATTCAAGATTAGAAATTAATTTAATTTTTCCATTTGGTTATAAAATAAATGAGTGAAAATAGTGATCATATAGAAGTCCCGCAAATGGAATCAAATACATCCGCAAGTAATCAACGTGTTCAGTCGGATGATCAAGAAAGTAAAACGCAAGATGTTAAAAAAGAAGTAATGAAAAAACGAGAAGAATTGATAAAATTGTCTGAAGATGGGGAAATTAGTCAATCAGTACAAAATTTGAAAAAATCAAGTGATAAGGTTATATTAAAAATTTATGCTGAATATGAAGTAAAACAAGCAGAAAAAGCAAACGTATTTTTAACAGATTTACTAATTAGTAAATTTGCAGATTTATTAGGAGGGTTAGAAGCAATTGAAAGCAGTGAAGAATTGGAAAAAGAACTGGTGAAAGATAAACTATTAAAAAGAGATGTAAAATCTGTAGTTGAAAAACTAAGTCCATATTTACCATATCTTGGAATACTATCTGGTGGAGTTACAGTTGGAAAACATGTTATTAAAAAACAGAGCAAGAAAGACGACATCGAGCGAAGCTCTCAGCAGCGAAGCTGCAGTGAAGCGTCGACAAGTAAAACTGAATAATTTTATAATATATATTGTATTATAAAATTAAAAATTATTCTGTAGATTCTGAAGATGAAGGTTTAACACGGGTTTCACCCCCGCTTTGCGGTGTGTCTTTTCTGGTTAATTTACTCATAAGTGTATTTATTATTTTATCTTTTTCTTTTGAGTTATTGCTTGTTGATTCTTCATTTTCTAAAGATTTTAACAATTTCAAATGATTATTATTTTCTGAAAACTGAATTTCATGTATATTATTTTTCCCAAACGTCATTCCGGCTTCAAAATCTTTCATTCCAATATCAACATGAGCTCCGATTCTAAAACCACTCTTTTGAATTTTTCTAAAATTTATTGGTGGATAACCATGAAGATTTAAATCTAACTTTGTGACTGGCTTCGTGTCCTTGCCTGAATCCTTATTGGAATTACCGCTGCGCGGGTCAGCTCTGCTGTTTTTATTATTTGTTTTTGATGATACACAATTTCCCATTTTTTATTTATTATTTTTTTATTCTTGATAATAACTAATTTTTCCACAAATTCTGCATCTAAATGTTCTAGGTTCTGAAATATAAATATAAAGTTTAAAAACATTATTCCAAAAAAATCTAAACAATTTGCTAAATCTTAGGTAAAAATTCATAATTCTAAAGCATTTCTTACATATTGTAAATAAATATCTATTAGTATTTCTTAAAACTATATCATACATTTTTTATTTAAAACAAAATTCTTAAAACCGCTTCGCGTGGACCTGCGGTCCTGAGGACTTCGTCCGATGCACCTTCGGTGCTGTATCTTTATAGTTTTATTAGAGTTTTTACTTTTGTCTAAAATGTTTCCTTAAAACCGCTTCGCGCGCACCTTCGGTGCTGTCAAAAAAGGTAATTCCCCCACCAGTCGTTGAGGGGTTTTCTCCACATTCCATACATGCCTAATCTCCCTAACAACGGAGCAAACCGAAAATAGTTTTTTTGTTGACATCGAGTGAGGCTAGTTGTTAGGGAGATTGAGCATGTATGGAATGTTTGGAATTTATCAGCCTGCTGTGTTAGGTTATTCCCCTAAGACAACATGTCAGCGAAGCTGTTTGAAACAGCTTTGCTTTGCGACTTCGTCGCTTGAGACCTCTGGTCGATGCTAAAGTTTTGACCAAATTTGAAAATGTGCTGAAATTCCCAGTAACGTTAACAAATTCCTGGAAGAGACCGGAAGTGACCGGAATTGAAACCGAAAGTTACGTTATCAAGGAAAAGGGTTTTCCCCGACTATTTTTGGTCGATTTTGAAAATGTGTAAAATTTAACCAAATCCCAAAATGCGCTAGAATCCGGACTTTACAGACTACTGTCGACGAGAAAAAACCATAACTACTCTCACATTTCGGCAGTACTCAAACCTTTCTGATTATTTCCCTATTGTAAAATCATCTCCGATGATTTTACAAAAAAAGCAACATCACTTATTTACACTTCTGTATATCCAATATGGAAAAACAATTATTAAATTAATAAATAATAACTTGGTTATGTAAAATATCTAAAGCCCTCATCAAACACGCATGAAGGATGGCAGTCAACTCCAACTCTCACATTTGTTTCATTGCTAACCCTCTCATCAACTCTCCTCTTCTGTCATCAAATCTCATCAACTTTCAAACTGATTCAAACTTTCATCTGATTCGATGACAGTTTTGACTTGTTTAACTATGTAATAACACAGTCCCATGTCATAATAATAGTAAGCTGTGACCTCGTTTGACCGGATCAGTTGGTGCTGATAAAAGTTGCAACAATTCTCATATAACTGAAATTTGTATTTTAGAAGTGTGAGAGCTTGGAGATATCTTGAGATAATAAATGAACGATTGTCAAGCTTTATCCTCAAAAAACGATTTCTGAGCCCCAGACGGGGATAAAACCCTCAACCTTCTCATGGCCAGTGAGACGCTCTAACCATTGAGCTACCAAGACTCAGATGGTGAGCTAAGGTGCAAGTTCGACATACGTGCGACCTGAGCGGAAGCCACTATATGTTAATAATGACATTAATAATAAAACATAAATTTCATCCATTACATTATTAACATATAGTAGCTTCCGCTCACTTTGCAGATATGTCAAACTTACACCTTAGCTCACCATCTGAGTCTTAACTTAGTTAACTAAACGCTCCTTAAGAAAGCTTATCCTTGATTGTTGCAGTAAAACCGCTTTTTCTTTCAATAATGAATTATATGAGCAGACTGACGGTGTTTCGATGGATCTTCTCTCGGTCCCGTGTTAGCTAACATCATACTAACAGAATTTGAACGAGTTGTTGTCACCGACCTTATTCGTTGCAGAACCATAAAATTTTATAAACGACATGTTGATGATACACTTGTTCTGTTAAAACCTTCCGATATTCCAAACGTTTTATTGAAGTTCAATGATTTTGATCCTAACTTAAAATTTACAGTTGACACATTTCCAGACGGCATCATCCATTTTCTTGACATCAAAATTTTGGCCGATGGTACTGATGTTTATCGCAAAGAAACACACACCGGCCAATAGACACATTATTCCAGTTTTGAACCGTTTCCGCGTACAATTGCATGGATTAAATCTCTGTTTCATCGCGCTTATAAAATATGTAGCACGAAGAAACTCTTTAATGACCAAATTGCTAAAATCAAAACTTTCATGTCCTGGAACGGATATCCTAATAATGTTAGTAAATTCCTTATTAAAATGCTTCGACGCAAACATAAAGCTGATGGTTCTGGCACTCAAAACATGACTGATGATGATAACATCCATAAAGTTTGAATACGAATCCCATATTTGGGAAGTCACGGAGAAAATCTTTTAATTTCCTGTTTAAAGAAAATCCGTCGTTGTTTAAAACAACCTGTCAATTTTATTGTCATATACAACACAAAAAAGGTCTCATATTTTATTTCTAAGAAAGGGCGAAGTCGCACTAGAGGACAAAACTGTTTACTTATGTCAAAAATTTGTCATCACAATGAACAACCAAATGCGACCGGTTTGTTCACCAAAGGACAAAATTTGTTGGCTGACATACAAACTTCAAAGATGCCATCGACTACCTCTGGAGCAAGCCAAACTGAGACAAATCTTGGAAAACAAAAGCGAGGGTGTTTTGATTTGGAAATGAATCGACAGGTGATATGTAGCAGAGTCTCTATGCGATAGACTTCGCGGTAAAATTAATCAAGTTCTCATTTCGCAACAACATGAATCCCGGCGTGAGCGACCAATATTTTCAGGCAGCATATCATTAAATTGATATTTGCCTGCTGCTGAAGAACCAAAAAAGAGAAGAAAAAAATTGCTGCAAGAATTCTTCGTGGTAACAAATTTTGAGATCCCTCGTGTCGCGGTTTTGTGGATGTAAACAGCAAGTAAAGGCGGCTTCGAGGGAAATCGCTCGGCGCTCACAGCATGGCGTGATGTTTTGTTCACAGATTTTGCTCTCAAGTGCGACTGTAGCTTTCCGGACAATTTTTTTGTCACTGGCCGATTTCAAGTCGGATTCGTCCAGAACAAATCTGAAATTGTCCTCTAGTGCGACTTGGCCCAATGACAAAAATTCCAGATTTGTCTCGAAACAATGTCATTTACCAGATTACATGCCCTGGTTGCGCCAAATCTTACATTGGAAAGACCGACCGTTGTTTACAAAAACGTCTATCTGAACATCCCACTTAACACAAGTGCAGTTGCACAACACTTTCTTCAATGTGAAGACGCACACTTCATTGTTGAACTATGCAAACAATATGACAGACTAAACGATATTCCTTTTTCTTTTGACGCTACTTCATCCATGCACAATCTCATTTTTAACAACTATAAGATCCTTTACTCTAATTATTCTATTGATCCTAATCAACTTTTATTTATGGAAGCTCTACATATTAAGTATCTTAAACCACAATTAAACTCTGGTCTTAAAGCCAGCAAAGAACTCTCATTCTTTATTTAGTTCCTTTTAGTTTATACATAATTTATATATCGACATCTTGTCATTTCATCCTGAGGTGTCAACACTTCTCACTTACTGACACAATCAATCATTTGTAAATAGAGTAGGCGTTCCCTCAATTTTTCATCAATGATGTAATCACTTTTCCCATGTATATATAAACCTTAGGTTCTCGTATGTTAGTTCACTTGGTCTGAAGATGATTTTGCAATAAAATCGAAATATCACCATTTTACAGTTTTCATCTTTTGTTAACTTAAATCTTAAGTTGAAAGATGGCCTTCGTTTTCGGAATTTGCTTTCTCTAGTTCTTCAGATATTTCAATCATTTCATTTTGTTTAATACGTAAATACGACTAACTGTGGCATCACTTCGTTGTTACAGCATTGTGAGCAATAACAAAATTGAGTTATATCTCCGAGATTTTTCAACGAAATCACTTGAAAGTTCACAACTGAACAGCTCCGCATTAAAATGTCAATACTTCAGTAATGTCTCTGTGTTTTGATCCCTCAAATCCATAAAACATATATCCTTGTTTAAAGCAAGCTTGTGGTCATTTTTGTTCACTATTACTCATACATGTCGCTTAAGAATTTTATACATCATGTCAGAGAATAGACACTGCACCATGCTTTATCACTGCAATATAACAAAAATTATGTTTTAACGAGAAACGCCTGGGAACTAGTAAATTATTGTGACAACATTATTTTACTGTAAAGCTGGTTCCTATCATGAACTGAATCGAAGCACAAAGTTTCAAGTTATTTCGTGCAGTAATCTTCGACGTATAACTAATTTTTAAATGACTCAAAATGCTGTGGCAACAAAATGACGTCTCAGATCACTCGTTTACAAGTCAAACGAACCGAAACATTTCCACAATGAAATGGACAATTGAAATACTGTAGAAGGTTCTCCATTATATTTCAAGAGTTCTTCCAAATAAGACAAATTTAATTTTTGCTTTATTAGCACTTTAAAATCACTGAGAGCTCGCAACTTGTACTTCAATGAAAAACTTTTCCTGAATGCCTTGATATGCTTCCCACGTATTGACTTAAGATTTCTAGCAACTAAGTTGCATACCACCTTTTAAGATCATAATTAAATTAATGGTTTCCATCACAACCCGAATTTACCAAATCTAAAATCGGCCAGCGATTCGGGCTATCACATTAATAAGTAAACAATTTTCTTACGACCACATTACCTGTAAGGCTACCCTTCTTTATATATACATATACATATACATATACATATATACATATACATATATACATATACATATATACATATACATATACATGTATACATATACATATACATATACATATACACATATACATATACATATACATATACATATATACATATACATATATACATATACATATATACATATACATGTACATATACATATATACATATACATATATACATATACATATATACATATACATATATACATATGAGTAAATTTCATCTTACTGAGTGTAGATGTTTGTAAGCTTGGATATACATATACATATACATATTCATATACATATACATATAAATATATATATATATATATATATATATATATATATATATATATAAATCGCATCCGCGTGAAACTCGGAGTAGCAACCATGTACTCTTAAGCGAAATCTCACTATATAAATAAGCCAATATCAAAACAGTGGCGATGGACGTATCAGGCATAAAGGAAATTCTTGTGATAAAAATTATAGCCTAGTAGATAACTTTAAAAAGACTCGTAGGAACGCAAATTTCCTAAAGACATAAAATATTTTATTTCTAACGCTTCGTTTCAGTTCACTAGAATCCTCAGACTCAATCAGCTTATCATAATAAGGTATGGTTACATCACTCGGTACTTTTAAAATATGTCTTTTACCTGGAAATAGAGTAACCTCGATAAATAGTTGAACTTAATGTTACAGTGCCTTGTCTAAAAATATATGCATAATCCATACATGCATATAATCTCACTCAAATACAATTTTAAGAAAATTTAGTAGAGTAATTACTGTGGAAAAATAAAGTCGAGTATTTATATCTTTTATTTACGATATCTTCGTTCCAGCTCTTGATCTGGTTGGAAGACAATTTAGATAGCAGTCAAAACATTTAAGCAGGATTTAAGCCGTATATTGAAAGAACATTATCGTTTAAAATATGCCATAGCATTTACCATACATAGTGGATCACATGCCTCTTAAGTTATTAGTTTTTCGAGGTTATTTTCATTTAATCAATGGTTTTATTTTAAGTTGACCAGATTTGATAAAAATCATTCATTAAGAGATGAATGTTCCTCAAGCTCTATTCTCAGAAAAACGATTACTGAGCCCCAGACGGGGATCGAATCTGCAACCGTCTGATGCCCGGTGAGACGCTCTAACAATTGAGCTACTAAATACGGGCGACAGAGGTACCAGGCGGGAATCGCAGACGGAGAAGAAATAATAAAGCCCAGCAAAAAACACGCAAAATAGGCATATTAAAGGTTTAAAATGTAATTCTAACGTTTCGTTGCTGCACGCAACATCCTCAGAGAATGAATGAATGACTTATTAGAAGGTGATGATATATAATGGTATGTTACATGATATGTAAACGAGATATTGGCGTAAGAACGAAAGTGGGAAGGGGACAAGGAAACAGCAGACTAAGATGTAATGGAAGGATCGAGAGACGAAAGGTCTTAAAATAAAGAAAGTGGAAAAGAGCCCATGTTGGCATTAAGCGATGGATTTAGTTTGCGGATAAGTAGACTTTCTCTGACGGGAAGTTCAGAGTTGAAAGAAGAAGAAGACAAGATAGTGAAGTCATCAGGCGAGACAGGGTGTCCAGTGTCACAATGATGTGACAGGATGCTAGTCGGAGGAGGATTGACTCGTTTTTTGCCAGTAAGGGCGGAAATGCCCAAGTGCTCTGAGATTCGTGTGTGGAGAAGCCGACTCGTCTGGCCGACATACAACGAACTACAACGTTGACACTTAAAACGGTAAACGACACGAGATCTCAAAGCCTTGGGAATCCTGTCCTTAAAGACAAAAAAGTGAGACAATCGGAGGGAGGGGCGGAAAACAAAGCGAAGGTTAATGTGAGGGAAAGCACTGGAGCATAACTTCCGAATCTGAGTGCGAATTTGGAGGCTATGTTGACCAGTGTAGGGAAGGCAAAAGTAAACGATTTTCTTGGGGGCGAGGGAAACTTTGGAGCAGGGTGAGAAGATCTTATCAAGAAACCGGCGAATGCATGTGTGTATGAATGAATTAGGATAACCATTAAGTGTAAGCGTTTTCTTGAGATTTTGAAGATGCTAGTCAAAAATAAAATAGGAGGAGCAAATACTAAAATAGCGATTAAAAAGGGAAGATACTAATCCTGTTTTGTAAACAGAAGGAATAAAACTATTGTAGTTAGTGTATAAGCCAGTAAAAGTGGGTTTATGAAAAACTGAAGTAGAGAAAGAGCCATTGGATCGTGTTATAAGAACATCAAGGAAGGGTAAACAGTTGTTGACTTCAGTTTCATGCGTGAAATTGATGTTAGGATGTTGACTATTTAAATAACTGAGAAAAGGTGCAATATGATCGGGGGAAGCAAAAAGCCAAAAGCAATCATCGACATATCTACGGTAATAAACAGGCTTAAAATGAGTGGGACAGGTAGAGAGCCAAGAGCGTTCATGCCAGGAAAGAAAAATATTGGCAAAAATAGGACCCAGGGGAGAACCCATGGCAACGCCATCGGTCTGTTCAAACAAAATACCATTAAAGAAGAAGTGGCAATTCTTAACTGCAAAGCTTAGAAGTTGGATGAATTCGGAACGGGTAAAGTTCTGAAAATGATTGGAATTATTAAATAACTTAGAAACAGTGATATCGATGGTCTCATCTAGAGGAATGTTAGTGAAAAGTGATTTTATGTCGAAACTAACCATAGTTAAAGTATCAGAGTTAACGTCCAAGGCAAAAAGATCCTGACTAAAAGAGAAAGAATCGCTTACCGTGTGTGTGCCAGAAGAAATAGGGCGTAAAAGAGGGACTGGAAACTTTGCAAGACCATAGGAGTGAGTACCGATGGATGAGAGGATAGGTCTAAGGGGGACGCCAAGTTTGTGAACTTTAGGTAGTCCATACAAAATACCTGGGCGTGAGCCCGATGGAAATAAATTATCGTAAATAAAAATTTCAGATATAGTTCCATTCTTCTTTAACTCGCGTAAAAGTTTTTTACTTGATTTTCTTGTCGTATAGAATGTGTAATAGGGTCCACGTCAAGTTTTCGGAATTTGTTCGTATCAGACAAGATGTCATCCATTTTCTTGTAGTAGATGTCATCCATTTTCTTACAGTTTTGCAAGAAGGATAAATCTAGCTTCGCTTTTCTTAGTTTAAACTCAATCCGTTGAAACATTCTAAAAACATTCTAAAACTGTAAGAAACAATCGGTTATTCCTCGTTTCCTACATTTCAAAGTTGCCAACCGTCGTTTACAGAATTCCACTGCTTACTGCCAATGCCAACGAAAGCTTTTACAGGAAGAAATTGATGTCAAACAGTCGCGTATACGTATATTGTCATCCCAGTCTAATGCTGCTAGCCTTCGCTTGTCTTCCTTGGTATCCTCACTGGACTTGATTCACCTCAAGACCCTTTCTGATCATGAAAACATCCGTACTCTCAATCGCCATCAAAAGATTCAGGACCGAAAACTTTTCCGTCTTTGTTCCTAATCGAAAACCACCGACTCATTAAATCCTGACAACGTTATCTTCAATTTTTCCCAGCGCCTTTTAACCGATGAAGAGAAAGACATCTTAAGCAAAGTGACTGAACTTCTCGTTACCACCTACCCGTCTCGGTTATTGTGACTTTCTCGCTTCCTTTGAAATGTTTTACCGACGCCTGAATAACGAAAACATCTCCCTCATATCCAGACACAATAAAGATTCCCTCGAACTAAACTTAAGGACATTGCTCTTTCTGGCTTCAGAAGTTACTCTAGACCTAACTTTATTTTTTCGAAAGATGAAGTCGATATAATTAACAACCTAAAGAACGATAGTAATATCTTCAGCATGAAACCTGACAAGGGGAATGGTGTCGTTATCATCGACCGATCGGACTACTACAAGAAAATGGATGACATCTTGTCTGATACGAACAAATTCCGAAAACTTGACGTGGACCCTATTACACATTCTATACGACAAGAAAATCAAGTAAAAAACTTTTACGTGAGCTAAAGAAGAATGGAACTATATCTGAAATTTTTATTTACGATAATTTATTTCCATCGGGCTCACGCCCAGGTATTTTGTATGGACTACCTAAAGTTCACAAACTTGGCGTCCCCCTTAGACCTATCCTCTCATCCATCGGTACTCACTCCTATGGTCTTGCAAAGTTTCCAGTCCCTCTTTTACGCCCTATTTCTTCTGGCACACACACGGTAAGCGATTCTTTCTCTTTTAGTCAGGATCTTTTTGCCTTGGACGTTAACTCTGATACTTTAACTATGGTTAGCTTCGACATAAAATCACTTTTCACTAACATTCCTTTAGATGAGACCATCGATATCACTGTTTCTAAGTTATTTAATAATTCCAATCATTTTCAGAACTTTACCCGTTCCGAATTCACCCAACTTCTAAGCTTTGCAGTTAAGAATTGCCACTTCTTCTTTAATGGTATTTTGTTTGAACAGACCGATGGCGTTGCCATGGGTTCTCCCCTGGGTCCTATTTTTGCCAATATTTTTCTTTCCTGGCATGAACGCTCTTGGCTCTCTACCTGTCCCACTCATTTTAAGCCTGTTTATTACCGTAGATATGTCGATGATTGCTTTTGGCTTTTTGCTTCCCCCGATCATATTGCACCTTTTCTCAGTTATTTAAATAGTCAACATCCTAACATCAATTTCACGCATGAAACTGAAGTCAACAACTGTTTACCCTTCCTTGATGTTCTTATAACACGATCCAATGGCTCTTTCTCTACTTCAGTTTTTCATAAACCCACTTTTACTGGCTTATACACTAACTACAATAGTTTTATTCCTTCTGTTTACAAAACAGGATTAGTATCTTCCCTTTTTAATCGCTATTTTAGTATTTGCTCCTCCTATTTTATTTTTGACTAGCATCTTCAAAATCTCAAGAAAACGCTTTCACTTAATGGTTATCCTAATTCATTCATACACACATGCATTCGCCGGTTTCTTGATAAGATCTTCTCACCCTGCTCCAAAGTTTCCCTCGCCCCCAAGAAAATCGTTTACTTTTGCCTTCCCTACACTGGTCAACATAGCCTCCAAATTCGCACTCAGATTCGGAAGTTATGCTCCAGTGCTTTCCCTCACATTAACCTTCGCTTTGTTTTCCGCCCCTCCCTCCGATTGTCTCACTTTTTTGTCTTTAAGGACAGGATTCCCAAGGCTTTGAGATCTCGTGTCGTTTACCGTTTTAAGTGTCAACGTTGTAGTTCGTTGTATGTCGGCCAGACGAGTCGGCTTCTCCACACACGAATCTCAGAGCACTTGGGCATTTCCGCCCTTACTGGCAAAAAACGAGTCAATCCTCCTCCGACTAGCATCCAGTCACATCATTGTGACACTGGACACCCTGTCTCGCCTGATGACTTCACTATCTTGTCTTCTTCTTCTTTCAACTCTGAACTTCCCGTCAGAGAAAGTTTACTTATCCGCAAACTAAATTCATCGCTTAATGCCAACATGGGCTCTTTTCCACTTTCTTTATTTTAAGACCTTTCGTCTCTCGATCCTTCCATTACATCTTAGTCTGCTGTTTCCTTGTCCCCTCCCCACTTTCGTTCTTACGCCAATATCTCGTTTACATATCATGTAACATACCATTATATATCATCACCTTCTAATAAGTCATTCATTCATTCTCTGAGGATGTTGCGTGCAGCAACGAAACGTTAGAATTACATTTTAAACCTTTAATATGCCTATTTTGCGTGTTTTTTGCTGGGCTTTATTATTTCTTCTCCGAGCTTGAGGAACGTACATCTCTCATTAAACATATCTCAAAGCTCGCACAATTCAAAATACATATTTCACAATCATTGATTAGGCCTACAGTTTACGTTTGGGATAGGATTAGAATGAGGTTAGTTGAGTCCGCTATTGTCTAATTAATTCTGGGGTCCGTTAAACTGCACTTGACCGAAATATCCCATTTGTGAGGGACAACTAGGTACGTGCCGCAGTAATTCACCTCTAAGTGCTCTCCATCGACATGTGATGACTGAGTCATAACCTAACGCATGCGCAAAAGCCGCAACGACGTAAGTATCTCGCTAATGTCAAGAACTCGGTTAAATTTACCAATATTTTTACAGAATTCTTTCGTTTTTAAGAGATTTGGAATGAACATCACTGCCACTCAACAAGCTTAGCTTATAACAAATCGCACACGCTATCATCAAAAGTTCTACCAAAATATTAAAATGTCTTACCAATTATTTTGGTTCCAAGTTCACCAGACTCCTCGTCACTCAGATCTTCAAAATAATAACTACTGCTTTTCGATGAAGATCCTAAAGAAGCAAAACAGCCACGTTAACATATTTGAAATACCTTTAAATTGTCATAAACAAACAAATACAATAATAATAGCTAATATTTTTAACACATATTTTACAAAATTGGAACCATCATTAGCTAATAAGCTGGCTAAACGAAGTAAATCATTCAAGTGATGATTGAAGTCAGCTTTTCTAGGAACTTTCTCGTTACAAAAAGGATCACCTCTGAAATTCTGGGAATCTATCCATAACTTGGATTGTTCTAAAACTACTGGTTTCATACCACCAAGTGGTTTCATATATACCAAGCGAAGTGTGGTCTCCCTATCTCCATAAGGACATGAAGCTGTTAGAACAATTACAGCGACGGGCTACTAAGTTTATCTTGATTGATTACAGCTCAGAGCATTAGGATCGATTAGTGAAGTTGAAAATACGTCCTGTGAATTATTGGCACTAGTACAAAGAGCTCATTTACTTTCACAAATACTTAAACGAGCCTTCGACCACTGACACATTTCGCTATGTTTCTACTAAAGTTGCATCTTTCCTCCGCAGTGAAGTGATCATAGACATAAAAAATTGCGCTTTCAACTATTTCCTTGTATTTTCTGCACAGAGTGCCATCATATAATGATTGAAAAAAGTCTCCAGATAATATTTTCCTATTCACTTATATCTTAAACAAATTCATATCAAATCACGACACAATTATTATAAAATCTACAAGTGTTCTAAAATATCTGACCAGAACGCACGGTTCCTTTCTTTTGACGAAATCGGAATGGAACTACATTAGAATTGATAACTGAATTAGACACAAACACTGCTATATAGTCAACAACCAGAGAATGAAGTTAAGCATGGTCTCAAGGATAATTAAGGTTCAGGTTTATGTTATCTGTTGAAGCCCAAGACTGAGGTGAATCACACAAACTGAGGCTATGATAATTGTCGATACCACGCGAGAGTCAATTAAACAATTTCTTTTACCATAAAAATTTTTGTCAGGTGCCCATTAAGATGCTACACAATGGGTAAAACACGAAAACCACTTTTATATATATATATATATATAATATATATATATTATATATTATATAATATATATATTTATATATTATATATAATATATAAAACCACATATATATATATATATATATATATATATATATATACATACATATATATATATATATATATATATATATAATAGAATGTGGACTGAAAACGATTGTTTACTAGAATGCTGAACTTTTTACCTATATCAAGATCAATGTCTCCAGACATGACGTAATTCCTACATTTGTATTAAAACTAATACTACTAGACATAACGGATTTTGCGCTTTATTGGATAAGCTAGTTCTGTTTGTGTCCAATTAAAACTGACATTACATCAAAATTTGGAAATTAAAAACACTTATTACATGCATGAGGTAATTTTGCTTCGAACTGAAACACTCGCAATAATCCGCAAAACACAACATCTGAGCAATGAGCCAAAGTTTCGTGTGGCATCCAAGCCAGAGGTACCTCCATCAATATCATTCTCATGATTTACATGGTAATGTAATTGACCAAGTTAAGGTCATGTCAAAAGCATGATTCGAAATTAGGCGTGTTACTTCAAGGAGAATAAAAATAAAATATTAAAAAAACAAAATAAAACCTGATGATTGTGATCGAAATCTAAGCTAGGTGGCAAAAATTTCCTCTTTCGTAGAAGACCATCTGTAAAGGATACTTGTGTGAGTACCCCAAGCAGTTGGACTTCCATGTAGTTCGTAGTCACTGTTTACCTACTACTGGCAGCTGATATCGGGTCAGAACATGGCGGTACACCAAGAGTTTGTGAAAGATTCCAGCCATTTCAATAATTTCACATGTCATTTCACATGTGAAAAACATGTGGAATTAGAACATTTTCACATCGGAAATTTTCATTCCACAAGTGAAATGGGAACGATTTCACAAATGAAATACCTAATTCACATACGAAATGAACTGGTTTAAAATCTCGCATGTAAAATCTTGATATAAGATTCACATGTGAAAATTAATTTTCATGTATGAAATTTCTATTTCACATACGGTATTAAACAATTCACATGTGAAATATTATTTTCATATTTGAAATGGGATGTGAAATTTTTGTAATAGGGAAGCATCTGGGGATAAAAATGTTTGGAACCCCTGATCAATACATACACATTTCATACACAAATTATCATTGACGAAAAACTTAGAGTGAAAGACACGAACCTCTATGAAAAACTGCATAAGGTGTGATTAGGAAAGAATGGTGATTTCTCCTAATAGTTAGAAAAATTTTATGCCCCAGAAATATATCATCTTTTTCACAAAAATGTATATGTTTTTGCAATACTTGCAACCGCCCAAGGCTTTTTGAAGCGTTTTCAGCACTCGAAATAGAAAGATAAAAAATTTTTTAGATGGTGCAGAAAAACGTTTGGACTCGGTTCCCTTTCGGCAAACCAGGCTGTATCCGTGAAAATTTTAAAGGTTGGTAACTGCCGTGACTGATCTCAAAGAATTCCAACGTTTCGAGCAAAGTCCCTTCGTAAGACAAAAAAGACGTTTCCTGGAAACGAAACGTTGGAATTCTTTGAGACCAGTCACGGCCGTTATCAACCTTTACTCTTTTTACCTTATCTAACACTGTCTACGCAGTATTCTATTTTTGTATCCGTGAAAAATGTATTTTATTTAAAAACAAGACGACAGAATAAGAAGCGCTCGGAAACAACCATCGACGTTTAACGACTTTGGGATAATATCAAACGACCGAGCTGAAATCACTGCCATTAGTTCCATATGAAATTCAACCGTTTATTTAGACTTATTTTAAATATCTTGTCAATTCCTTTGAAGGTAAGTTGACTGGGACTCTTCCATCTCAATGAGTTGATCAAAATAAGGCTTCGTAGCACCACGAAATACTTTTAGGTATTGCTTATCATCGGGTTCGAAAGACCAAAAGTTTTTGTTCATGCGTATTCTGAGGACGCCCGATTTTAACGTCTACTAAAATGTATAGCTGTCCTCTTGCCTATCTCCCACCTACTATCTCAAATTGGAAGGATAACACTTTATGATATGGCTATTCAACTGAATTATAAAATAAGTTTCCTATTGATGATTGCCAAAAAGTACATCTCAAAATAAGGTTGCGAGGATAGACTGAGAACGAATCAATTGGTAAGGAAATGAAACTAAGTATGTACTTTAAAACATGTACCACCTATTCCTAACCCTAACACGAACCATAGTCTTAACCATAACTCTAAACACAACCTAAAAACCAGCATAACGCTTTAATCAATCCTAGAACTCCTTTCCACCCCCTCGTTCCTAGGCTTCTTGCAGAAACGTTATTTTACTGTATACTTTATAGTATTTGCCGTTTCCTATTACGGACGCAATGATAGGTCCGTTACCGTGTTTATATCAGGCTATGCAAACACGGTTATGACATCACAGCGCCGCTTGACTCCAGAATTTATTCTAGGCGCTAATGTGAACTTCTGATAAGTGTACGAATCTATAAGAGCTTACCACTTGATATTGAAAATTAAGTTCGTTATTCACAATTATTATTGCTCAGTTCTTTGCTTGTCTTATTGAAGAAATAGAAACTGTTTTGTTCTGTTAATATAACCTGATGCAAACACTCGGACAGGTTGTGAGAACTCTCAAGCGGCTGTATAATTGAAATTCTCCCAACCTTCTCCTCGTGTTTGCATCATGCTATATAAACATGGCAAAACAATTTCAATTTCCTATTGAAAGTTTTTCAATGTTTGGTTAACTTATCACCAGAGAATAACTCCTATTCAGCAAACAACATGTATCCACTGCACAAGTTTGGTTATTCAAGGGAACGACAGCACTGTCCTCTTTCTACGTTCCATCCGTTAATTTATCACTGAATAGAGAATTCATCTACTCATTACGGTATATCCATCGGAAAAGGTATCAAGATTTTGAAAAACCGACCGAACAAGTGCATTTAAATGAAGGTCGGAGCATCTTTAGTTGGACTTGGACTGCTGTTCTTTATTGCATATTTTTGATATGTATAGGCTTTTCCAAGAAATATTTAAGCTCTGTCCGATGCGTTGCAAGTCCATAGGGCAAAAACGAACTCATATAGATTGTTTCAACTCAACCCCAGAGATTCACTAGACAAAGAACATAGTCATCTTGGGTGAAGGGCAAAATAACTTAATTAAAAATGTGTGGTTTAGGTAGACCACAAAAAACTAAACGAGTCTTACAACGAATGTCGTAATTATCAATGGAAAACTGTATGGGGCGCATTCAGGAAAGAATGGAAGCAATTGTTTACACTAGTGAAACAGCCTTGTATTTCAAAATATACAGCATCCTTTTCAAAGATATTGAGTGTTTTTTGTTCTGTCTTTCTTTTTTTGTTTGTTTTATTTTCTTCGATACTTTTGACAGGAAATGCAATTTTGGTGCGTTTTCAAGGCTCTAAAATTGAAAAATACTTGCAAGAGTTGCATAAAAATTGAATTGACGTCTCTTAGAGAAAACCTGGTTTCATCTCTGAAAACTGTATTTAAGTTAAAATTAAAGCGAAAACTACAACCAGAACTAGTTGGAAATGACCCTTTTCGACCATTAACGACTTTGGCATATCATCGAACTCATCGAACTCATCGAACTGAAATAATTACCACATTACATTCACATACACTGGAAGTTCTACTGTCTTTTTAAGTATATCTTACCAATTCCTTTGATTTTAGGTCGATTGGACTCTTCATCCTCGATGAGCTTATCGGAATACGGCTTGGTTACACCACTAGGCTTTCCGAAGCTATATTCTAAACCGTAACCGACGTTATAAATAATAAACCGCAACCGACGTTAGCAGAAATGAATTTAATACTAAAATGTGCTGTTTTAAAATACATTTAGACTATGTTCATGCATCTGATGGTCTACAAATACAATTTAAAAAACATTGAAAGCATAATTACAATGCAAAAATGAAAATTAAGTCGGGTACTGAAGACTTTCTTTCACAATATCGTCTTTCAAACTCTTATTTTGTTTGAGAATAATTTTAAAATTCAGTTAAAACGACTAGGTGGGGTTAACTCTTAGCAAGCAGGATCAGTCTAATAGTGTTTTACTCTAGACCATTTTACTTGTCAAGAGAAGAGATTCTGCTGATCGACGAAAACCGGAATGGTGAAAGGAATGATTACAGTGGAACCCCGTTAATACGACCACCGTTGGGCCGAAAAATTTGGTCGTTTTAACGGGGTGGTCGTATTAACGGGAGTGGATCAGATACGTAACAAATGTTTTTTTTGAATGACGTCATGGCAAACGGAGTCAGATTTCAATTATCATAACACTAAAATCACAAAATAATTCACAAATAAATTTTATTAACTGAACACAACTCAACAAAATTAACCAAATGAGATGAATAAGCTTGATAATAAGCCCCTTTATTAGTTATTTAAATTTCTTTAGATTTAAAAAATTCTGTAAGCTTCCATTGGTTTTTCAGACACTCAAGCCAATCGGTTTGAGCTTGGCAGATTGCTCTGGCGAGCTCATTTGCCGTTTTTGAATATAATTTCTGCCCGAGAAAATCCAAAGCATCCTGCATTGAAGATATTGCCGCTCGATACGAGGATAGTTTTGGCGCTACCGGGAGTTCTTCAACCTCATCATTACTGTCCTCGTGATTTTCTTCGCTTGCAGTGGTTGAATCGATTTGTTCACGTCCTACTTGCCGAAAAAAGATGTCTTCCCAATTGTCTGGAAGTTCTTGACAAAATGGTGCATCAAGACATCCATCTACCACTTGTCTCAATGAATCTGTGTTGTCTTCATTGGTTTCGTTTGCCAAGTCTTGAACTGCAACAAGTTCGCTTTCAAGATCTGCAAATGGATCAACGTCACTGCCACTGGAATCTACTGTATTCGTGTTTCTTTCTGAACCCAAGATACCTGCCTTGATGAAACACTTGACAGCTGTTTTTTCGCAAACTTCATTCCACGCCATGACCATCCATCTAATTCCCTGACGAATCAGGGATTCCAGCTTTTCTGGGCGATAATAAGCCGACCGTATTTTCAAAATAAGCCAAAAAAAGCCAAACTCGAAAATTAAGGCGGGGACTGGGTCCAAATGACAATTGCAGTAATAATTATGCAAGTAACCGGTTTATCACTTTATCCGAGACATAAAAATTTTAAAATTCAGCTCTATTTCACTTCGGTATACACTTTACATTTCAAAACATTTAATACAATTCAAATAGTTGAAGTATATACATAAGACAGTCTACCATACAGGCATTCAGTTCAAAACTCGGTTTCAAAGAGAAGTTCATCTTCGTCAACGGCTGAAGAGTCTTCCGTAGCATTATTACCTTTATACATGTTTTTATAGTTAAAAAGTTCAAGCATTCTCTTGGTTGCCACAAAATCCTTGCAGCACTTCTTAAAATACAGATTGCCGCGGATTCTAATAATAGCTTCGAGTATAGGAGAACTCATCTTATTTCGTGATTTCGTCTTGATTGCTGAGACATAGGAAAAGATTCGCTCCACCAAAGCATTGCTTGCTGGCGTAGTAAGACAGGCTAGGGCGTAGGTCGCAAGTTTACCAAAAGTTCTGTTGCCCATTAGGTTTTGATAGTCCAGTACACCAGACCAAAAGCTGACGGCATCAATTGGAATGCCCTTTTTGAAAACTCCATTTTCTTGCCAGTTGACATACAGGATACTCCGACACTGGTTGTCAATCTCCTGGATCTTCTCATGAATGAGGTGCTGCTAAATAGGACAAGCTATTAAAAATGTCCTTTGAGGGCGACAGACGTTGTTTAACCTATTCGGCTGCTTCTAAAAGCAATGAGTGGCACCTTCCGTAGACTTCTCGAACTCTCCTGACCATCGTCTCGTCATTTTTCATCCTGCGAATTAACGCATCATCTTAGAAGATAAATTTTGCTCCGTAGTCAACCTTGTCAGTTTACAAGGGAACACCGGACGAATTATAGACCCAACCTCTCAAACTGTTGTAGAACAGGTTGAGCTTTTTGACCGCCTCGGTAGCTTCAGCATCAGTTGCCTGAAAATACGCATTCACCCTTTCGAACTCTGACGCCACAGGCGACAAGTAATGGAAATAAAGGTAGTTAATTGGATCATGGAGCATTTCTTTGATGAGTCATGCCTTATAACGGACATTTGCTTGTCCTTCACATTCGGCCAGGGAAAAGTACGTTTTCAATATCTCCCAATGCACGAGTATATTGAAAATTACTTTTCCTCGCACCAGCCATCTAGTCTCATTGCACTTCTTAAAGGGAAGAGGAATCGTGGAACTTTCCACACTGCAGCCTCCGAAAGTTTCAAAGAGTTCCTTGTAGGCGTCGCGACAAAATCCGTTTTCGGAAAACCACTTCGGCATTTCACTTAGCATGAAACCAACATTGGCAGGCATTTTTTCGAATGCATGTTTGATGCATTGGGCCAAGGAATGACAGATGCACTTTATCAGAATACAGTTTGGAGACGCTGCTTTAATTCTCGACCATACAGAGTCATGCTCTCCGACCATAACAGATGCTCTGTCACGTGCATAACCGATGCAATCCGATAGACTCAGGCCAGAGTGTTCAAGGCAACTTTTCAGTGCTTCAAACAAATCCTTGCCCGTTGCTTTCACAACTGGTATCAGACTCAAAAACGAGGTGACGACTCTCCTCTCCGGCTTGCTGTAATAGCGAACTACCACGCAAAGATGTTTGCCGCAGGAAACGTCTGTCGAGTCATTAAGAATAACACGGTACTTTTGACCCGCCATATCTGAGCAGAGATCTTCGTACAAAGCAGGAGCGATCACATCTTTGATAAGCAGGCTGCACTTCATTCGGTGTAACTTCATTTTCTCTTGCTTGCTGCCTTTTCCATGCTGCACCACGATTTCACCCAGATGGTCAACTGCGTTGAGCGAGCTGTGGCATGTTATGGCAACAGCAACCTGAAGTTCCATCTCTTTCACGCGTTCATCTTCATTAAAACGTGATATCTTTCTATTTTGGGATACCAGATTGGTTTGTCTTTTGTGCTTCGCGGACTGTTCGTGTTGACTGGTATTTGACAATTGCAGAATAATATTGCTTCGGCACAAAGAGCAGTAAGCATCTTCAGAACCATCTATGGCTTTTTGAACCCAAAGAAATTTGTTTTGCCACTCTGACTTAAATTTTCTCGAGGAGTCATAGTGACTTTTCCACTTGTTTCCTCGGCCACTTGTGGCCAGTTTGCTTAAGCTCATCAGTTATTGATTACTGATCAATGGTCATAAAATGAGCTTCACTCTAACTTAATGTGTCGAGTTCTAGGACTTTTACTTTTTAAACTTTAATCCAGTTCCACTAATTAACTGACTTATTCTCTTTTTATACCTTTAAACGGATCAAAATTCTTGAATTATGATTGGTTGATCAAAATGCGGGCGGACCTCTGGCAAGACAGCAAGCTGGGTGACGATGTTCTAAATTAAGAATTCGTCTCTGATTGGTTGATAGTTATCCCATGGTTATCCAACTCTCGATACTTTGTACTGCTCTTTACCGTGATTCGGCAATTAGCCTTTCAAAGCAACAAAGCGGCGAATTTTAACCAAGGAAAAACTGAACTATGTTGTAAAGACCGACGAATGTCCGTTTTTGTAGGAAAAAAGCCAAAAATAAGTCAAAAAATAGTAATAAGCCAAACACGATTTTTCCAAGCCAAACCTTGTAAAAACAAGCCAAATTTGAAAAATTTGGCTTAAAAAAGCAAACTGGCAACCCTGTGACGAATATCAACAGACATGCATACTTCCGACGCAGAAATACACTCATCCACTTTAGTGACAACGTGTGTAAGCAGGCCTTTATAATACTGGAGCTTAAAAGCTTGAATAATACCAAGATCAAGTGGCTGCAGTCGTGATGTCGTGTTTTTGGGCAAGAAGACAACTTTAATTTCCTCATACATTTCATCCAAGTTTCCAGGGTGCCAAAAGCCATTGTCCATAAACAAGAGAATTCTTCTATTTTCTTGTCTCAGTCTCCGATTGAGTTTTGATAGAATTTTCATCTAGATGCTACCTACCATCCAGGCTTTTGGTTGGTTGAAATATTGGCAAGGTAAGTTATCTAAATTTCGGATGTCTTTAAAACATCTCGGTCTTGCTGATTTTCCAATTACGATCGGCTTTTCTTTTCCACCACTAGCGTTGACAAAGAACGCACATGTAATCCTATGCTTTGGCTTTTTTCCGCCGGTGCAATTACGGGAAACTTCGACCAGTGATTTGTTTGGAAGGGCTCTGAAAAACTGACCTGTTTTATCCATTATTCCAGATATCTCGAGGTTCTCGTCAGGGGGTGAAATACTAGGATTGTGTCTGGCGCAATTAACCCACTAACTCACAAAAGTGATGAATAATGAGCAATAAGAGAAATGAAGATAACGACGTGAATGAGGACAGAAATGATCTCTTGTCCGGCAGTGTTTGAAGTGAACGGACAGGGACCACTCGGTCGTCATCAAGTTACTGCCCGTAGAAAGTGGAACAATGCGTTATATCGAGTTGTAATGGAATGCTATTTTGAGAGTAAACCAGGAACCAGAGGGTACAGAAGGAGAATGTTGAATAGCTGGCAGAACATAGGGATGTTTAGGATGTCTGAGCAAAATTTAGCTGACCAGGCAAGAGCAATTAGAAACAATAATTGGCTCTCCATTGTCGAGTTGGAGGAGATTAAGCGACGAGTGGATAGTGAAGCAGGTGACGAGAACGATGAGAATAGGATGAATAATGATGGAATGAATATGCAGCAAAATCAAGAACCTGTTTCTGAGTGTAGCTCGGAGAGGGAAGACAACGAGGAAGGAGTTTACCAATTTCGAGTCCTAAATCCGGAAAAACTGTCAGAGGGACAGCGAGATATTCTAAGTGATATCAAACTGGCTCTAGAAGAAGATGAGGCAAAACAACCAACATTTTTGAAACATGTGGAGAGAAAGAAGCTCCTTGAGGTGGCTAAAGAAGTGAATGATGTACTAGCGCACATTCAAACAGCTGATATAACCGAAACCAATCGGCTACTGCGAACCTCAGCTGTGGTTGTAACGCGGAGACTAGGTATAAATAAAAGAAGTACTGAAGCAAGAAAAAAACTCTTTTGGAAGAGAAGAATAAAGAGCATAACTGATCTGCTGAGGAGTGATATTATTGAGAAATTGAAGCAGCAAGTGACAGCGAATGCTGCAAAATTAAGAAGATATGAACAACGGATAAACCAGTACAGGCAAAACTGCATGTTTCAGAATGATCAGAAGAAATTCTATGAAGAAATGGGCGGTGTAACCAGGGAGAGAGACATTAAACCTGATCCCCTAGAGAGCTGCGATTTTTGGAGCAATATCTGGGATAATCCTACCGAGCACAATCAAGAGGAAGAATGGTTAGGTGAAGTTAGAGAAGACCTGAGCCAACACACGGCCCAAGAGGATGGGATGATTTCAGTACTGGATGTGAAACAGCAGTTGAGGAAAATATCGAAGTGGAAAGGGCCTGGGCCGGATGGCGTGCAGAGATTTTGGTTGAAGAATTTTCAAGCACTTCACTGTCGCATTGCAGAACAACTTAATCTAATTCTGGAATCTTGCTCCGTACCACAATGGATGAAACAAGGAATAACGATTCTCTGTGTGAAGGATCCGTCATTGAAAAATGCTGTGGAAAACTTCCGGCCCATAACATATCTTCCACTTATGTGGAAGTTACTCAGCGGAATGCTTTCAGAAAAAATGTACTATCATTTTGAGATGGGACAGTTACTTTCTGAGGAAGAAAAAGGATGTCGGAAACGTTCAAGGGGGACGAAAGACCAACTCCTCATAGATAAAATGGTATTACGGAATTGTAAGCGTAGAAAAACGAATTTGGCGGTGGCCTGGATTGACTATCGTAAGGCTTACGACATAGTGCCTCATTCCTGGATTATGGAAATGCTAGAGCTTACTGGAATAGCTCCTAATATCCAACGATTAGTACGAGAGAGCATGCAAAATTGGAAGACGGTGCTTACATCAAATGGCCGAATTCTCGGGGAAGTCAAAATCCAAAGTGGCATTTTCCAGGGTGACAGTCTATCACCCCTGTTGTTTGTCATCTGCTTAATACCGCTGTCGATCGTCCTGCGAAGCTGCAAAGGAAGATACCAACTAGGAAAGGATGCTGGGTCCATTAACCATCTGTTGTACATGGACGACCTAAAGCTGTATGAAAAAGGTAAGCTTAAAATTGACTCTCTATTGAACACTGTCCGGATAGTTAGCAGTGATATCGGCATGGAGTTCGGCCTTAAGAAGTGTGGTGTACTCGTTCTAAAGAGAGGAAAGATTGTGAAGACTGAAGGAATTGATCTCCCAGAGAGGCGACGAATGAAAACGGTAGAGGATGATTGTTACAAGTATCTCGGGATCCTT
Organism: Heliopora coerulea; assembly: GCA_030142905.1. Taxonomy (NCBI): domain Eukaryota; kingdom Metazoa; phylum Cnidaria; class Anthozoa; order Scleralcyonacea; family Helioporidae; genus Heliopora; species Heliopora coerulea. Next base: position 129,106 of record JASJOG010000482.1, read on the forward strand.
GAGTACGACGATCTACTTCACGATAAAATGAAAGAAGCGCTGACCAGTGAGTAATTCCACAGAGTGAAGAAAGTTTTAAAATCGAAGTTAAATGGAAGGAACACCATACCAGCTTTAAACACATGGACCGTGCCAGCCAAACGTTATGGAGCCGAGATAGTGAACTGGTCTAAAGCTGAGCTGAAGAACATGGACAGGAAGACAAGGAAACGGATGACAATCTATGGAATGCTACACCTTCGAGCGAATGTTGACCGCTTGTACCTTCCAAGACGATGTGGTGGTCGTGGGCTGATTGGAGTTGAGGACTGTGTGCTTGCTGAAGAGATAGGCCTGTCCAATTATGTCCAGAAAAGTGAGAAACCACAGCTTGTGGCGGTGAGGAATGAAAGTTTCCCAAACTTGGAAAAAGATGAGACTGTCAAGCATTTCAAAGAAAGGAAGAGGAGAAAGAGACAAGAGGACTGGAAGGCTAAAACATTACATGGTCAGATCTTACGTCAAACTGAAGATGTCAGGGATGGGGCATCGTAGGACTGGTTGATGAGAGGAGCCTTGAAAAAGGAGACCGAGAGTCTGATCATAGCAGCCCAAGATCAAGCATTGAGAACTAATGCGTTCAAAGCAAAAATCGGGAAACAGCAGCTATCTCCTTTATGTAGAATGTGTGGAGGGAAAGACGAGACGGTGGGTCACTTGTTGTGTGAATGTAGCAAGATGGCACAGATTCAATAAAAACATCGACATGACAACGTTGCCAGGATTGTGCACTGGGCAATCGCAAAACAGCGTGGACTTGAAGCCGAAGAGAAATGGTACAAACACAAGCCGGAACCAGTCATTGAAAATGCTAACATAAAAGTACTGTGGGATTTTACCATCCAGACGGACCGTAAAATTGAAGCTCAGAGATCGGACATTGCACTCCTAAACAGGAAAGAGAACGAATGCATAGTAATTGACATTGCTGTGCTAGCAGATGCTAACATTGCAGTCAAAGAGATAGAGAAGATCAAAAACTACCGGGACCTTAGAAGAGAAATTGCACGTCTATGGGATATCAAAACGTGTGCGGTTCCAGTGGTGGTTGGCTCATTTGGTATGGTTAGCAAGAACCTTGCCAAGTACCTTGGGAAGATTGAAATCCTAACAAAGATCGAACTCGTGCAGAAAGCAACACTACTCGGGATTCTGCGAAATGTGCTTGAGGCCTAAGGCTGTGAGACACAGCTTGCCCTCAGCGTAATATCATGTGGCCAGCGACTATCTAAGCTGAGAAAATTCTAAATGATAATAATAATAATAATAATAATAATAATAATAATAATAATAATAATAATGGTAATAATAACCGTAGTGATAAAAGCGACAGCAATAGTAGTATTACAATTATAATAATTATAATTAAAAATAACCGTAATAATGAAAACCAAAATATAAAAACAAGAATAGTACTCATAAAGAGATAATTCGTAATCTTGGGAAATGGATGACATCGACTCAAAATAAACACCCTCAACGTGTCCTTTTGGAGTGCTTTCAGACATAACCAAAATGAAATCAGACTAAAGGATATCGCTGTTAGTGCCGAGATTCTGTGATAAGATAATACATAAATTTTCTTGGAAAAGACTAAATATGGAAATCTTCCACTGGAAATTTTTGACTTTTTAACGTCAAGGAACCCATTTCCAGTTATTTGTTAGAGAATTTTTCTAGACATCTGATCTGTAGGAATAGTAAACTGCGAGTTATATTCCTCTTGCCATATCTTTTAATAGTCAACAAAGATCGTTGGCTGGAATCCTAGCCTTCAAGTGGGCTCTTTTTCCCACTTATCTCCATTGGTTTCTCGGGATGGGTTCTACGTTATATTATGGGTTCGTTCGTAATACGTGTTTAAAGACGTCTTCATGCTCGTGGGTTTTGCGTCGGGTCAAAAAGTGGGTAGACAAGTTGAAAATCTGGTGTGCCACACATGAAATAAGTGCAGAAATCGGTTTTAGAAATCGGTGTTGCGTTTAGATGTCACATTCAGGGGATCTCAATTTCCAGGTCTTTATATTTCTGGAGTTTATCACACTCTTTAGTTGCAATGTTGCTATCACAAGGAACTGCCATCTGACTCATCAACTGACTCATCTGGCTTTTTGTGGATGCAGCAAATAGCAGTACTGAATAATACTAATTACATAATAATAGCGAGAATAGTATAAAATAGCAAAGCTATATAATCGTACTGCTAGATAAAGCAATTTCACGTCACATTCATCAATACATAAAATTCGATTAACTACAAGAATTCCTTGCAGCAATTATTGTGTCTCGACATCATGCCACGTAGAACAAAGCTATGAAATAAAACAGAATACGCCCGTGTCCACTATGTAAGTAAATCAATTATATGTTCAGTGGCGTAACGGACTATGGTCAGGGTTAGAGCAACTCCTAAGAGGCCTCCGACCTCTAAGGCGCCCCAATGAATTTGGAAAGACAATTGAGAATTAAAGTCGTCAAATTGTCTACACTAAGTCTATACGAACAGGGGTGACGAGGGCCCGCGGACGAAATTCTCCTAGGGGCCCCGAGTATTTCCGTTGCGCCACTGTATATGTTGTTTTGCTTTGTTGGTTACAGTGAAAATTTAAGCTACCTTTCGCTTCAAGGATTTCAACAACGTCATATCGTTTCAACTTCCTAAGGATTTCAATAAGTCGCTTCAATTCATTTTCATGTTGGGTTCCCCAATGAAACAAAATGGCATCCGCAGGATTCTCCGACAATTTAAATCTGGCAATTTGATTTGTAGAGTAACCCATGTATTGTGCCAATACTTCACAGTCTCCATCCGGAGCTGGCACGTTTAACTTCATACAAACGCGTTCGTAGAAATTTGGAGGTAAACCATAAATTGTTCGTAAATCTCCATAAAAAGGACAATAATATACAATGCTCTTTCTCAAACAATATGTTAAATGAAATACTTTTAGGTATTGCATATCGTCAGGTTCGAAAGACCAAAAGTTTCCGTTCATCCCGATTCTGAGGTCACCCACTTTTAACGTCTACTAAAATGTAGGGCTGTCCACTTGACTAACTCCCACCTACTATCTCAAAATAGCAAAATAACACTTTATGATATGGCTATTAAACTGTATTATAAAATAAGTTTCCTATTGGTGATTGCAAAAAAGTATACCTTAAAAATAAGGTTTCGAGGAGAGACTGAGAACGAATCGATTGCTAAGGAATTGAAACTAAGTCGTGGCCAGGAATGCAGGCCTGTAAGCGGTGCGGTGTGTGGGCTCATGTGGTTCAGTGATTCAGCGCATTATACAGATCAGTGTGGTTCAATTCGGGAAAGACAACATGGCGGTTCGTTTTTACCAACAATTGCACAATTTAAGCACAGCTGATTTCCTTCTTGAAAATAGCCACAGCAAACAATATTCACAGCAAACAATATATCGTTAGATGTAGAATTGGCAGCGTATGTTAATGAAGGGCTTTCAACAGATAATTTTCATTGCAAATAAGTATGCATAGGGCACAAAGGCGGAACATCCGACATTGCAAATACAGCCCGATATATAACCAAGCACAATTATAAATATAGTAGACCTCACAGTGGCAGAATCTGGATCGATGTTCAATTTCGAATACTTATACAATATTTTCAAATGTTAAATATATTGGAATTCAAGTTGCGAAGTTAAATTTCCCGCGAAATTGCACAATTTAAAAGCCCAAAGTTCATAATATCAGCGGTCAACACCATGGTAACATAGCAATAGCTAAAGGAAAGTAATGGCGAACAAGAAAACAAACTTTTGGTACGAAATTTTGATGTTTTTCTGCGAAGTACGATGTCTTTCTCCCTTCAAAATGGACAAAGACCACTCTGCGAAATTGGTAAACTTCGTCACGTTGGGGAATACATTAGTATATGTTTTTAAGCTTCTCAAACGTGATGTAAATAAGCATAGAGTCTGTACGAGCCAGCTCTGATATGGATATCTGCCGATGCCTGCCAACAACGAGCAGAAATTGGAACTGTAAGGTACCTAATATGTCAGGATCACACACTTTCTCATACGATGACTGTGGTAAAAATATTGTTTCTCGGGAACATAGTTAGGCAGCACGAATTGTCCCCAAATTTTCAGTGGTAAAAGTTCGATAAAATTAGTTATGTTTTGGATATGGACATTCACGATTTCTCAATTGTGGGTTATGTAGAATGCAAATTGCAATGATTTCCCACTCTTATCTTAGAGTAAGACTCCATATTGGATTCCTAAATTAAATCTAAATCGCGCATGCTTGGCAGCCATGTTGGCCTGTATTTCTGGCTATGATGTACTTCAAAACATGTACCACCTATTCCTAACCCTTATACTAGTCCTAACACTAGCCACAGTTCTAAACAATATATATATATATATATATATATATATATATATATATATATATAAGAAAGATCACCAAGAGATTGATACACACCTCCCAGATTACCCAAACTCCTGGCAACGGTCGGATGACTGTCCCCGTAGCATGCCTTCCTTATTTTCAATGCTTCCAAGTGGTGTTCCTCGGCTTTCTTCAGATCACCAAGAGATTGATACACATTTCCCAGATTATTCAAAATGATTGCAACGTTTGGATGACTGTCGCCGTAGCATGACTTGCTTATTTTCAATGCTTCCAAGTGGTGTTCCTCGGCTTTCTTCAGATCACCAAGAGATTGATACACAGCTCCCAGATTATTCAAAATGATTGCAACGTTTGGATGACTGTCTCCGTAGCATGACTTGCTTATTTTCAATGCTTCCAAGTGGTGTTCCTCGGCTTTCTTCAGATCACCAAGAGATTGATACACACCTCCCAGATTATTCAAACTGCTGACAACGTGTGGATGACTGTCCCCGTAGCATGACTTGCTTATTTTCAATGCTTCCAAGTGGTGTTCCTCGGCTTTCTTCAGATCACCAAGAGATTGATACACATTTCCCAGATTATTCAAACTGCTGGCAACGTGCGGATGACTGTCCCCGTAGCATGACTTGCTTATTTTCAATGCTTCCAAGTGGTGTTCCTCGGCTTTCTTCAGATCACCAAGAGATTGATACACACCTCCCAGATTACCCAAACTCCTGGCAACGGTCGGATGACTGTCCCCGTAGCATGACTTGCTTATTTTCAATGCTTCCAAGTGGTGTTCCTCGGCTTTCTTCAGATCACCAAGAGATTGATACACATTTCCCAGATTATTCAAACTGCTGGCAACGTCCGGATGACTGTCCCCGTAGCATGACTTGCTTATTTTCAATGCTTCCAAGTGGTGTTCCTCGGCTTTCTTCAGATCACCAAGAGATTGATACACACCTCCCAGATTACCCAAACTCCTGGCAACGGTCGGATGACTGTCCCCGTAGCATGACTTGCTTATTTTCAATGCTTCCAAGTGGTGTTCCTCGGCTTTCTTCAGATCACCAAGAGATTGATACACATTTCCCAGATTATTCAAACTGCTGGCAACGTGCGGATGACTGTCCCCGTAGCATGACTTTCTTATTTTCAATGCTTCCAAGTGGTGTTCCTCGGCTTTCTTCAGATCACCAAGAGATTGATACACACCTCCCAGATTACCCAAACTCCTGGCAACGGTCGGATGACTGTCCCCGTAGCATGACTTGCTTATTTTCAATGCTTCCAAGTGGTGTTCCTCGGCTTTCTTCAGATCACCAAGAGATTGATACACATTTCCCAGATTATTCAAACTGCTGGCAACGGTCGGATGACTGTCCCCGTAGCATGACTTGCTTATTTTCAATGCTTCCAAGTGGTGTTCCTCGGCTTTCTTCAGATCACCAAGAGATTGATACACACCTCCCAGATTACCCAAACTCCTGGCAACGGTCGGATGACTGTCCCCGTAGCATGACTTGCTTATTTTCAATGCTTCCAAGTGGTGTTCCTCGGCTTTCTTCAGATCACCAAGAGATTGATACACATTTCCCAGATTATTCAAACTGCTGGCAACGTCCGGATGACTGTCCCCGTAGCATGACTTGCTTATTTTCAATGCTTCCAAGTGGTGTTCCTCGGCTTTCTTCAGATCACCAAGAGATTGATACACATTTCCCAGATCATTCAAAGTACTGGCAACGTCCGGATGACTGTCCCCGTAGCATGACTTTCTTATTTTCAATGCTTCCAAGTGGTGTTCCTCGGCTTTCTTCAGATCACCAAGAGATTGATACACATTTCCCAGATTATTCAAACTGCTGGCAACGTCCGGATGACTGTCCCCGTAGCATGACTTTCTTATTTTCAATGCTTCCAAGTGGTGTTCCTCGGCTTTCTTCAGATCACCAAGAGATTGATACACATTTCCCAGATCATTTAAAGTACTGGCAACGTCCGGATGACTGTCCCCGTAGCATGACTTTCTTATTTTCAATGCTTCCAAGTGGTGTTCCTCGGCTTTCTTCAGATCACCAAGAGATTGATACACATTTCCCAGATTATTCAAACTGCTGGCAACGTCCTGATGACTGTCCCCGTAGCATGACTTTCTTATTTTCAATGCTTCCAAGTGGTGTTCCTCGGCTTTCTTCAGATCACCAAGAGATTGATACACATTTCCCAGATCATTTAAAGTACTGGCAACGTCCGGATGACTGTCCCCGTAGCATGACTTTCTTATTTTCAATGCTTCCAAGTGGTGTTCCTCGGCTTTCTTCAGATCACCAAGAGATTGATACACATTTCCCAGATTATTCAAACTGCTGGCAACGTCCTGATGACTGTCCCCGTAGCATGACTTTCTTATTTTCAATGCTTCCAAGTGGTGTTCCTCGGCTTTCTTCAGATCACCAAGAGATTGATACACATTTCCCAGATTATTCAAACTGCTTGCAACGTCCTGATGACTGTCCCCGTAGCATGACTTGCTTATTTTCAATGCTTCCAAGTGGTGTTCCTCGGCTTTCTTCAGATCACCAAGAGATTGATACATATTTCCCAGATTATTCAAAGTGCTGGCAACGTTTGGATGACTGTCCCCGTAGCATGACTTTCTTATTTTCAATGCTTCCTAGTGGTGTTCCTCGGCTTTCTTCAGATCACCAAGAGATTGATACACATTTTCCAGATCATTCTAAGGTTTAATGAACTGGTAATAAGGTCATAAAGCTGAATGTGATTGAATTCATAATATATCTTGTTTGTATAATTAACAGTGAAGATATTTGACGAAGTGGAAAAATAAATTTGTGTCTACGATCTGGAGGTAAATCATCCACCATATTGATACCAACAATAAGAGTAACTTACCGTTCTATAGGAGAACTTAAGCAAAATCTGTCGTATATCAAGACTGTAAGCTAGACACACTCCTACAAATATAAAAATAAATAATATAGGTAAAACTTCTTTCCATGATTACCTGAAAATTCAATAAAAATGCCCAGTTCACTGCAGTTTTCCCTGGTCTGTTGTCAGTTCGTTTCTTTTAATCTGAAATAAACAGGTAATGACACCGTCTAATCTTAACGGTAAATATTTTTCAACCATTTTTTTGAGTAACATTAAAATTCAATCATTTGGAAGTGATATAATTCACCTTCCCGCTTTTTCACGCCTGTACATTTTAGAAATCTTTCAGACCCATACTTCGCCTTAATCCTCGGTAAAACTTTTGTCGGTCTTTCTTGCATTCAGCACTTACATTATTCCAGTTTTGACTTGTAACTAGTCTTTATCGATTTTATGAAAGTAGATATTTGTTCTGTAAAAACTACAGCGCACGTTTCCATTTAAATTGCGCTATGTTGACAATTTAAGAAATATAAAGGTTGTAAATATTCTCGACGAAAGACCTAAAAGACATTATACCTCTACATTTCTACTTTTTTTTTTTGTTTGATTTTGAAGCTAAATTGTTTTACAAAATAAACCCAAAGCCACATGGTTTGAAACTTCTTTAAAACCAACAATACAACTATTACTCTACAGTTGTCGTTTGATACGCTATTAAATCAACCCAAAGAAATTCTTTGCAGACATTTTTACCACCCGGTATAAGATTGAAAAGAATGCTTGAGAGGGTTCCTCTTGGTTTCAAACCTATTTCATCTCATTTATAACTTTATTTTCCATTAGTAAACAAAATATGCTCCATATATGGTATATAAATCCATTTCTTATGAAACTTCTCAGTAGCTGAGGGCAACGTCTGCTTTCATCGCTTTGCGCTCATGGTTTATACTACGTATGCTGTAACCGCGAAAAGTCACCATCGTTTTTTTCACTCTTTCTCTTACAGCTCATTTTTTCAAATATGATACTCAGAGTCGATTCAAGGGGTTTTTTATAGGGAGTGATCAATTATGTCATAACCTCACTTTTTTTCATCCATAAATCGTTACCCACTTCACTTTTTCATCTTTCAAAATCAAATAATTGACACAATCATATGATTTTTTGCTATGACCCCTATGGATTGCGACAAAGCATCCTCGGCAGCGCAAAGCCGTTTGGACTTCAGCGAAGCGCAAAGTACTAACAAACGAGCAGGGGAGGAGGATGCACAGTCGCCAAAAAAGCCAAGGGTATTGGTGGGAAAAGCGAGCAAAGCGAGTGATGGCCCTTGGTTTTAAGGGAACAACCCCCATATGATCATAATAATAGCACGGCACCAATCTCTAACAATCCCCATATGATCACGGCATTTTAAACAGCTGTTGTGAATAGAATCATGGACTTCAAGGTTGATAGAAGCGTAATTTATGGCTGTCAAGGCGTGATCTCTTAGAACAGTTTTCATTCTAAAGGATCCTGTAATGAACTCTTTTAAAATATGATACTTCATTCATTAACTTCCTCTTTAGGTTCATATTTGTGTTTATAAACATGTCTAGCAGTAGTTATACTACCAGTAAGGAAGCCAAGTAATGGGATGTAAGGTGAAATGGTCTCGACTATAGAGTATACATCTCTCTTTAACAATTCATCTTTCTTCAGCTCTTTGCATAGTTCTTCGGGGTCATCAATGGCATCTAGGCCGCCTAATGTACTCGAGAATTTACTGATTAGTAAGTCGGTTAGGAATTTATTGGCCTTCTGCATTCTTTTTCTTTCATACTCTGAATGTAGTTTATCAATAACCTTTTGACTGGCCTTTTTTATATATGCCACAGATTTATCCAACTCTCCGTCTTCAGCTAATCTTAGAAGTACATTTCTTTTTTCATAATCTTCCTGCTCTGTTTTTGTGTTATTTTCTTCATTAATTGCTTGGTTTGCGGATTCTATTTCTTCATTGATTGTTTGGTTTGCGGATTTTATTTCGTCAATAAGGTAACCAATGGTTTCAGGGTTCTTCTTCTTGCGTTTTGGCATCTTTATATTATAGCATATGTTTTGTTATCTCACGGAATGACTACTCTGTAATCATAAGGGTGGTGTAAATCGATTTCTAATCTTGCGTACTTGTTATTTTTTAATTTATTGACAATTTCATTGATCTCATTCTCATCTAGTCCATAAAGATATTCATCAGTAATACTCCTCATGTCATTTCGGTTTGTGTTATAAAAATTTACTAACATACTGATATTCTCACGATATTGTTTAGCTATGGACGTTAATTGTTGAGTGATTACGATAGTAGATAACCCAAAATGTCTTGCTGAGAATGCTAATTTGACTAACTCACTTGTTCTATTTTTAATATCGTTACTAAAGGCACAATCGTCTAAAATGATCAGAGTATTTGTTCCTTTATAGACCTCAGAAACAATATGTACAATCTTATGAACAGCATCTTGTTCACACTCTATTGTTATCACATCATTATCATTTATGTATTTCCATCCCATGTAGGTTTTATTCCATGATAGTGTAGGGCATACCAGAACAATATAGTCGAAATGATTTTTATATTTTTTTTCTATCATCTCTAGTATGAAAAATGTTTTACCACAGTTTGTCATACCAGTAATGATCATGTTGAAAGGTGTTTTCATTAATATAGACAATGTTTAGTATTGAATACTCTGTAGATCGTTATTAACAAAGTTGACAAGACCGTCACTAACAACAAAACTGTTGCAGTTAATATTCCCAGTGTGTGCCTTTTTAGTGATTTCTAGAAGTACTCCTGACTGTGTATTTACAATTTTTTTCCTTTGGGCAGTTTTATTAACTTCTTCATGACTTCTAAGATCAATAACAAGGGCAAATTTATCCTTAAAGAAAACATCTACTGTAATATATTGATCTCTTTCTTGCTTATCACTGAAAAGACGCTTTGCCTCATCGTATAGTCTCGATTGTGGTAACCCTTGGCTATATACCATATTAGGTACACCTTCAACTGTGATTTTGACGCTAGTGATATTAGGGTACAAATACTCTTCACTATCTGTTATTGACGCTTTGGTGAATAGAAGGACAATTGCCTTCATGGATTTCCTTGGTACGTTGATATTTTCGTTTATCAGAGTACTTGATGCTGACCATATTGTGGTTTTCATTAGAGTAACGTGCTCGAAAGATAGACTTCTACCTGTTCTGTAAAGCGATGTGACTCTATCAGCAATATCTGGGTTATCAATTGTTTCATATTCAAGTTGTAAGTTCGTTAAGCTGTAACTCCCTAGCGTTTCTCCCGGTTGTGCTATTAGAATATCACTTGATTTAGGTAGAGAAAATATGTATATTATATTATTATTTATTTGGAAAGGAGCATAAAGACCATGATCTCTTAGTATGCGATGAACAGATAATTTCTGTTTATTTGAGAAGATAATGTACATCAAAGCATCTGAGACTTTCTGATTGTTATCTGAAGATGCACCACTGTCATCTTTACAGAAAAGTTTACGAAGGTTTTGGTTACATAACCCATACTCGATACTATCAGTTCTCTGAGAAGTAGTCTTCCACAAGTCTTTATAGATGGAGTAGATACTCTCACCACCACAATCATATACCGTCTCCCCAGCAATGCGGATCTGTAGTCTCTTTTGTAATACTTTAGATAGGTTGTTCATAAAGTGGGTTTTAGTGCCTGTGATATTAATATTATAAATTAAATGAAGGGACCCAGGTACTCGACAAGATGACTCTTTTAGTTTGGGAACGTCTATGTAAATTTCCTCTTCTGGATTTGCTTTATTTGGATTCATAGTTACAACATGCCTTGTTCTATCACCTTTAAATGAGGACATATTACTTCTCCTAAAACCAGGATTTAGTTCTGATTCTGTTTTGTTCATTATATAATAATATATATTCTATTTCCTCTTTTGTTTATATTGATCATATATGAACCATCTCAGTGCAATAGCCAATAGCCATAGATTACTAGATAACCACGCTAGACCTTTAGCACCTAGTGAAATAACTTGAGAGATGACATTCAATAAAGGCCCTAATAATGACCATACTTTCTTACCTAGTTCTGCCACTGCCTTAGCGAACTTACCCGTTGCTCTCGCCCCCTGATAGATAGCTGTACGTGCACCGACGATGATAGTTGTTATGATCCCAGCAACAGAGATTGCCAGTGCTGACAGTCCAGCAATATTCTCCTTTGCCCATTCATTGAACTTCTGTAATCTTGGTATGTCTTCCTCCTGTTGCTCTCTTACTTCTTCAATCTCCCTTTGTTGGAGTGTCTTATCTCTTGCCTCACGTAGTCCTATTATTCGTTCTTCAAGCTCTATGTACTCGTCGGGGTTTTCTGTTTCATCTCTCAGTTCAATTGTTTTATTTAATGTATCTTGAAAATGATCTGCTTGTAATTGCAGCGCACCATTACTACCTACCCTTGATTCTGGAATGATTGATTGGTTAGGGTCTAGAACACCTTCTAACTCTCTATTTTCTTCTTCTGTTAAACCATTGATGTTAGTATATTCTCTACTGGTATCTAGTAATGGAAAGTCGTTTATTGATGTTTCAAATTGCTCATCATCTTCTATCTCCTCTTCACTTGCCTTATCTAGTTTACTCACTAGTTCCTTGAACTGAGTGATTGCATTTTTACTTAATTGATCCTTACTGTAAACCAATCTTTTACCATCTCTGGAAGGTTTAAGAATGAGTTTTGACCTAATGTATTCACCATTTTTACCTATTGGTTTGAATAATATAGAGCCACTATCAGTCACATATGTTCTGTTGACGATTCTTCTCGAGACCTCATTATTACCTAACGTCTTACCAGTTAGACGCTTTATTTTTTTATTAATTAGTTTAGTTCTCTTGATCTCATTTTCTACAAGCTCCTTGTTAAAATCCTTCCATTTACTCAATCTGACTTCGATTTCTCTTTCTTGCATGAAAGACAGATCAAAATTGTCGGGGTTTACGTCGTCGAAATCTTCTTTAAGTTTCACATATTCAACAGCAGGAGCTTCAACTGTTGAATTTTTATTTGTTATCGATACAGTTTTACCATCAACATTACTGGTAAATGATGTCTCTACTCGATTTTTATCTCGTATATGGTTGATATATGCCAGTCTATTGGCTAAGTCTATGTTTTTTTCACTTGTAAGTTCTTCAGTATTATCTCTCCATTCCTTTGAAAGTAGATCATGTTCAAAATCTAGCTGCTCATCATTCATATTATCATACTCTGGATACCTCTGATTGAAGTCATCCAGTTCTAGATCATCAAATCCTTCAGCCATTATTTATATATATTACTTGATATTTTGTATATCACTTTCTGGAATCCAAGAGTTGTGTTTACTTTCATAGCCTAACCATTTAACAAGGACCATTTTTTTACCCTTAACTTTTTTTCTTTTAAGAATTTTCTCCACCTTATAAACATCATCCCTTTTATTAACAGCTGATAGCTCCTCTTCATAGAATTTCCCAATAATTGGTTCACGTTCTAAATCCTCTATTTCATAAACTGTTGGGTCACCACGTATAACCTTGCCCACTTTAAACAGTTCTTCAGTAAAATTAGCTTCATAACCTTTAGTAAAAGTGCTTTTATATTTTGATATTCGGACAGTCTCTCCTACTTTATATTTACGTATTGATGACTCGGCATAGATATGGCCGTATAATGTTGTCCATACTTCATCTTCATTCTTTTTATTAACATCTTTTGGTTTCATTAATATAACACTATGTTTGGTATATTTGTAATTATACACTAACTCGTCTAATATATCTATCCATTTATATGTTCCCTTACTGTAAAAGTATTTCCACATAAAGATCTTGAGTGTTCTGTTAAATCTTTCAACGACAGCAGCTTTTTTGTCGCTATTAGTAGAGAAGTACTTAATACCATGTTTTTCCAATAATGTTTTAACACCAACATTGTAGAATTCTTTACCATCATCAAACTGTGCAAAATTAGGGTAGTCACCAAACCTCTCTTTAAACTTCCTCAATAGCTCAGTGACAGCTTTTGTCATATTGTTAGTGTCTTTCCTGTTTACTGGTATTGCAAAGGCGTATCTACTTAAGATCTCAATAGCTGTTAGTATCCAATAATATCCTTTGTTCTGGTTTCTATATTTTACCATATCAACCAAGTCCATTTGTATCTGCTCACCAAGATAGTTTACTTTAGTTTGTCTAAACTTATGTCTCCTAACAATTGGTTTACATCTGGTGTAAGTTTCTTGTGATTTTAACCACTCTTTTACCTGGTTTCTACTTATGGGAATACCTTCTTCCAATGCTTTCTGATATAACCTTTCAGAGGATTGCTAACCAGTCTTAGGATTATAGTAAATATCTCTTAATACCTGTTCTGACTCAATATCCTTATCCATATTATTACATTATATGAAATTCAAGAAGAAAACTTCCGAACTGCTTATTCCCGTTATTTCCGATTATATTAAAGTTTAGCTTATTGTAAACACCTTTGTTGATTGATAATTTACTTTCAATATCTTTATGGTGTGTTATTGTTCCTTTTGATATTTGTGAAGATATTGGTAGAGTTAGAATCACGTGACTCTTTTTACCTTGGTTGTCAATACTACATGATCTATCAATTGCATCACTTTGTATTTTTATATATTTTAAGCCTATATTAATGTCTAATGTTTTACTGGTCTTTGTTGCTTGTTGATTAATATTCGTGTTATTACTAAAACCGAGTATCGCACCGAATCTCTTTAACTGTAGATTTGAATCAGACGATATTGAACATGTATTATTATGTTTGTTTTCAGTAATTGTTAAATTTCCATTGAGTCCTTCTAATTTCTTTTTAATTAAATCAAAAGTCCAATAACCAGGCTCAAATTTTATATTCGACTGACCATAAACAACTGTGTCATTATAACCTGAAAAAACATTGTTGTAATTCCAATGTATGGATGCTGTTTTTACATACAAAAATGCGTCATTATCTATAACTAGTGACTCATCAAATGTAATCTCTTTACTATCTCCTTCTATGAAAACAATAAATTTTTTCATCTGTATATTATATGTCATATCATATAATGGATGTAGAGAAAATAATGAGGCAATATTATGGGAGTAACTATGATAAAGCTATGAAGAATGCAAAAGTAAAAAGGGAAGAGATGAAGAGAGAATTCATCCGAAAGTATCCAAATGCTGATTTAAGTAAATTTGTTTTTGAAGTAGACACCAAAATGGATGGATCTATTGAGTCAACAGCAATTTTGTTTTAAGAATTCAGATGTTTTAAGCACAGATATAACAAGTAACACATTTCTTAATGATAAATCAATGACAAAATATCTTTATTCTAACATAAGTGGTACAAAACTTCATTCTAATAATGGTTTCCCTAAGATATGGAATATTGGTGGAACAATTCAGGATTTACATAAAGGAAAAAGACATGTTGATTATAATGGAAAATCCTACTACTGGGACAATTCCCCTGTTGATTATGTTTTGACTTATCCAATAAATCAGTTCAGAATTTATGTTAACAATACAGATTATTTTCAGAGTGGTTTACCGGGATTGAATATAACCACAAATGATAATGCTAAATGGAATTTAAAAGAACCATATTTTCAAAGCATTGTAGCAGCTTGGATAGCAACATATGCATGTGGAATTTCAATACAACATTTGTCATTCGATCCGAGTGTTCCGAAACAAATTACTTCATTTATTAGATTTCATTTATATTTTACAGTTAGAAGAATTATGAGACAATTTCAAACTGGAGACTTTTCAATTTTGAATACATTTAATGCAAATTCTTTAAAAGATCATTACCCTAAATGGACCTGGCAAGAAATTTTACATTATAAGAATGAGCATCTTGGTCAGGATGTTGTTGGAACAGACCCTCATAAAACTTTTCAACATGGTCCGGGACAAATCAGAGACACTCATAATGATTATAAAAAATTCATTCCTAAAACGTCAGATGGGTTAACTTTAAAAGGAACATTTTTACTGAATCAAAGCATAGAAGCATATCTTTATTCAATCCTTGGGGCACAAGCTAGAACTAGACAAAAGCATTTTTGGACCAAGAGCTTCAGCATTAGAAACACAAAAGGTTTTTAGACAAATTGTTGAAGATTCTATAATAAATTATGATACATCAAAATGGATAAATAATATGAATCAAGCGATCTCTGATGTAAATGTAGTTTTAAATACTGCTATAAGTTCAACTTTATGGTTAATACCAAGTGATCTTATCATTTTAAAAAACCCGATACCTGGTTATAATAAACTTCGTACTGCTGGAAAAAATTTAAGTTTTGGTTTGAATGAGAAAGTTAATTATGTTGGTGTAAAAGAGACTCCAAAAAAAGTACACCAACCAAACGTACCAACACACAATTTAAATAACTTGGATGAAAAACTACAAACAGAGAAAAAGGATGATGGTCATAATACAGAACTGGTATCGTTGTTTACCGTATCTGGAATATTCACTTTCATAGTCGCGAAATATCTGTTGTAATAATGAGAAATTCAATTGACAGTCAATACATTAGTAAAAAAATATCTATCAATGAGAAGGAAAATTTAATAAAAATGTATAACAGCTATCATAAACTATATACTTGCTACAAATGGAAGTACAAGAGATTAAAGAAAGTTAAGTTAGCATTAGACATGGTTAGTATTGGATTGACAGTAACCGGTACTATCGTTGGTAGTGTTACTTTGAATCCTGTAATAATAGGATGTTTAACTGGATCTGGTGTTCTTGCCCAAGGTTATGTATCAAAGAGTAATCTATCTAATAAGGTAGAAGATTGTCGTTTTGCATACACATCATACCAAAAGGTGCTAACACAATTAAGGTCTTATTTAAGAGGGCTCCCTTATGATAATCAAATCCTGCTTAGTTATTTTAAAGTTTTAGATGATATAGTTACTGATTCATGCCCTACAGTTAATGGTATGGGAGATAGGTATGATAAAAAATACAGTAATATATAAATGGATATCGAACTAAACGACCTTGATGAAAGGAGAGATGAGGATGAAGTTGAGAGAGAGCAGGAGACTGAATTTAATGATACAGATAGTGAACGTCTAGATGGTTTGGATTGGTTATCTAACAAGGGTAAAGACCCATTAAAAAAAAAATATTTAATAACTATAGTAATCATGTTTTTGAGGCTAGAAACATAGGTTTTTTCATCGAAGATACCCTATTAATGGAAAAAGAGTGTATCAATCCAATATTTATTTAATACTTAATAGAGACACAAGATTGTAAAATTGAAAAAACAATATCTGTCTCTGGAGTTCTTACAAATTATGAAATATCATTTTATGGCGAACCGCTTAATAATGGTTTAGAACGTCCATATAGAACCTATAAGACGACTAACGGCCCCATAGAGGATCAAGATGAAATGAATCAGTGTATTAACAACATACGATATCATTATGACAATTGGAGAAGGATAGAGTTAAATAAAGTCCTAAAAAAAGCAGGGGTAGCTACCGGAGTAGGTTTGACATTAATTGCCTTAGTTACAGGATTATCACTTGGATTAAAAAGAGGTGGTTATGACATTGTACGGGCATCTAAAATAGAAAAGAAAGCTGAAAAACTAAAGCCAGGGAGAGATGTTATTCCTTGGACAGATATTCAGGAGGCATCTGGTAAGAGCTTAATATTTGTTGGAGATCATATATATTTGGTTATTGGTGGAACATTAATATATTTATATACCATAGAAAGGAAACATAAGTGATTAAACATAGAAAGGAAACATAAGTGATTATATGAGAAAACTTAAAAATCTTTTTATAAGAATCAGAAATCTTGTACGCTTTTGTAAGAAAACAACTGATGATTTAGATAGTGTTCTAGAAGATATAAATGAATCAAGATGGAATAACAATCCGAAATATATACCACACACTGGTAAATAATCTATGAGATAACTAGTAGATGATCTATGCGATAAAACATACTCTAATATATATATCAGTGAAACACCAAAGATAACAACAGTAAAAAGAGAGAAAGACCCAAAGAGAGTGGAAGCTGG
The DNA here is from genome assembly GCA_030142905.1 of Heliopora coerulea. NCBI lineage: Eukaryota > Metazoa > Cnidaria > Anthozoa > Scleralcyonacea > Helioporidae > Heliopora > Heliopora coerulea. The sequence goes on from JASJOG010000482.1 coordinate 146,619, forward strand.
TAAAAGGCTAGCTGCTATCTCTAAAGAAGCCAAAGAACGGAAAATGCGTCAGAAGATAGAATCAGAGGATAGTGGCTTTAGTATTAATTATGCATTAGTTTTCGGAGGCATCGGGGCTATAACATCAATTGGTGCTTTGTACTATGCCAGAAAGAGTAATAATAGAGAGGAAAGAGTCGTGGAAATCAAAGATCAAGAGACAAAGAATGAAAAAAGAGTAGAGGAACCTGAGAAAAAGAATAATGTACTAGACACTTTATGAATAAAACATATCTTAATATAAAAAGTGAATATGTCAGTAATAATCAAGAAATTTGAAAATAAGGAATTAAACGTTTCGATAGACACTTATGTTGATAATAAACAGAATGTATAGTTCAAGGGTAAAGATGTAGCAATGGCTCTAGGTTATGAACGACCAAGAAATGCTTTATCAACCCATGTGGATGATAAATACAAGGTGAACTACCAAAATCTAAAGGAGGCCTCAAATCAGGACCCCCTTGGAAATCACCAACCTCATACCATTTTCATTCAAGAACCCGGTCTTTACTCTCTAATTTTTGGTTCAAAACTAGAAACTGCAAAAGTGTTCCAGGACTGGGTCTTCTCTAAAGTGTTACCATCTATCAGAAAGTATGGGTATTACAAAATGTTCAATAACCCCAACACTTTAACTTTCAAAATAGAAGATGAATATGACCTACATACGAAGGTGGTTCAGTTCATAAGGCGATTTTACCCAAATACAATAATGTCAGCTGGACTAGGTGAGTTACAAGACACTAAAAATAAGAGAATTGATTCTTTTAAAAAGGGTTACATGAAAGGACAACCAGATCTGATAATTTAAAATCTTCATAAGCAATACTCTGGTGTATGCATAGAGTTCAAAACCCCTCAATGTAATGGTGTTTTATCAGACCAACAGAAAGATCTAATAGAACTTTATGAAGAAAATGGTTATAAATCCATAGTTTCCAATGACTATGACCTAATCACGAAGGAATTAAACGACTACATGCGTGATATCCGTATCAAATGTAAATACTGTAGAAGGAAGTTCATATCCAAGAAGACAATAAAACGTCATGTAAAATATTTCCACAGAATAAAATAAAATATACATTATTATATAATGAGTTCAGAAAGGAAAGAATTGATGAATGAAGCGTATGATGCTCTTCTAGTTACCACAGGTGTTGTAGGTCTTTCTATGGCGACAAAGAAGCTTTTGGGTGAAAAACTCACTGATGTATCAACCATCAGAGATATAGCAAAACTATCAGTTGGTGTCACACTATCGTCTATGCTAGTGAAATATGCACAGGATAAGAAGTGGGTTCCTAGTGACCCATTTAAGCCTTAAAATATGTAGTAATATATATATGGCGAGTTTAATAGGAGGTTTTTTTACAAACAACATTTGCTGCAGTCAGTTTTGCCGGTGCCGGCTATCTTTTTAAAGCGTTAGATAAAAACGGATATGAAGCTGAAATGGAAAGACATAATAAAGCTTTAGAAGACCTGGCAAAGGCGAAAGAGACATTTTATCAGAATGAAGTCAAACAACATGATATGATACAACAATTAGCAGACGCTAATAAGGACATCGATAGTACAAATAAAGCTCTAGATTTGTTAAAACAGGTTCAAAGTATCCAATATAATGGAAAAACATTCGATAGAGAACCTCAACTTAGTGATTTTTACAAACCAAGTAAAGAGATGAAGAACTATCAGTGTCTTGTTATTGGTAGCATTGGCGTTGGTGCAGGGTATGTTATATATAAAGTGTTTTAAAGATATATGTATAACGTATATATATGATAAGTGATGATTATTTATTAGAGTTACTTCATCAGGGTTACGACATAGACGAAATAGCCTCTGGAGAATACAAAAAGGAACCTAAGAGACAAAGGATAAAAGGTTATTATTGCTATGAATGCAAAAAAACATAGAGTCAAAGTACAAGATGGTTTCTATACATGTACTACTTGTGGTGAAACTGAGTACGGTCATGTTGAAAATTTTATTCCTGAGATATGGATGAAGAATAAATCAGTCCACTCTAGGAAACGATGGTTTGTGAACAAAGTCAGAGAGTTTGTAGATTCAAAATATATAGGAATGATAAGTCATGACTTCATGTCAGTTGTTAATGTGATGATTAAACACCATTTGATCAAAGGGAAAAACGTCTCTAGGTATGAATACTACATCATAAGACTGGCATCTAGACGTAATATAAATCCAAACAAAAAAAACTAAAAGATATGAAAAATAGTAAAACGAAGACGAAGTTTGATAACAGGTTATTTGGCAAGGTGTATAGTATTTTAAAATGGAATATAAATTGTGTTTGTCCGTATTATTTAGAATGGAAAATTTCAACTAGAATGATAGATGTTAATCAGGAAGAGTTAAAAATAGTTTCCATA
>JASJOG010000483.1:0-147583 GCA_030142905.1 Heliopora coerulea
AATGGCTAATTACTGCAAACGTTCGAACCTAAACTCCAATCGGTTGTTGGTGGACTTTTAGGTGACACCTTAAAATCAACTAGATTTCGCTAAATTGTTTGTATGGTTCTTGATTTGTCATCATTATCGTTGGATTTTGATGATATTTATACATAATAATTTAAGTCAAACATTGTTCTAAAAAGTCAGCGGTTTAGATAAGGTTTTTGAAATATTGTATAAAACAGTCACTTAACAATCACTTAATGTATCACTTAACAGGGAATTTGTTTGATCTGACATTAAACAGCAAGTGGGAAGTTTTTAAACGGGATGTCGTTGAGATTTTTAAACGTTCTTTCGGATGTTTCGATTCGGGATGAAACACTGTCATGAGAGTTTGATTAACCACCTCAAACAAGTCAATCAGTCTAGTAGAAATGGTCGTGGTAAAAGTTAGATTGATTAATGAACGTGTTTGGTCTGATATGAAAACACGTCTTGTTTGTGGTTCTCGTTGGTGAACAATTGACGAGTTTGAGAATTACATGTGAAGTCTTACAGCACAGTGTTGGTATTATCATCTTGAAATTTTTCAGGAGGAAATATCACTCAATTAAACTGTACGTGTTTTGAAATTCAAATTTTAACACGATATTGGGTATACGTAAGTCTATTGTGTTTGTAACCGCAGTGTCAGTTGTTTAGACTTTGTTTCAACGAAAACATTCACCCTTGTTATTCAAGTTTCCTACCTTCTTGTTCGACATAAGGTAACGCAGTGATGTTATCAATGTCACGTAATAAACATGTGTTTTCTATTATGTAATAACTATGTTTCTGCAACAGAAATATGTCAGACAATGGAAACCAAGCTTTTGGACTATGTGGCCATCATCAAAAAAGTTGAAACGCGCTCAATCCAATGCTAAAATACCATTCGCTTAATGCAAATTACCTTACCTAAAACAGAACTTAACTTTTTTAAAAAAGTGTCAATCTTTTGTTTTACAAGACTGCATATTTTAATATGATAAATAGTTTTAATTATTTCTGATTATTTTGTTCTATCAGGTTGTAAAGGGTTTTCTTTTGAAAAAGTCAGATTTTGTTTTAGGTTAGGTAATTTGCATAAGCAAGTGGTATTTTAGCAGAGGATTGAGCTTGTTTTAACCATCTGCCTTGATGATAGTCACATAGTCTAAAAGCTTGGTTTTTATTGTTTTCTACATTTTTGCTAAAGAAACAGTTATCAATGAATATGAAGCTACTCAGCAACTTACCTTCTCTGAACAACGTGATATATATATATATATCTTGTTCTATTTAAGGACTTTGGTATGTCTGGTATCCGTGCTGGACTCGTTTGTTCACGTAACATGGACGTGGTACAAGCTCTACTTGCGCTTACATATTTCCACTCTATACCCGCAGTTCTCCAGGTCAGGTTATTGTATATATGCCAAACATTGCTGAAGCATGAGGGAACTTATTCCTTCAAAATCCAGCATAAACTTGACTCTGAAGGTGATAATATTCACAAATGGTTGTTGATTGATAAATTGACTTTGAAAGTGAAAAACAGACTGTATAATATTTGAATACCGACCAATACCCTTATAGCCGTCGAAGGTACTCCATCAAAATTCTCCAGCAAATGAAATTTGAGTGAAAATGTTTTTGGTGTAATTATTGACGTGGAGTTGAAATGGTACAAACAAATGAAAAAAGAAACTGGTTATAGTGAAACTGTGTTTGGTAGGAACAAATGCACTAATGTTTTTTCCTTTCAATTAATGTAACCTATATGAATACTAAGAACGAAATTAACTCAATCAATCAGTCGGTCGGTTGGTCGGTCAATCAATTTATCAATCAATCAATGAATCAATCAATCAATGAATCAATCAATCAATGAATCAATCAATCTATCAATCAGTGAGTCAGTCAGTCTGTCAGTCATATATATATATATACCAAGAAGAGTATGCAACACAAATGTCACACAGAAGGCGTAAGGTTTAAGAGCGCTCAATACCATACGTAGAGCGTAATATATTATTTATTTTACAGTAAAATGCTGTCGCTACTCAGAGTTTCACGCGGTACGCGATCATCAGGCAACTGACGGATTCGGTTCAACTATTCTTATTTACATGGGTTGTGACGTTAATTAATTAGGTGTTTCGTTACATGGCGACACCTTGAGAAAAGTAATTAATTAACGTCACAACCCATGTAAATAAGAATAGTTGAACCGAATCTGTCAATTGCCTGATGATCGCGTACCGCGTGAAACTCTGAGTAGCGACAGCATTTTACTGTAAAATAAATAATATATATATATATATATATATATATATATGTATATGGCTGACAAATATATTCATATATATGTGTATTATGGGTTTCTGACGCTGCTTCACAATTTCATCTAATTTTTTTTGTTTTTGGAAACATTTTAGGATGCTCTGGGAAGTTTCATTAGTGATCACGGTATTGCTTCGTTTATTACCTACTACATGTGTGGCAATGTATATTAAGTTGCACCTAACTCTGTATTGTTTGACAATATGATCAATGTGACTAAGCCTAAATTTTGGGGAGATCCTTTAACTTGAACACTCAGTTTTCTCCCTCGTTATTTTTTTGTTCTACTAACTTGGTAGGGTAATCATTAGACCCGTATTTTTCTCCATATTCGCAGTAACAACAGTTGAATAATAAACCAGAGAAGTGTTACACTTGTCATTTTTGGTCTAACTTCGATGAAGAGCATTTGATTTATTTGGATTGATCTTTGGATTTATTATAAACGGTGAAACAATACATTAATTGAATGAAGTATTGTAGTCCTCCGCTTTCTTAACTTGTGAGGTATCCAGTTCAACATTGAAAATAAGTTTCATATTTCCCAAAATTGATTTATTATTTTCCAAAATCATCCTAATGGTTCCCATAAACTACGAAGTCAACCCGAAAGATTGAGTTAATCATAAAGTATTCTGTTTATGTTACCCCGAGAATAATTATGAAATGGAATCGAAACACTTGACATCCTCAAGCATGAGCGTTAAGCTGTTTCAGGAATCTCTCGAGACAGTTATTTTGGCTGAAATGGGCATACACTGTGCCCATTGACTCGATAGCTTAACTGGTAAAGCAGTGGTATGGAAAACCCAAAAATGCGAGATCAATACCCGCTTAAGTCAACTTAATATTCTAAGTTGACCTTACGGTGTCGGTCAATCATGGAATATCCTTTTGATGTATTCTCATTTTAGTGTAACAAAATAAGACAACTAGTGAGGTAAATTATGAAAAACTCTTCAATACATATTAACAGTTAGTTGATAACTGGGTACTTATATTAGAGAACGTACATTCTCGGAAATTGTGTAACAGTAAGAGCGTGAAATACCGAAGAATACCATTTTCAAACTTGCAATATCCAACAGTATTGATGATATCATTAATTTACTTTCGTCTTCGGTAGAGCATCTAAATATTCCACTTTTTTTCCCCCTACGAATATAGAATGGTTGGATAATACGTTGATCCCAACCAGCCATAAACGGCTAAGAGAATGCCATCGCATAGTTTCAGAAGCGTTGCAACGAATTGGCGTACCAGTTGTGGAAAGTTGTTCTGCTTTATATGTCTGGGTTGACCTACGAAGTTTCATACATCCCCTGGATTTCAAAACGGAGAAAAGTTTGAGTGACAACTTCCTTGATCATGCAGTGTATATCAACCCAGGATATGCATTTAACTGTGCTGAACCTGGCTGGTTTCGCATCGTCATTGCCTCTGATCCACCAACGTTGAAGTCAGGTGAGCAGAAATCGCAAAGTGACCTTTATTTTGATTTAAAATTGTTTCGGTATCTGAACAATTTCGATCTTTGACCTTGATTTACTGATGGACTGATAGTTAAAAAGCCAATAAAACGATTGTAAGTTGAAGTGTAGATAATGCTAACACTGATTGCGATGAGGCTGTTTTTATTTCTTGTTGACTGCTAGTTCGACTTTTCTAGAGAGTATTTTATAAAAGAAATAATAAATTGTACCGTACAATATTTATGAGTTACCAAACGAGCTATGATAGATCTTGTGTTCTTTCGTTTGGATGAATGATTTTAAGGTTAGCTGTAATGCGTTCCTTCTTTTATGTTTGCATAAACAAGTCCCATAAATCACTGCTTTCTCAGTCTATTTCACTCGGAACAGATTCCACAACAGAATGGCGCCTAAAAATGTTGACGTCATCAAGGTACTGGATGTCCGAGTATTGAAACCCGCGCTGGCTATGCATTGCCACGCTAGTCATGTAGGGTTATTGATGTCCGGCCTATTTACTTGCAGACCGGCATGCCCTTGGGCTTTTTAGAGAAAAATCGGGTACAGATTATTGTCTATTAGCATCACGTGACAACCAAAATCCAGTCTTGACAATTTTTTTGTTGGGATGGCCAGGGGAGATGACTGGCTGTGAAAGTCTTCCGAAATGCGGAAAGGCCAAAACAATTGCAGTCCGCGTCGTGCTCACAAGGGTTCAGTGAACGTTACTGCCAGAATCCTAAAAAATAAACCTGGTTAACAAAGTCGGCTAATGTCGGCGATACGTTTTGAGCACAAGTTCTGTACGGAAAAATTTCCTGGTCAGCTGGTAGGTTGTGCATTGTTAAAATACTGGCTAAAAAATCATTAATGATTTTTTTCTGTTTTTCTGTTTGGATCTTGAAAATTAGAATCTCTGGGGAATTTCCTTTGTTTCATTTCCCTATTTTTGGCGGTGGCAGTCATTTAGATTTTTCTTGGTATCGTCTGGACGGAAGGCATATCTGTATCATTTTCGTCATGGTTTTAACACGTACCGGTATGCTGGAGGGGCGTAGGAAGCGTTGTATAAGTGGGTAGACCAAGGAGGACTGAGAAACTGAACTGAGCGATATAACTATTTTTTACGAATTCTTTCTTTGGATATTAGAGTGTGGCTGGTGGGGTTTTTCCGGTAATATATTCGATGTCGAGGAGGATTGAGTCAAGACTGAGTCACTGATGTATGGCATGAGCGAAAGACGTCATATTTACCACGAATATGTCAGCTCATAGTATCAATTTAACGGCATTTGAAACAGCTACTTTTCACTTCGAATCGTTGCCATTTCTGCAAACTAACGTCCATATAATGTTTGCAATTGTCGCAAAATTTTAAACTAAGTTGATGATTTGCTCCGTGAAAAAGTGAAGCGGCCAAAACCACTGCAGCCCTGCAGTTCTTGGTAGAACTAGATTGAGGTAGTCACGTGATTTTCATATGCCCAGGTAATTTTTTCACTAAATCTTTAGAAAGGAGAAGTCGCTGAATACGAGGTCGACTCCCAATACTGCCATAAGTTATCACCAGTCCATCGCAGTTTTGTAACTTGCCATCCAAATTGTATCGGGCTTTCTCAACCCTTTTACGCCGGAAGCTCACTGTCGAATTTACTATAACGGTGGACTCATTCCTAATTTTATATCTACTGAGTTTCCGTTATGTTCTCTTTTTCGAGAGGTGTAGTTCAGTATTCCCACTCATCATACTAGCACCTGAACTCTCAAATACAGCATTCTAATTGTACAGCGGTGCGTTGGTCATGCTAATAACATAAGCTGACAACAATCTTTACGTTAATTCCAAAAACTGTTTTTGACGCCATATGTGTTATTTGTGTAGGTATGGAAAGAATTGTGAAGGTGCTGGAAAATTTGAAACTTAAATACGTAGAGCAGGGCGTGAGAAATACTGCACTTAAGTGAAACTTGTAAATTTGGACAAGAAATAGTAATTGATGAAAAAAATTAATTAAAAATCGTCCCAGGCGCAAGTGTTAGTTTCATTATCATTATCATCATTATTGTCATCATGATTATGATCATTATCATTCATTATCGCCTTTATTGTCATCAGCATCATTATCAGTATCACTATCATTATCATAAAATTATAATCACCAGTATTACGATCATTATCATCACTGTCATCATTACCATTATCGGGATCGTTAGTGATATCTTTATTGCTGTTGTTGCCGTTTAAGTGGTTTTTATTGTGTTTGTTGTAATTGTTGTTGTTGTGGTAATTTAGGTGGTTTACTAAGATATCCATCAAAAAGATATCTTCATTATCAAGTACTTAATTTAATTTGAACATAAGGTGACAGAACGCACAGTTAGTATAATGCACGATTGACGTACGATAAAACTAGATAAAGGCCTTGACTAAAACTATATTAACAATATATCATGAACTTTTCTTGAAATAAAGATGAAAATAATTGTCATTTTACGTCATTATTATTCTTACCAATTGCATTAACTAATGGAGTGTTTTTGAAGTAATCAATGCCATTTTTAGTATTGCGTAGTGTATAGTAATGTATAGTGCCATTCATAGTATTGTATAGTGCCATTCTAAAGGGTATTGCCATATCGTCAGTTATTTCATCTCTTTCTGATAACGTATTCATCTTCAAATGTTCCAAAGCTTATTGATAATTTAAATCTGCAGTAAACCCTTGTTCACACAAGTGATGCAGACGCAAACGCGAGCACTAAATTATCGTGCGAACTGGGGTCAAATGAACACAAGCTTGAGAACGAAACAAAGTAAAGTATCATACTGGATAAACCTATCGGCTAGGTAAGCTGTTCTACCCGCAGGTTTATTAGGGCCACCCCTAATGGATCCAGTGTTACTACAGGAGGAAACCGGAGTACCTGGGGTAAACTTGCAATGCTTGATAAGGTCAGACTGCGCAGCACTTCTTTCACATGTGACCAAGGTATCTTTAATCAGATAACTGCTTGAAGCCGGAATGGAAACGTAGTTGTAATGGTGGGAGACACGTACGCTACCACTGTGTCACCAGCATCCCCAATTGCTTTGTCTTCTGTCTTGCTCTTATCTTTGCGCTTGTCTTTGTCTCATTTTTTCTTTGGTTCTTGTTCCTGTCCTTGCTCTACCCGGCTTAACTGACATTATGGTCAAATTTGATTTCATAAATTTTATAAATGGAGCGATTGGATTGGTAGGGCGTCCTTTCATTTTGTTTACAAACGCTCGTTCTTGAATTGTTTGTAAATCCTGACATCTGAGAACAAGTGTTACTTCCTTTTAATTCGATGAAGCTAAAACTTAAATATGTCAGTTCCCAAACTTTTAACGTCAATAAAACAAAAATTGTTTTTGTCGGCGCTAGTTTGTGGTCATTTTTTGGTTTTCGATAAGTCAGTCATTTTCATCCAAACTGTGTATTTCAAAGGCAATTTAATGTAGATAACATTGTTTTAGTGCAACAGGAAACGAACAGTTCTGCCTGTAGGAGAGAGGAAACTAGGAATGAATCTGCTGGGACAGCAAAGATGTTTGCCTTGTGGGTTTGCATGCCGTGTTTCAAGAGATTTTTCCAAATGATTGCTTATTAAGGTTTTCCATGTGCGGGATAAGCCGCAGGCAAATACTTTCCTGTACACACCTAACAAATGAGGGTAATAAGGAATTTTTTTATAAGACTTTTGGTTCTCGACTTCATCGTTTTTAACAAAGTTTTTGTTTTGTGAGGTAGCGGCTTAGCTTTACTTGCTTGTTTTTTTGCATCTGTTCATCTGGCTTTCTACTCATAATCGATACTGAGAAGTAATTGCATCTTTAACAGTTGGCTGTTGTTAATCTTTTGCAAGACGTGCCTGAACTGATTTGCTTGTCAAGAAATCAACCTGGGAATTTCCCCGCCAAACGTAGCCAGTCTATACGAAGTACTTACTGCACGGCTAGGCAGCCGATCAGCGCGCTACATTTTGAGTAAAGACTGCATAATGGGCTCAGCCATATAATAATCTCAGTTACACAACATTTGGCAATAATTCATAATTTATCCATAATTTGACATCACAGGTAATCTCGTTAAAATAGAAAAGAAAGAAAAAAAGAAAACAACCTTGGGCGACAGAGGTACCAGGTGGGAATCGTAAACGAAGAAGAAATAAAGCCCAGCAAAAAACACGCAAAATAGGCATATTTAAAGGTTTATAGTATGATACTAACGTTTCGTTGTTGCACGCAGCATCCTCAGAGAACGAATAACTTATATTGCAAGGTGATAAACATAACTAGTATAATATTTGTCACCTTGTAATGTAAGTGATTCATTCTCTGAGGATGTTGCGTGCAGTAACAACCTTGGATATGATTTTTATAACTTTTTCAAATGAAACAAACTGAATGCTCATTTCATATCCTCACTAAATTCTTGATACATTTTGTCTACATGGAGTCTGTTTCGATGAGAATCGCTTAGACTGCGTGCAAACTCGTTACAGTAAAAGATGCCGTTCGGTAATCTGAACAAGCCGAACCGTGACGACTGACCTATCCGTTTTAACGAAGTTGGTTTCAAGCAAGTTAAAGGCGAGTGAAACTTCCTCACCATCAAAATTAGGTATAGGAAGAAGGAATTTGAGGTCCTCCGTTAAGTGTCCTATCCTAATGTGTTCTTTAAATGTTCGTACGAAAGAGGCAGTTTTACAACAAATGTTTGTTAATACGTTTAGAATAATTGCTTGCTAGTGCTGCTATGCAAGATATTGAAACAGATATTAGCCATGCCTCTAGAAACACCGGTCCCCACAAAGAGCAAGCCTATCGTTTAGGGATAATATTTAAAAACAGATAATGCCCTTTCACGCGCCATCCGCCCTCTGCGCGACTATAAATTGTTGGGTCGCCAGCAACATAAGAAAGTGAGACGACAGATGAACGATCGTCTCATGATATTTCCAAGCTCTCATACTTCCAACATATAAACTTCAAATATAAGAAAGTGTCACAAAAAATGCTGAGGCTCGCTTGCGTAGCACAATTTGAATTACAGTTTACTAATTTTATTAACTTGAAGGACGTCAGCGCCAATTCTTGTAATTATTTCGCACTAGCCATGGAGAAAATCTGCTTTTGCAAACTTTGGGGTGCAACACCCCCTACACACCCCAAACTACCCTTCTGTCTCCACCGACAGAATAGCTACCGTAAACTTCCGATCACCCAACCCCAGGCACCAAATTTCGTTGACCTTCCACCGTTGAGTCAATACCATCCCGGAGACAAGGTTGCACGAAAGCAGTAACGAACCTCTCCACTGCAAAATCTGTTACGAAAAGTCCCAGTAATACACAATGAAGAGATAAGTAAACTTTAGTTCTGAGAATAAATAGTATAAAAGTTGATGTTTACATATGTTACAAAATATTTTGAAAGCATACGAGCTGAAGTATCTGTTATATTTTAAAAAAAAAAACAGGTCTTGAATTTTACTAGAGCAGTCGCGGCAGTGCAGAGGCAAGAGTTAACGTCGTATTTCTCCATAATAAACGATTTGTTTTTTCTAATAGATGTTGGGCTAGCGCAAAAGCCAACCACTTTAACAGTCCTTTCAAATTGAACAAAGTTATTTATCACTTAATTTCCTCCTTAACATACAAAAGCGAACCACTTTAACAGTCCTTTCAAATTTAACAAAGTTATTCATCACTTAATTTCCTCCTTAACTCCATAAACGACGAAATTTGTTGGCTGAGTTTAACGCTAGTCTTTGCAGTAGAGCCTTTTTCATAACTAGATAGAATTTGTAGTAGTAAAAATGCTCCTAAAGTATCCAATAGAGCGTATGATATTGACGTTCATGCGCTTTATTGGATACTTAAAAAACTTCACTTGAATAATTCACGGAGAAAACACAAAAGATTTTGGCTCCTAATTAGTATTCAGCAAATCGGATAGAGAATACTAAATAGAACTGTAGAGAATTCCTAATTATAGAGAATTATGAACTTTTCCCCTTTATTTTCTACGTTAAAATTTCCCGAAACTTCAAGAAAGATACAATATTCGCGTCCGATCTGTATGCGATATAGTAAGGCTCGCCTTGAAAATCGCATACAGATCGGCCGCTCATATTGTATCTGTTACTTGCAGGATCACGAAAGACTTTTGGTCATCTTTTGGTAGGTACACCAACATGGCCACCTTGTCCTTTTTATTCGAGGCCTGGGGACTGAGTGAGTAAGCTCTGTACGTTGTCGTCCTGGATTGCTTAGGTTTCTATTCTTAGTTGCCGGCGACTTCTTGAGAAATTCAAGACTTGATGATTTAATAATAAAAACTTTCTATTTACAAAAATCGAACGTATCTCTCACTGAGTGTCTGTTGATGTGGAGGCACGCCAGCCAGCAGGCCGAAAGACACCTTTATTTTGTTCATCAGTAGCCTTCGTTTTACAAATCGGGATGCAGATCATGTATTTATATCCACACGCGACTATATCTTTTCTCGTATTCAGTCTTCAAAATTTGTCATGGCGAGTAAATTCTTTTGATGAGAAAATTTTCATCTTTCTTGCGAACTCATCAATAAGCGGGTTAGCCCGCTTCCTTATACGAAAGCAAAAAAATTTTTAAGCTGCCCAGATGCCTTACCGGACTGGCTGGCGTCCACATGAGCGCGCCCATGAACAAAAGCCAAACCCGAGTAAGTCGTCCAAAACTTCGATTTGCTCCAGGTTTTTCTCAGTGGCGGTTTAGCTAGGACGGCGGACCAGTCAATGCCAACACATTATTCACAATTCTCTGTAAAATATTAGAGATAAGATCGACAACTTGTATATTTATTAATCTGAACTGGGCCGATAGCATACAAGCACAACTCAACAATGGTGTCGTGGAACTGCCTTAAAAAAAAGAGACGGTTTTCTAAATTCTCTTTTGGTGATTTTTCAACATATCACGGACATAAATTATTGATTACTAACTAACCGACTGTGAGGTCTGTACGGGAGAATATTTGCCCGATGTTCTCGTACATACCACGCGAACAGGGGTGAAACTAGCCCTTTTTCGTTGGGGGGTGTTGGGTAGAATTGCCCTGCTGAAATCTATGATGCCCTGCAGCACTGTAGGTAAAACTGACCGAAATGTAAATATGGAAGCCTGCTTCAGTCTGGATGCACTTGAACTAAATTCCTACTGTCTGTTATGGGATGCCACAGTGAAAAAACAGAACATTTAAAAATAAATAAAAATTAGCAAGATTACGAAAAAAAATTGTTGAATTGAATTTACATAGCTACAGTATACATGTACATGCGTGCACATGTACCACTGCACAACCACTGCGTGTGTAATGTACAGAATTCTTGATGGCATTGAATTCAGGACTATTTTTCTGGAGTCTGCGCATAAATACGTCAATGTAATCATCCCTTTTATTGCCAATTTTATAGATTTTAATTTACTTAACTCTTTGCAGCTACGAGCCTGAGCCTGGGCTGCGCTGCCCTAGTGCCCTGCCAGATCTCTGATTGCCCTGAGAATCGGAGTTTCTAGTATTTTTGGGGGGTGTCATACCCCACACCTCCCGTTGAGTTTCGCCCCTGTACGCGACGAAGTCTGTACGAAGAAAGATGAGAAACGATACGAAAATTGTGTTGAAAGTAGGATGAATGTTATCCAACAAAGTCGCCTTCTTCGAATAGGAAATACACAATCCAGCATTAAGAAACAAAAAATAAAACGTGCAGCTCTTTATTTAAAGTAAAAAACAAATCCCGAAAAACAATGACATCTTGAAAACCCAAGATATGAGTCAATAACAAGACGACGAATGATTCCGATGACATTTCGACTATTGCAAAGTCATTGTCAAATTTTGTTTTTTAACTCTATTTCATCAAATTGTCTGCTGCCAACGGAGTTTAGTTCTTTATTTACCTCATTTGTTTTGTGTGCCAGGGCTCCTCCCGTCAGACGATTTATCCTGGACCACGTGGCCTTGCGACCAATAATTTTCTGACGATCTTCATACAAAAAGAAATAACAACAAACTTTTTTACGACATTTGTTTGGGTGAAAAGATGTACGGTTATCGTGATGATTTCATCAATGTAAATAGCTGGTAAAACTTTACAAGAAGTAGAATAGATCAAATTCAAAGCTAAAGGGATTCAATACCCAATTCTCGTTGCAGATTACATAAAACCGTCTCAGTTTGAGTAAATTGCTTAAGACTTCTAGGAAAAATCACGGTTGGAATCGCAAAACAAAACTGTATTTCTTGTTCACGACTGACTAACTTATATAGAGAAGCTGCTGTCAATGGAAATGAGGCTCAGATGAAAGTTCTTATCGACTTCAGATTCAAAAGATCGGACGTTTGGTTAGTGATTTGGGGCCGCTAGGTCATTCTTCATTCGGTTTATCAATTGGTTGGTTGGCTGGTTAATTATTTGCTTGGTTAGACAGATGTCGTTTGAATTGGACTTTGGTCAACTGTCGCGGGATCATTGGTCGGAGTTATCGGTTGGTTGTTCATTGTAAGTCTGGAGAATGATTTATTTAACTGTTTGGTTGGTCATTTGATGTGGAGTTTGGTTCCCGGTAACGAGTTGTTTGGTGGTGGTGGTCGATTGGTGGCAGGTGGTTGTACGGCTAACCAGTTGATTGTTTAACTGACTAGCTAGTCGTTTGATCCGTAGTTTCGTTAATTTCTTCGGTTGGTCCTTGTTTGTTTTCTTTACATGAAGAATTGTTAAGGGTCGTTTGCACTTGCGATTGACACCTTGGAGTATGTGTTACACTGAAGAGAGTACCGAGGACGAACTCCAGCGAGTCATAAGCGGATATCTTGCTGCCTGGACAATCGCAAAGTACAAAGTCGCACGTATAAACGGCCCTTTAGGATGCCCAGCTGTGGTTTGAATTGATGTTTAGTCAGTTGTTGCAGGATGCTTGGTCGGAGCTCTGTCGATTGGATGATTGATTGGTTTGTTGGTTAGTTCCATGGTTGCTAGGTCACTCGCTAGTTAGGGTGTTTCGTGTTCGTTGACTCTTGTTTTGATGGGGGCTGAATTTGACATTCTTTTGCTAGGACGACCAAAATTCACCCTTTCACAAGCAAGTGTGCGAGAATTTTAGTGTATTTGTGTCAGGGAGCGTTAAGGTAAGAGGCTCTTATCATCAAATGGATACATATTGTACAGTTTTACCTCTCGCATGAATGAAGTTTTCGCCACAAGATACGCAGTAGCTGTCTCCTTTCACTAACTGGGCCATATCGTGAACCTTGAACAACAGAAATTACATTATACAAGGGTTACAAAAATGTGAGGACATTTCAGTAAATCCAGATCCAGAATACTAGACGAAATTGAAATTCTTGAATTTGTTTCCGTCTTTCGAAGTTACGTTTTGCGTTAGTTTAACAAGATATAATACGGAAAGAGTAATGCAATGAGCGCGAGGCGAAAAATGGCGTGCAAGATTGTGCAGGGGACTTTCGACGTACACGATTGCTCTCCATCTTGGAACAGCCATCTTGGCTTCACGTTTAATTAGTCAGTTAGCATTCTAGTATTTTTTCGTCCAATGTAGTAGCCTCCTAGCCCGAGAAATTTTAAAGGGGCTGAGTAAGGATGGCGGGAACAAACGGTCCAGGAACAGTCTGCCCTGTCTCAGCGTCTGGTCGAGAACATACGTTTTGTGAGTTCAGCAGGCCTTCTGAATAAGTGAATTAACTATATTCAAAATATAGATAAAATCTTAAAAAAGAAAAATTACCTGTTGTCCTGTAGTTGTGAATATTCTTCGAGCAGCATTACTGAGGCCAAGTCTTGTTGTAGAGATGCTCAGAATCTAAAATTACAACCACCAATGAATGATAATAAAAACGCTTTGTGAGATATTACTGCTTGACGGTATCGCTACGATACATCGTCTACGTTAGTGTAGTCTTGAGCACGACTTCTGGTGACTGATATTTTGACGGCTTTTGACCGAAGCTGAGGCCGTCGAGACGTCAGTCAATGACAGTCTCAAGACTACCCTAACCTGATCGATCAATTTACACCAATGATTCTATCGTTTTCTAAACACTTAGTTCAAGACCTCCAGTATTTGATGTACCGCATTTAGCTTACTTGGAGTAAAGACGCGACCTATGCAGAATTGAAGGTTACAAGCAGGCCTGCAATGAACACATACCAAGAACGGCTTGGAGAACATACGGAGAGATTCATAGGAACCAAGGGCATTAAAGGCTGTTTACACGGGCGCTTTTTGCGGCAATTTTTAGCGCCCTGGCACATGTGATCGTGTGGATTGACTTGTGTGGATCATACATGTAAAGCTATACGGTAAACTAGTTTTGTGAGTTAACTCAATCGCATGCTTCAGGATGAGAAAAATCGCAAGAAGAATCGCCCGTGTAAACAGCGCTTTAGGAGCGAAGACTGCGGGAAGAAGTCGGCCTTTCCCGCGTGTGGAAGGTCTCCCCCGGTAAAACATTAAACAAAATAAGGGTAAGAAGAGCAATTTTAAACTTACATTCCCTTTATTTCTAGGTATTTTGACTAAATTCTTTCGTATTTATTTTTGGAAACAAAAACCGGAAAATTTTCTGGGGATAGACGGCTCGACGAAAGTCACGTACGTTAAAAATTAATAGAAAAATAACGGCTACCATGGTTCAGCGGCCATCACGATAATTTGAAATGAAATTTGTTGCATTGTTATGATACATTATCATTCTTTGTCGACTTGTTATTCCGCTATTTTAAAGTTTGCACAGGGGATAAAAATAAAGCATACTTTGTGTAGGCACTAAGTCAGATAATATAGCTTTCTATAAAATGATTTACATGGAGTTTACTACAAATTATAGGAATCTATCTTACGAGTGCCGAGTACTCCTCTGCTTTTTTTATTTCTCTTTTAGCCTTTTAGTCGAACTACTTCCTTTAATGTTTTATTTCACTAGCAAAACAATGCCTTCTTTGTTTCAGTTTTCAACATTAAATACGACTAAAATCATTTAGCCCTACCTCCAATAAACTTGACCCACATACACTCACACTTCTCTTGTCACTATCTCCATTCTCATAAACACTGATACGAACCTGAAAAGTAAAACAAACTAAAAATCTCGTATGTCAAACACAAGTAAGAGCGATATCAAAACACCGACAATTGTGTAGTCCATCAGCTGCTGTGATGTAGTGACCGTCCGAGTGACCGTGTAGAGGACTGAAACTAGCAGTCAAAAAGGCCCGAGTCTGCAATTTTTTCGCTGCACTTTCTGATTGACAGTCAGCCTTCCTGTGGGGTCAGGGGAAAACACAGAATTGGAGAAGTGTAATATGAAACCCTTTTTATTAAACAGTGAAACCGGGAATTTTAATATGCAGTCTGATTTTTCAATTACATGTTTGAATAGGGTCTTACGGTTTTGGTTTGGTTGTACAATCTCTTGCTAGTGGATATCTTCGGCGAAGAGTTGGGCGCAACGACTTCTTTTTCATGTTGTTGTTTGAATTTGAGATCTTTCAGATGTTCCTGCAGAAAATGGCAAGAAACAGTAGAAAAAGAACTTAATAAATATCAAGTGAAAAGATAAAACAATTTTACTACACTAGGAAAACAAAATTCACTACAAAGGAAAGCCATCTCGAACAAGGGATTGTGAACAAAATATCGTTTGGTTATAAAAAGAGTTCGGTTTCGATTTTACTACTCAAGAAAAGATGGCAATTAGTGGATGTTCATGGCGAGAAAGATGGGCCGGTAAAGTGAACGAAGTCAGGTAGGAAGTATTGTGGAGTTAGTGTTCGCTATGGCGTGGTTTCAAGTAGAATTTGGAAAAAACACGCACGAGTGTGTTTTTCAAAGACTACCAAAATAGCACGAGTCCGAAGGACAAGGTCTATTTTGTCCTTCGGACTCCACTGGAAGCTGTAACCTGGATGCAGTCAGAGACTGTGACAGGCACACGATCTGCATAAGCAAAAGCCTCGATACGTTCAATTTTGAATAAACGCTGACTGTTGTACATTAAAGACTGGTTTCCATATAATCGCTCACGATTGGTGTTGATCGCTAGCGATTCTGAACGATTGATGGCGATCTTATGGAAACATTTTCCAGCGATCGTGAACGATCGCTGGGATAGCAAATGTTCTATCTCAGCGATAGTGAGCGACCCACAGCGATCGTGAGTGACCCACAGCGATCATTCGGTTGAACGATTTCAGCAACCCGGCGATCGTCAGCGCTTATATTGAAACTAAGCTTAACCCTTTCCCTGTCGGATATCTTGACGAGCAAAATCGTTCCAATTACAATTAAAATTATTTATTTATTTATCCCTATCCTTTAAAAAGTCTATTTACATTTTTTATTTTTAATCTGAGTGAAGGATCACTGGCCACTGGAAATAACCTTATAGGGTTAAAAATGCCCAGAAGCCAGTTTAAAATAGGTAATAGTACGGTTTCATGCAAATTGGGAAAAACACGCACGAGTGAGTTTTTCAAAGATTGTCAAAATAGTACAAGTCCGAAGGACAAATGCTGTTTGAGGTCTTTGAAAAACTCACGAGCATATGTTTTTCTAGATTGCACGAGAAACCTTGAATTTGCACTGCTCTTAGCCAATTAGAATCCACAAACTCTTTCATGTATATTAATAAACAAAGAGTAATTCATAACTGTTGCAACAAATGATCTATCTTACAAACCTTCAACTCCTCAATATTTTCTAGTTTATTTTCCTCCGATCTAGTGAGATCTTGCCAGGAAGAAGTTAAAGTATTCCTTAGTGACACTTCTGAAGATAGACGAGCTGCTATACGACGACCTAATAAATAAAAGGAACCTTAAAAAGTCTGAAAAACGTTGTTCATGAAAAATGCGCCAAAACTTTTGAGCCATTTGGCTCTACTGTAAATAATGGAAAGGTTTTGTTGAATAAGAAAAGCAACTTTGTCTATAAGCTGTAGTTCGATAACACAGTGTCGGAAATTTTTCCTCTCTGACAGCACACAAAAAAGTATTTAGAAAAAACGGAAATAAGTTAGTATGAGAAAAGAAAAAAGAAAATCCCAAGATATTAAAAAAAAGCATAGCATTTGTTTCATTCAAGCATTTTTCTGAAATATCAAATAGAACCAAAATTTCCAACGTTACGACACCCGGCAAAATTTGACAATTTGTAACGTGTTTCTATTATATTCAAAGAAATGAAATTAATGTCAAGCCCTTATAACAAATTCCGTGAATTTTGAGTAGAAAATAAAATTAGTATCAATTCGTTTATAGTGAATTACCAGGGGCGTAGCCTTACCTTGCATCTGACGTAAGACATGCTTCTCCGTTTCTAAATGTGTCTCAACCCACGTTCTCTCGTTCTGGTGTTTTCTTTGCAATAAGTACTGCTTATCCACCTCTAAAGTGTAACAGTAAAAGAGACTTCACTGTTGAAGAACTGCGATGCTATGATGGCCGAACTCAATAAACCTCATCAAAAACGTCTCATGATGAGCCAGTGGCGTTGATAGGGTGAATTTATTGGGGGGCGGCAAGCAAAATTGTGGCATACCCTGAGGTTTTGCTGCTTTTTAATGATGAAATCGGTGTTCACCACAAAGTAACATCGTTTGGGATCACTGGGTAAATGGTGACGAGTGTTTGTTCGATATCGCACCAAGAAAACCTTGGTTGTAGAAACAAACGTTGCCGAGATCTAGAACACGACAATAATTCAATTGTTCAACGGTTTCATAAGCGGGTATGAAATGGAGGGCCAGGCCGCCCCAAATTTACGTTTGGGGAGGGCATGGCCCCCTGGGACACCCCTCGTGACGCCTACGTGAGGAGCTGTTGCATGAGAAATAAAGATGGCGGCTACATCGCAATGTATTGAATCTCAGGAATTGATTGAAAACCAATGATACAAGTTACAGTTTCCCTCATCATCCCAGGTGAATACAACTACAAGAAGGCAGTCTTTAGATCCACTTTTGAAGTCACCAATGTGATTTCAAAAAGCACTTTAGCCATTGTGTTCACTGGACGTAATAACGGGAACCAGTCATTTGAACTGTTTACAGTGGAATTTCAATAGAATGTAATCCTCC
Source organism: Heliopora coerulea (assembly GCA_030142905.1). Taxonomy (NCBI): domain Eukaryota; kingdom Metazoa; phylum Cnidaria; class Anthozoa; order Scleralcyonacea; family Helioporidae; genus Heliopora; species Heliopora coerulea. Next base: position 17,986 of record JASJOG010000483.1, read on the forward strand.
CGACCAATCACACTTGAGAACTGTAACTGCATTGCATCCTCTAAATTATCACCATCATTAAATGAATTATTGTGGAGCCTTAGCTTGCAAGCCGGTGAGGGCTGCGTACTGACAGCCAAAACTCGTTCATTAAAAATATTTCTGGCCAGAGAACGTTTTCCTCTAGCTACAATGTTCAAATTTTGTTAAGCTTTAGATACTCGGAAATAGTGATGACTTATACGGATATCTAATGGCTTGCAGTCCGCCAAGTTGTTGCTGTGTTTTATATGGTTCATTTTACACACACTGAGATATTTCATTACATTATAAACGGCCTAGGTCAGACGAGTATGTTTAAGGACATTATGACGTTTCACTCGATTGACAGTTAAGTTTACAACATTATTGAAAGAAGGAAACTTTGAGCGTTTGGATATACTGTATTTTTAACACCCAACCGGGGCCTGTTGCGAAAAATGCAACTCTGGATCATCCGGCTGGGAATCGAACCCGCGACCTCACGAATCTAGTACGATGCTCCACCAACTGAGCTACGGAGGTCGTTGCCAAGAACATGTCACGAATTCAGTAATTACGTAGTGGTAATGCCAGAGAATAGAAGGGTTTACTCAATCTATTATTATTTTACACTAGACGAAGCTAGTGTAAAAAGTCAGAAGTGTGAGGGAACTGATACTTAGGTTTCGAGCAAAGGTCCCTCGTCGGAAACAAGAAATAAAAAAAACAAGTGATATTGTTATGCGACTTTTTTTCCTGTGAAAATAACTCCCGGTTTTTACATTTCACGTTCAGCCGTTTCACCCGTTCTAAAACGCTTAAAACGTCAGTTCTAAATTTTAGAACAACGCTTTGAAGCATGGCCAGATTACGGCCAGGTTGCTCAGACTACAATCTGGCCACGCGTCAAAGCGTTATTCTAAAATTTACAATTGACGCTAGCGTTTTAGAATGGGTGAAACGGGTGTCACGTTACACTTGAAACGTCCATATTACCCTCTCTAAACTTTCAGCAGTTCCTTCACACTTCTACCTTCTCGAACATGTCGTTCAACGCTGCCTACGAGCACTCTACTTTTACATCATTGTGCGGCTAAACTTAGACGTGAAGATATCCTTCAATTTACGACTTTTTACAGGCCCGATCTTCTCGATACGATTGTCACATATGATTGTCACATACGATTGTTTATCCTACCGTATGTAACCAACTGTTATCCGCACAATTTCTGGTTGCTACTCGTTAATGAATGTTGTAATAACACCTACAGACTCTTAATATCGGACGTCGTAGAACAAGCTTTTGGAGACTTATCGTTACGTATGAGCCGCTGGCAAGAGTACACTTTAGCAGACGCATTCAATCCGCATTAACATTCTTAACAAGATTACGTTTCCCGCCTGGTTCGTCTATTGCCGCCAATCCGCTGACCTTTTGGTTATAGGGTACGGTCAGGATTGGGTTATGGTTACGATAAAGGTTTTCGATCGGGCTTGTGTTAGGCTTAATCTTAGGTTTAGGTTTAGGTTTCGGTGAGCTGAGCCCACGATTGCCTCATTAATTCAGGAGGATCCGCTGAGCTGTACATGACCTGAACAACCTTAACAACCATACGAACTCCAGCCATCATACTGAAGTTTTCCTCCACTGAACAACTTGGACCTTACCTTGTAGAGGCACAAATGGTTCTCCACAAGAAACAAACACGTCTATGGCTGGTCTGTTGCTGCGTCGAGTAACTTTATCCGTAGAAACACAGTGGTTTGATCTTGGTATCCTTTCGGTTACATTTCGTCTTTCAGCTGTTTGAAATAAAAAACAAGTTTTATTAATCTGAACCACAGAACGAGAAACGAAGCAATGAATCATTCTTAATGGGAACTCAGACTCCAGGCGCAGCTAAAATTGACTAATACAGTGGAGACATCAATTAGCAAACGTGCACCAAATTAAAATTCTTGGAAACCAGATCTTGTGCAAAAGACACGTTCGTCATCCTCTCGAGCAGATGGTATAGTCAATAGACAACTTAAGTTGGAAGCATTTTTGATTCACGGAAGGAGTCTTCTTTCGATTCCTGTTCCTTCCATGCAATTTTTCATCCAAAACACGAAAAATGAATAACTTCAAATCACAATAGCATTATGGAACACCGAAAACACCATTGTCTCTCTTCACCTCTCCGTTAAAAGCGTTTTAGGCCTGTTCTAAACGTCGAACTTATAATGTGCCGAACCTAATACATATTAAGTTCGACAAAAATCGACGTTGGTTGCAAACGTCAAACTTAATGAGTTGAACTTAATTGCTTGTTGAGAGCACTCGTTTGTTTTGGTCAGTTGGTCACCAAAGCGCATGTGCCATGATTTACATGAGGAATGTTTTTCTTGTCGATTTCATTGAAATGGCGAAGGTAAACTATCAGAGAGAGGGAGGAAAGCAGGAGAAAAAAGATGAGGTACTGCTTCTTGCAACAACGGTCCAAGTGTTCGGCTTCCTTGTCAATTCACAATCTTAAGATGATAGATGAATGATCGTCAAGCCCTATACTCAGAAAACGATTTCTGAGCCCCAGACGAGGATCGAATCCGCAAGCTTCTGATGACAGGGTTCGATTCCCGTCTGGGGCTCAGAAATCGTTTTTCTGAGTATAGGGCTTGACGATCATTCATCTATCATCTTAAGATATTTCCAAGCTCTCATATATCTAACATACAAACTTCAATTCACAATCGTTGCAATAGCCGATGCGCATCCCTGTGCGCCATCCATCGACTTCCGCGTCGTCTTCGAACACAGAACATCAATTACATGCCGGTGCACTGCAAGTAATAGACTTGTATTTCATTAATTTTTCGCAACACAGTATTTGTCTCCTCGCGAATCCATGTTCACTTCGAAGGGGTGCTAACTTGCGATATGCACGTATTTTGTGTATCAAGTTTTATGTTTCGAGATCGCCTTACACGAGAAAAACTAGACAAACTAGTTTTTTCGGTCAAATGTGTTAGATTCGGCATATGATAAGTTCGACGTTTAGAACCACGTCGAACTTAATGCATTAAGTTCGACTTAGGTGCGACTGACAGTCAAACTTAATATTAGGGTCGGCCCTAACTAAAATGGCCGAACTTAATTGTTGCAAACGTTGAACTTATCATGTACTTAACACCTTGTATCAGGTTCGGCACATGAAAAGTTTGACGTTTAGAGCAGGACTTAATCTTCATAAGACAACGTCGACTCCCAGAAATCAACATCTGTTACGTTTATTGTAAACACACTAATTAGACTTCGCAAGACCGCCCTTGGAATTTTAAATCATGGATCGTATTTGCATTTACGCCGCCAGTGACTCAGGAACGCATGTTATTAAGTTGCCTCGCATGAATAATCAAAATGCCAATAATGACGAATTGAAGGAAATGAATAGATTGATGAATGGAACGACTGAACGAATGTAAAAGTAATATTTTTAAAGAATGAAATCAGTCAAATCAAGTATATCAATGACATGGACGGAGTGAATTAAAGGAAGTGAAAAGAAAAACGAATGAACGGACAAACGAAAAAACGAATGGATGGATGGATGAATGGATGAATGAATGAGGGAATGTGCGCAATTTTGAAGCTGACCATGCAAGGAACATTAAGCCACACAATCCATGCGGTTCAAGTATGAATTGAAAAACCTTAATGTCAAGGATGATATTAGAAGTAGTTAAAGGTGAACGAGTGAAATAATTCTCCATTGTAAAATAAGACTAAGGAGACTTTAAGGCGCCAGATTGGCGCAGTGACAATACAAGCACTCACTCTTCATGGCTGAACCCAGACTTCTTGGTCAGGCTCATAGTCACCGTTTCTTTAAATATCTATTAACTTACAGGCATTTCTGTCATACGTATATTGTGCAACAAAACCATTTATTGAAGGTATTAAAGAAACTTCGCAAATCAAAGACACACGGTGTACAGTTGCTTTTAGCTAAAGTTGTCACAAATTTCTCGTTAACCATTCAAGGTCCAGTAAACAAACGTATAACATTTGAAGAACCGAAGAAACAATAATCTCATTGCGCAGAGCATCCCAACAAAACACCCCGCCCAAAAAAAAATTAAGGAAATGCCTATCACCAACCTTCCTTGTCGTTGGTTATGTTATATTGATTGGCAGTGTAAACCGTGTCGATGGGATCCTCGTTGGGTTGAAGGGACTTTGTTTCGCGATTATCCTGTAAATTAAGAAATTTATGAGCTGTCAGGATTGTAGGTCGGTTAAAACCGACACCAGTATGTCCTGACCGGGACTCAATGTAAGTAAACATTCTAACGGGAACAAAATTTACCCAATACTGTATTGACCATTTGAATACCAAGGACGCTTATAACAGAATTGGTTGGCATTCAAAGGTTTAAAATGTACAAAACTTAGTAAATATTGAATTAGTATGAATCGAAAAGCCACATATATCCCTTATTTTAAACTTCAGTTAATTTTGTATGACAAATATTTACAACTCTTAACAAAACAAACATGAAGAAAAACCCCGAGCTGTGCAAGTCGGATTTTACTTTAGACAGTACTCAAAATCTTCCCGGGCAGCTACGGTTATTTAAACAAGTGCCTATGAAAACATAATAAAATGCTCAACATGTACAAGACAGCATAGAACTACATGATATAGTATAGGGTGAGAGAGCCCCATGCGGAAGCAACAGCGTGAGACAGTCTCACTGAGAGAGGTCACTATGTGAGAGAAGCTTAGTGTGAGAGGGTCCAAGGTCAAAGGCTCCTCTGCGTGAAAGATGCCCGCGTAAGGAACGCTACCGTGCGGGAATGGTCCTCTGCGCCAGAAGCCTTTACATGTAGGAAGCTATTGTGTAGGAGTAAATATCGAATGAGAAGGGTCCAATTGTGAGTGTGAGACAAGTTATAATCTTTGCTAACTTGAAAGAATTTTGAGCACAACTCTGACATTTTTCCTCTACAGCTGGCTGGCAATTGTCAGTCCGGAAAAAGAATTTGGTCGCCGTCTTACAAAGAGAATTTTTACCGAGGTTAAGATTTCTGCATGCCGCCCTGCTTGTAGGTAGGACAGGAATAGGATAAGGCAGGCGAAGGACGGAGCAGTGCAAAGGTAGGAGGAGGGGTGAAAGGTGATGTTGATAGGTATGGTAGGGCAGGAATAGGATAAGGCAGGCCAAGGATGGAGTAGTGCAAAGGTAGAAGGAAGGGTAAAAAGTGGTGGCGATTGGTATATGATAGGGCAGGATTAGGTTAAGGGAGGCCAAGGGTGGGGCAGTGCGAGTTAAGACAAAACTGCGCATCCTGATGAAAGACAAAGCAAGACAAGCCTGGAAAGGTATATAAAGCGCAGGGTACGTAGGAATAAAAAAGATCGTGGAGGCAGAAACTCGAGGCAGGCAAAGGAAAGTCACTCCCAAATTGTGCACTTTATAATCTCTAGGCAAAGGTTACTTTCATACCTTTACAGGTTTCTCATCTTTGTTATGGTGTGTACCAATGTCGTATCCAGTTTCGTCCCCAGCGCCATTTCGCAGTTGATTTACATCAGATATCTGTTCACCATCAACAGTGTACAGTCGTCTCGCAAACGTTACCAGCCCAAGTCTCGCGGTGCATTGAACCAGTAACTAGAAGAACATAAAATACCTATTTCAGAGTAACACCGAAAAACTTGTCAACCAGAAGAGAAGTTGGATCCAAAATTTTTCCGTCTCCGGAATATCTCACCATCAATTGAGCCTCCTAGTCAACCGCAATCGAAGAATTTTCATCTTTTGATGATCTTATACTAAACAATTTTAACGCAACAGGCTGCCAAAACATATTTCGCGATTTCACTTTTTGGTATAATGTTTGGGTTAAAAATGGTCTCTAGAAACAGCACCGTATAACCTCTTATCATATGTATTTCTAATTTACGGAACAACTAATTTCTTCAGGAAAAAATATTCCAATTGAAATCAAATTTATTACGAACAGAATCTACAATAGACCCAATCACAAGTAAAAAATCAAATTTTGTATCAACAGAATCTATAGTAGACTTATTCACTATTATATAATCAAATTTAAACGGACAGAATTTAAATTAGATCTAATCATAAGTGAAAAATCAAATTTTATACGTACAGAGTCTATACTTGATCCAATCACAAGAACTGGTTCACTACGGCTTCCACCTCCGTTCTTGTAGGCACGTATTCTTACTGCTGGCACAGATTGTGCTGCTTGGATTTCTTTGTGCAAACTACGAATGCTGGTTACTTTCTTTAATCTCTTTAACTGTTCCTCCCACATCCCAAGCGTAGCTTCTGCCTCACTGGTGGTCAAATCAACCTTAACAAAACAACACATGGCAGTTGCTGGAGGGAATACTAGATCAAATAATGTTTCCTCAAAGATCTCGCATACTCAACATGACTATTCTTCACCCTTAATAAGTACAAACGATGTATAAAGCTTAATGCAACAACAACGGAGAAAGGGAAAGGAGAAACTTGAATTTAGATTATACTAGAGTCGAATTTTACAAAGGCTGTTAACACTATCCGTGATAGAAAATAAAATGGCGTAAGTCCTTACGCATGGTCCAAAGACTTTCACTCACAAAAGATTCCCTAGGCTCCCTTTTTGTAACATAAATATCAGGTTGTTCACCAGCGCATAATGATTTGAGAAAAAGTTTCCTGATTTCAAGTATTCTTACAGTCAGAATCAAATCAAGTCAGTAATGGCCGTCCCCTTATGTGAACTGAAGTATTCAAATAAACTTTATTCCGTTACCAGGAGGAAATAAACTTCAGAGTTATTCATCAACTAGACCTTGAATTCTAAAAATTACTGACATGTAGGTAATACGTAACATCACGTAACACCATGAACAGCGTGCACCGAATACAAATAAAACCTCACAAAATAGGATACCTAACGCACCTCTACTTTAATGTTTATACTGTATCACTCTATCAGCTATAACTCAACTGCCGTCCCTAGAAGTCCAGTCGAGACCATCCCTCAGAGGCCCAGCATTGAATAAAATTAGCTAAACTTTACCTTGTTACTCAAGTATTTGAAACAACCTGATTTGTCTTTCTTGTCGGCTAGAAATTAGAACAGACCAGACAAAACAATTAAATCTACGATCAGTGTAGAAATGTATGTGTAATTTAAAAAAGGTAATAAAGGGACATGCTCCTTCCGATCAAATTTTACTCAATTGTATGTCATTCTCAATTATTAGAATTTGACTGATTAATTCATATACCACACATAAAAACAAATATTAAGGGTCATTGGTCCGTTTTGGATAAGTTTCCTGGTTAACCATGATGCTTTCCCAATAACTATGCATTCTTACAGTATTTGTTGCATGCTCCTGTTTGTTTCTGTTCTGTTAAAAAATATCCCGAATTAGTAGAAACTTAGTCAAGTATTATTACAAATGCTGCATTCTTATTGGCTATGATACTCCTTATCTATTCGTCGATAGATAGCGAGTAGCGAAAATGGCTTCCGTCTCTCGTTTTTGTGAAGTTTCTGGAGACGAAATAGCTTGTCTACTTGAAAGTGCAATCCCAGAGAAGACAAAAATGTTCTTTGCAAAGTGTTTCTACTAAAACAATTAGATTATTCGCTCTCGATTTCTACGAAATCTCGAGCTCATAATCTAATTGTTAATTAGAACGCTTTTTCTACACTGTTTGAATGAAACCTTGGCCATACTAGATCTACAAAGTAACCTTTATAAAGAATGGCATGTCGGACTAAAATATCAGTTAACAAACATTTTCGTAGTCAAGAGCAGCTATATTGTTACTCCTTTAAGAAGAATAAGAAAGGACGATATTTCAAATTCTAAACATAATATTCCTTCATCATCTTATTTATAATTTTGTGTAGGTGAAAAAAGGAGACTATCAACGTGCAAGTTTCAGCTATATAGGTGTTCTCCAAACTTTTCACCTAGAAGCAACAACGCTGTGAATTTTCGTACTGAAACGTTAATATTTAGTGCCCTTTAGTATATATACTGTAGCTCTGTTCATAAATACAAGTAAGCAGTAGGGGTAGCATCAACCTATTTTTACCTTGTCCCAAAACGCAAGAAAAACTATGACTTTGTTCAAGTTTCTGCAAACGCGATTTTCCTCGTAAAGCTTTGCCACAGGCCTCGCATAAAAATGTTTTCGTAATATCATCCTGTAGGACGTAACCCTGAAAAAATTGCATAATTATGTGAATCAACATTGAAGCAACTTCACAGCAAAGCAAATAGTCACGCAGTCTACAAATTTGCAATCTCACACATCTCAGCAAGGACATAATTTCATTATTTCCATAATCAAAGAAGAAATACTCAGAAAGACCGACAAAAAAGCTACACTACAATTCCTTAAGTACTGCTTTGGTAGTGATTGTAATAGTCTGTACTCACAACTTGTGGTACTTCGTTTGATCCAGTCACTGTGTATGAGCAAATATCAGATTTATTTGCAGCGGTAATCTCTAAAATAATAAAAAACTTTGTATTCAGCGTTAAATCGCTGGTAAACAATTTAGCATTTCAACACTTTACTTGATAAATAGTTAGGTATCCCTTCGACGTAATGAACCCCATATACTCAAGCAGAAAAAAAATAATAAAGATACCAACAATAACGGAGCCAACTAAAGGGTTAGACGAAATAGGCTTTTCCGCTTATTTAGCAAATAGTCAGCAGGTCTCCACTTCACGAGTAAAATTGACTAGCGTTTGTCCGAGTAATTTAATAAAATTGCTGGATGGATACTGCGCCAGATAAACTATTAATATTCCATTTGAATGCACTGCAAAAAGCTAACCGAAATGGAAAGCGTTCAATTTTTCCACTATGCTGATATTAAAGCTTTATTTAACTTACAAAAACATTCACAGTAAAATATGGAATGATACTGGGATATGACAGTACAGCCCAATGTTGCTAAGACGATGTACAGTAACATGGTGTCATACAATAGAAAACGACGAATCAGAACAGTCAAAATATGTCTGTGTACTAACACAAAATATTAAGTCTTGTAAGATTATGCTACATTACATTACGTCAAAATACGTTGGATTGAGTAAAATTACGTCATGTTACGTAACATAACGTTGCCATTCGTTAGGTTACGTTATGATACGTTACATTAGGTTACATTATATTACGTTACATTACGTTAGATTGCCTTTCGTTACGTTACATGACAATAAGCAAGAATACGTAACTTGTGTTACATTAAGTTATATTAATTTCTGTCTTTCTCTTCTTATTTCTGGCATAGAAAAAAACTGAGATCTTAAAATAGTTTTACCAAGTGACGTTGTTCAAAGCAACGTATACCCCAGCCAGAGATACAATATTCCACAGCAGAAATCCCTGTTCAGCTCCTACATTTCCTTTCCTATCTCTTACCTATTCATTGCTTCCCCCGCCATCCCTTCCTATCCCATGCGTTCCACACTATCCCATTTCATTTCATCCCTATCTTTTATTATACTCCACTAGTATTTCCATTCCGTTCTCGTCTGTAATAAAATCTTAAAACGTATGAGGTACAAATACAATACCTTTATTAAGAGAATCAGTAGCGAACGCTGATAATAACCCTGAGCTAGAATCATAGCTCCAAAGCTGATTGGCATTTCCATTGACATACTTCCGCGGCATAATGAGGACAGCACAGCCCTCATAACCAACATTACTGTCTTCAGGAGGTGTGACACTGTCCACGCGTGGACCAGCTACCGTTAATACCAAGTTAGAGTTGGATCGAAGATGAATTGTACTGTAAATAAAGAAAAACAATGAGTAAAAATGCTACTTCAGAACTTATGCAATCCAGGGTCAAACAAACAACGATCGACATAAGAAGAAAACAACCTGGAACAAATAATCAAGAATTCAAAATTCGTAACCGCAACGAATAATTAATGAGTACTTAGTAATCCACAGAGATCTTCAAATTCGTTAAGTTAATGTCCTAGTTTACGTGTACAGTCTGACTTATCGAGGACATTGAAAAGATTAGCAGCTATTGTTTTCAAAATAAACACCGCAGAGAAGAGCATAAAATAGGAGGAAGATTTTAGATGAATTTAGCCAACTTCAATCAAACTGTTTTCTCAAAATAAGAGGTCTGGTTTCATTTTTTTTTGTGGTTTGTTTGAAGAACCACCAAAAAAACAAAAACAGCTCCGATTCGCCGCCTTTTTTTCAACTACTTTGCCGTGTATTTAAAAAAGCTGGGGTAGAACCCCATACTCAACCTTGAACTCTTACTTAAAAGTAAAGTCTTGACGTTATCGTGTCAACAGCAACAAGACGTCAGCGCCAAGCAAAGTGATATTATGATGACAAAACTTGCATTTTAATAAATGCTTGCTAAGCTTTGTTTCTCTAATGGTGGAGTTCCAAATTCAAATTCCGAAAATACAGCCTTTTTATTATCATTTCAAACAACCAAATTAGTACTTTAAATTACCTACAGATCTAACGTAGAATGCTGATAGAAAACTATATTTTATTGTTTACTGAGTTCCGCAAAGGTACACCAAAGCATCTTTATTTATATGTACGTGCTGGACTTATTCAGTTTAATTCAATCACAATTGTTTCAACTGTTTTTGCGTGATCTAAGAAAGATGCCCGGGTAAATACTTAACAACTAACTCACCCATCGTCAGCAATTGTCCAACGTTGATTAACTACATCCAACCTTTTCTTACAAAGGATCACGTCATTCACAAGCTTGTCCTAAGAAAAAATTATACAGTCGATAAATAAATCTGGTTGATCTACTAATCATCTGACGTAAGGACAGACGAGTGATCGAATGAAAGATTGTTGAACCACATACCTCAGCAGGATCATGGCCAGTACCAAGAACGAGTTTATTATTACCACGCGTACTAATAAAACCATCTTTATATGACCACCGGTGTGCAAGCAATAAAATTTCTTTGGATGAATGATTTTTAACGGAGTAATGTCTACAAATACGAAATGAGTCATCATATCAAAACTTGTTACAATTCATTACACCATTTTATGTCACGTCACAACATATCACACCACATCAGACCACATCACACATGATACCATATCACACCATACGACATCACACCACACAATATCACACGACATCACGCCAAATCACGCCACACATACCAAGTCACATCACATTACCCCAAACCACACATCACACCATCGCACTACACCACACGACATCACACCACACATCACACCACATCACGCCACACAGGAAGTCACATCACATCACACATCACACCACATCACATCACACATCACACCACATCACATCACATCACGCCAAATCACGCCAAATCACGCCACATACATCAAGTCACATCACACAACATCACATTAAATGAAATCCCAGCCCATCACATACCACACCACGCTACACCAAATCACAACACACTACACCACCGTCACATCACAGCGTACTACAACACATTACATCGGTCCACATAACATCGCCTCACCACACCACACCACATCCCATGACGTCACACTACATCACGTCACGTCACCTTACACTAACCCATATCACATCACATCACCGCAGATTAAACCTCACCGCATCAATCTCGTGAAATCTCATGGACCTTTATTTTATTCTTCATTGCACGTTACTCAACTCCACTCAACTATAATTTGCGTCTCTTCCCTTCGCTTTACTTCATAACATTTTCTATACTTTATACCACTCCTCATTACTTCAGCGATTTAAGCCACACTACTATTTTTAAGTCCATTTCTACTAACATCAGGTCTTACAACTTCAACAATTCCCAATTATATTTCCGTATTGGGTAAAATATAGTTTACCTATATCGTTTGTGCAAATGATTATCAGAGTAAACAACTTCATGGTTAAAATCTTCAGTTTGCTTATCTTCAAGGCTGAACTCGCCATTTGTTGTAATAGCAGTTTCCCAAGGCCACCGTAAGTTCTTTAGTCTCTCCTCAGCTTTGACGTGAGCTCGCTCATGAGAAGTTAGTAACGTATTTCGAACTCTTTCGAGACTGAAAAAAAAGATAACACGACAAAAAATAATAATCACACAGTCTATATGAGCACTTTTTCACTTGTTGGACTACAGGATGAGGGAAGACGCAAGCAGTTATCCATGTACAATGGGGAACTGGCTTAAAATTTTTCGAACCTATGAATTAGGTTCTATTTTGGGTCCCCTGTTCTTTTTGCTTTACATAAATGATCTGCCATCATGTCTTGATCAAACTAAACCCCGGTTATTTGCAGACGATATAAATATTACAGCGGCTGGTAACTCACTGATGAGGTTGAGGATGCAGTGAATTCAGATTTAGAAAGACTTCGGAAATGGCTAATAACAAACAAACTCAGCCTGAATGTTGCAAAAACTAAATTTATGTTAATTGGGACTAAACCAATATTAAATAAAATTTCTGATAAACAAACTATAATCAATATCGAGGATAAATAAATTGAACAAGTCTCTGAAAGCAAAATTCTAGGTGTAATTCTTGACCAGCATTTGTCTTGGAAAAGCAATACCGACAGCATATGCAAGAAAGTATCATCTGGAATATATGCCCTTAAACGTTTGCGAGATTTTTTGATCAAAACACAATTTAGTCAGTATATAATGCTATTATTCAACCCCACTTTAACTACTGCTGTGAAGTTTGGAATGTATTTGGAGAGACACAATCCACACGCCTTCAGAAACTTCACAACATAGCTGCTCGAGTTATAGCAAATGTGTCTAATGAGGTAAACCAAGAAACTGTTCTGAGCATGCTGGGGTGGGAACCTCTAAAAGAACAACGAATTAAAACTAAAGCCAAAACAATGTTTAAAATATTAAATAACATGGGACCACATTGCCTCAGTGAACTCTTTACATTCAAAAATGAATTGATAAAATAAAATCTTTGGAACAATTCAGGCACACTTTGTTTGCCTAAACCATGTACAAACAATATGAAAAAGAGCTTCATGTTTAATGGGGGTTCGATATGGAATTCATTACCAGAAAAGGTAATAGCGACAAAGTCATTTACTTGTTTTAAAAGAAAACTCGCTGCTCATACTATTCTCTAGCCTAAATTCTGAGGATACAACTGTAAATAATACAATCATTAAACTTATAATTATATTACTTTCATTCTTTGAACTCTTTCTCTCATGAACTGTTTTCTAGTGTAATAGTAATCCCTAATGATTTTATTATCTTATCCTGTATTATAATAATTTCTAACGCTTTTGTAATAATTTATAATACTCTTGTAGTAGGTTATAATGTTCATGTGCACGCCCATCGTGGAAATCAGTTTCATACTGACGATGTTAGCGTGGGTAAATAAAGTTCTTCTATCTATCTTCTATCTATTAGGGCCCAAATTATCGAATTCATGCGGGGGGGGGGGGGGATATTAAAAATCTGGTCAAAGCAAACACATTTGTCTTTCAAGAATGCACCCAAAAAGGCGAATTGCCACTTTTGCACAATGTCTATCGTATCTTCAGAATATTGCCCAAGCATTTCTAAAAAGCTCAGAGGGAATTGGTTCGCCAATTTAATTCTGAACTTTAGGGTTTACTGAAAATGGCTCAGCAGCTTTCCATTTTTACGGTAAGATTGGTAAGGCCAGTAAATTTTAGAACGCAACACGATAATTTCTGTAAGTGCTAGGGCGCATTCCATTCCTACGGTTAGACCAGCAGATTTCAGAAAAGAACACGACAATTTGAGAAAATATCACGGTGCTTTCCATTTCAATGGACATGTAAACCAAAAAATTTAAGAAAAAAACGCGACAATTCAGGGGACTGGTACAAAGTGGCCCATGAAATTCAGATCTATCTAGCAAACAGCGCCCGCGAAAAGTATATATGCCTTACTCAGAAGATGCTGTTGCTATTCTTTTGAAATGGTTCAGTACCTGGTTAACCTTGAAGTCTGGATAATTTTCCAAGCAGTTTGTGAAAGAATTGCTCATAAAAAGGTCATATTTAACGATTACGCATGTGCGGAGTATACCCGGTATTAAAAAACGGGAACACTCGGACCCCCGAGGAAGACTTCCGGTTCCCCTCGTACACTGTGACAAAAGTCTACGGGAAGCTTTTTTATTTCTTGTCTTTCCACATACGAGATTATTTAGGATCTTTGTTGAAGATGTTGAAGGTTCAATCGCAGTCATTTTCCCACAATCGTATTGCGGAGTTTTTACTAATAACAGGTAATAACAAATGAACATTGTATAAGGAAAATTAGCCATTATTCCTCCTCCAATTTTTTCTTCGTTATAGGGCGCATTAGCTGTCACAAATATCACAAAACCGACTATGTATATTCCTCTATGATGCCACAACTTTGGCACATCTGGTAACATCAATACACTGCAGGGCAGGCCTCACTGAAATCCTAGCTCCGGTTGCCAAGGATAATTCAGAAATCTCTTCTGAGCACAATCAAGGTCCACGGCTAGAGTGCAGTTTGGCAGACGCACCTGGACGCTGACCAGTATATTGCTGGCTTAACAGTCAAGACAAGTGAGATTTGGCGGGAAAATTTTAGGAGACAGAACCCAAGGAAGAATGGGTTTATAAAAGTATTATATCGACATGTATTTAGTCAGGGTTAAGGTTAGTACTGGTTGTAGGATACTATTGTAAAGTTCCTTTATTTTTTGTGAATTGAGTGATATCTTCGTTGACTAAGGCCGATTTACGTTCGAATATGGTCATGGGTTCATTTTAATTTCCCGCGGAAAGTCCATAACATTTGTTGTTGAGTCGACTGCAAAGGTCAGCGGCAAGGTACGGCCGTTAAACTGCACTTGTACCAGGTCCACTTCCAAGCCAATAGCATATTTATGCATAATCATGGTTATGCATAAATACACTATTTACGTGTAGTGCCGTACCAAGAGGGGGACCACTGGGGCGCTTGCCATGGGCGCAAAATTTTATGGGACGACATTTTCAGAAACAAGGACTCGACTTTTTGGATTTTTTTTCCAGATTCCGAAAAATTTTGCAAAAATCTAAGGAAAAATAAATAAATAAAATGTAATGAAAAATAATTAAATCAAAGTCAAAGCTCATAAGCGCCTTATGTAAATTTTCAATTACGTTTTCAGTAACAGAAAACAAAAAGCACAAAAAATACTAGTTTCTACAGAAGTACCTCGTACAGTTGTACACCGGTAGTACCGATATATAATTATTGCAGTGTAATAAGCCTGGGGTGTACTGGAGAGGGACGGGGGGGCGCCTGCAAAAGAATTTGCCTCGGGCGAATTATCAACTAGATACGGCTTTGTGCATAATTGTAGTTTTACCTATTTTCTATTTCTAAATCACCGTTTTCTTGGTGGTTAATTTCACTTTCTTGTAAATGTTCTCTTTCTTCAGACGCGTAACTACAGTATGCTACGCAAACTGGAGATCCTGCACCAATTGAGCCTTCGACACTAAGAACCAAATCTATATTAAAGTAATGCATTTAGATGGTTAATAATCTTAGTTACCCACCCTACACAACATTACACCACAGTGCAACACACCTCACCGCACCACACCCCACCACAGGTGCATTTAATAGATTTTGATTGGGGGGTGTCTAGTTTAATTTGAATGAATATCGAGTCCTTTCAAAAATTGCCCGAATTTAATTTGACGCACATTCAGACAACGTATGATGTAGCCTCGACTTCCTTAGCCGTAATACGTAAATTAAATATAAACCAGTAATCAAAAAGGATTTTGGCCTACCTTACCGAAACAAGTTTTGCCCAAAATTTGATCGTACTACTATCTATTTTTGCTTAGTTTATGGGGGTGTAGGGGTGTCACACCCCTACACTCCCATAAACTACACCCCTGCACTCACCACACAGCACCATCCCGCATTGCAACACACTACTCCATACGATAACACACCACATAACAACACCACATCACACCCAGCAACACCTGATCCCACCCCACATAACACTACACTAACAACAGTTAAGCACACTGCTACACACTACACTGTCCCGCTCCACAGAAAATTATGCTACGCCATACGACACTACACCACAGTACACTTCTTCCACACTATACCACATTACTCCACAGTCCACATTACTCCACAATCCACACGACACTACACCACACCACACCACACCACACTACACCACACCAACCTATTCCTAACCATATTACCCCACATTATCCTACAGTGCACCAAGCTAGATCACATTGCCCCGTCCCACACTCTCTTATACCACACAGCACTACAGTACAGTACACTACACCACACCACACAAACCTACTCCCGACCACATTACCCCACATTACACTACAGTGCACCAAGCTACACCACATTGCCCCGTCCCACACCATCTTATACCGCACAGCACTACAGTACACTACACTAAACCACACAGCACCAGGTTACAACACGTTAATGTACGTGATGTCACATTTAGTATAACTACATCATGAAACTATGTCATGAAAATACCTTTTGGGTTTCGTAAACTACAGAAGTGTCTAAGCTTCGCGACATCTGAGGCTAGATTTGTTATTATAAACTTCCTCTGCTGCTCAGAGTGGGAGGTTTTGAAGTTGATCCAGGTCTCTCCACAGGACGCAAAAACCACTTGATTACGTTCAAGATCAGACAAGGTAAATAACTCTGTACCAGATTCGTCGAACAATCGCCGAGCCGCAAAGGGTAGCTGCAGTGCTTCGGTGCATCGATCAAGGAACTGGATATAAATGAAATGGAAGAAATGAACTATTTTTAATGATATGAAAAGAAAATTTCATCGTTAGCCTATACTGCAACAGTCAGCTTCAATGAATGAGTTGACTACAGCGGGATTCGAACTCGTTTTCGTCGGGTTTCCTGATCAATGGTCTACCAGTTGTGTTGTCGAGCAACTGGGAACAGTATCCTCGTCTAAGCCATTTTAAGTGTGCGAGAGATTTTCGCGACAGCTCAACTCTAGGTCAAAATCGTTGAAATGGACAACTCAGCTGTAATCCGTGAGGACGTGTAGCGTTTCGATTCTATTTCAGGATCATCCTCAGGGTAATATGAGATGAATTACCAGGCTAACGCAAAACAAGGTCACTGCAACGAAATATCTTCTTAATCGATTAACGGCGAGAACTGTTACATTTCCATTAGGCAATGGGTGATATGCTGGGTTTACCGAAAACTGTCTTTTCAGCATGGAAATAAAGACAAAGAAAAGAAAAAATCAAAAGGTATGTCAAAAGACTAACGAATTATCAGATCATGTACAACAACATTTGCCATTGCGTAAGATATTGGAATATGATGATGGTTAAATGTGGTACCAACCCGTGACTAATTGTAGCACTTAACAGTAAGACGTGTTTGCTACCTTGCGATTTTACCATTCAGATTGACAGAGTAACTGAACACCGCTGGCTTAGTATTGCAT
Organism: Heliopora coerulea; assembly: GCA_030142905.1. Lineage (NCBI taxonomy): Eukaryota > Metazoa > Cnidaria > Anthozoa > Scleralcyonacea > Helioporidae > Heliopora > Heliopora coerulea. The sequence goes on from JASJOG010000483.1 coordinate 35,518, forward strand.
CAAGGGAGGAGCCAGGCGGAAGTCGTCATTTTAGAATAAACATGAGTGCCCAGCACAAAACATGGAATAAAGCCATAATTAGAAGATAAAAATAAAGTTTCAGAAGGTGAACTAACGTTTCGTCGCGTCCCGCAACATCATCAGAGTGTGGATATAATTACAGTTTACAATGACTAAATACATTGCTAGAAGTTATATTACAGGAAGTTCAGAAGTCGGAAATAAAAGTGTCAAGAATATTGAAATAACGAAAGAGGAACACAGCTGAGATTGCCATTTAAAGAAGGTTTAAGCTTAGAAATTAAGAGGCTTTCTCTTATCAGAAGTTCTGGTGCCGAAGACCAAAAAGAAAGAATTTTGTAATACAACGAAAAGCAATTGATCATTATGAAGATGACGATGGTGATGAAGATGATTATCTTTGGTCAATTTACGAAAGATAATCCGGCAAAACTCTTTAACAGTTAAATTAGCCGAACCATCGAACATACCAGATTTAATTCAAGGTTTCTGATATCATTACGATCTGAAGACATTGACGAGAGCTTTCTGAAAAACAAAAAAAATCGGAAGGTGTTTTACCTACGTATAAATTATAGTTCGTAACGCAGAACGGAAAACATCAAAAAATTGCTAATCAGAAGAAAAATAACCAAAAAATGTATTCTTACTTTGATTTAGTACTTAGGGGAGAAGATTTTCCATTAATGTCTCGGGCCATCTAGACGTATTATTGTATAAAAAGGATAAGGACATAAATACATACGTGAGTGAGGCGGGAAGGAAGGAAGGAAGGAAGGAAGGAAGGAAGGAAGGAAGGAAGGAAGGAAGGAAGGAAAAAAAGGAAGGAAGAGAAGGAAGGAAGGAAGGAAAGAAGGAAGGAAACGAAGATGCTATCGAGGAAGTACGTAGAAATAAAGAAAAATAAATACAAAAAGTCAGGGCTACATAATGCCTCGTATCTATCAGGCGGTTTTCTTCTATCCTGAGTTATCAGGTGGAACTATAAAGTTCATCTAGTTTTTAGTCAGTTGAGCTTTTCTACAACAGACCCCTAAGTAAGTTTATATGAACTAAGAATTAGCCTTTCGAGCCTCAGTTTTGTGTTAAATTTTTCTTAAGCGAGGATCGAAAGTCTAATTTAAAGGTGCATTAAAGAATATTAACATGGCAATTGTCTATGAATATGGTCTACAATTATAGTCGGGGTGACCTGGGTTACCCTGTATCTATATAACTCCACTTACATTACTGAGGTCCGGACCAATCACAGTAACAGCCCGACTGACGTCATTTTCACCATTCTTCAGAACACGTAGCCTGACAGGAGGTCCTACAAAGTATTAAATATTGCAATAATACGGAGAACTCAAGGCCTCAAACTAGATTGTCTTAACTAGTCTGTCAAATTGACAAAATTAAATGCATTAATTTTCTTGACGCAAATTTACTAAGAGTCGAATGCAAATGCTTAAACCTGACAGGCTATTGTACTCAATACCTAATGCTCGATGAATGTCGAATAGCAGGATATGCCATAAGGTAAAGCTTTTCGGTCAAAAACAACGGTTACACCTATTTTTTGTGATAAATTTAGTTTTTGTATAAACAATTAGATTATTCACTTTCAGTTTCCATGAGAAGAAAATTGACCCAGGCTTAGTCATCGTCAATTGTTACCTCATAAGTTGAGAGCGAATAATCTAATTATAAAGACATCAATTAGCATTTTAATGTGGCAACATTTCAAGGTACTACGTGTGATGTTTTGTACAGTAGAGACCTATGAATTAAACAGTAGTTCACAAGAGCTATGACAAGTTGTTCACAAGGAAAATGGGATTACTTTATGTTGCAGTACAAGAATGTAAAAATTCATGCAAATTAGAAAGCAACAAAAATAACTTTGACTAGTGAAAGTTCCCTAACAAAAAACTGATGTCAATGCCGAATAATCAGTAATTGTTTTAATTCAAGTAACGATTGAAACATACATCTACACTCTAAAAGGATAAAATAATCGTCTGTTATGTTACTACATTTTCGTAAATATCTTCTGTACTCCAGAAGTAAATTATATAAAGGTAAACTAAAACAACATCTCTTCAGAGAATAACTACACTTGACTTCAGGTTCAAGTTCTTAGCGTCTTAATGAACTGTACAGGCTAAGTAAATAAAACCTGAGGCAATATTCGGAGAGTAATAGTTCTGATGGGCTCTTTAACGAAGCTGACACACATACAGTTAAAACAATACCTTCACACAATTGCAATTCTTTACAGTTAATACACTAATATAGCAGCAGAAATGATATAAAATACAAAGCTATCAGAGTAAAGATACATTTTTAATAGTTTATAATCTTACTCACTTCGAGAAGGCTTAGTTGATAAGCTCGTCATTTTATAGCCGTTTTGATATTAAACAACATTTAAGAACGGGTGAAACAGACAATTAGCCAGTAAACAAACGGCTAATTTTTGGTAACACACAGCGACAGCTTTATTCTATCGCATTCCCCAGTTTTATGAAAACATAGAAGAGCCCAAATATTATCCCTTTACTGTACAGTGACTGTCGACTGTATTATTTTTACATGAATTATTTATCGATCACCTGCCTCCTTCATGTGAATTTTAAACAATCGTGATATCATATAAACGACTAACAATAGTGTAATGCTTTGGCATCAGCGGTTGTCTATCATCCTATCAATCAATAAGTAATCTTCTATTTGACTTAAGATTAATTCCTTAAACGACTTCAGAAGTACTAACACTTGTCAATAACCCAAGATATACGTGTCCAACGATAAAAAACGTTCCTTAAGCTGCACTAAAGTCTCCCCTATAGCAAGCAAATTTATTTTTTTAAAGAGCTTAATGAGTTATTTTTATAAAGGCAACTTAGTTACAAAACTTCTTGAAAAGTTCCCATACCCGCCTTTACTCTCCCTCATTATTTTTATATACTTATTTTTATAGTTTCTTTTAAAGAAATATAGATTCTTATAAATTTCAGCAATTATATTGATATGTCGTACCAGTAAGTTTACTTATCCGTTCAGAGATTTTTGCACGGATAGGACAGGGAATTCGTATTTGTTATTTTCTGAGCAGATAAAAAAGACAATATTTCGTGAAAACCAAGCCAATTGAGTTTTAAAAAAACAACTTGCGAACTGTTTGCCTGACTTGAAAAGCTTCCTAAGATATATATCTACAGACAGGAAATTAAAAGATTACAGCTCGCTTCAAGGTACAGGCTATCCAAAATTGCTATTTTAGTCATCCCAAATTTACAGCAAAGATCAGATGGTTTAAGAATAATTCAAGCATAAGAATAATTACGTTAAGCTTTAGTCTGAGGTAATAGCACGATTTACAACACAGAAACTTGCCTTGAAGTAATTTTATAGGATATATCCAGGAGGAGAGAAAACAAAACTAAATACATGAATTGCCGCGGTTTTTTTGTTTGATAGGACGTTCTTGGCTGATATTCCCAAATTGTAATTTTATTTAATATGCAATTTCTTATCTTCCCATTTTCTGGATTTATAATACCTATTTTAGATACGTAATAGCGACTGCCATTAAGTCATGAAACAAGAACACTAGCCATTCTTAGATGACTCAATACCTCAATTGATTGAGCAACGGTCTGGTAGCATTTCAAATCAAGCTGTAGTTAATGAATTTTTTGGTTGACTTTCGCAATTCAAAAAAAAAATCACGAAATTTTCTTTTCACATAACCGTGAGGGTTTTTTTCTGAAACGCGATTGAAAAACTACACTTTCGCATGAACTAAGGTAAAAAATACGTTGGTAATTTCACGCTCATTTTAATAAATTGAATTAAACTCAAATACTGTTCCCAGTGAACTCGGTTGCTCAGTTGGTAATACAGCTGTCAGATAATCGGAAGGAGTTCAAATTCCGCTCAAGAATGTTCATTTATTAGGTTGGCTTTCACAATGTAGGATTGCCATGAAATTTTGTCTTTAGCTTACCACAACACCTCACGGCTTTGGATTTTCGGGCTGTTTAAGAAAAAGATTCATATGTGCTTATACGCATATCGTTGTTTTCGAAGAATTAAGCGTATCCATCTTTGATATTACTTCAGCAATGTTTACACTAGTACTTATGAGTTAATTAACAAACACGAAGTTTCTAATGCTCCATAATTCATAAGAGAATGGGAAATGTTCAAAGGAATTTAGAACAGGATTAGCATGGCAGTTATAATTTGCGTAATTAATTTCATTTCTCATTTTCCATGACCCACAGGCAAGTATTCACCTTGCGGGAAACGTGATCTAAAAACGAATGCTAAAATCAAGCATTACATTTATGTAAGCTAGTGTGTCATCGGTTTTGGGACGTCATTACAAATTCCCCAACCGAAAGCATTTGTTTGCAACGCATAACCCTCAGTTTCCCTCACCATTAATCATAGCCCACGCAGCCAACTCGTCAAGAGCAATGAAACGGGAGAACACGCGGAGAAAACTCGCGAATGTCAGCAAAGAGCTGAGAAACTCTTCCCTTAGGCAATTAAGATATATGCAACACTGACAACAGTAGTAGAACTCCAGCGTGTGACTCTCGAGCGTGTGACCCACAAGCATGAAGAGTTTTAAGAGTTGGGAATGGATGCAAAAATAATTACAGAAAAATGGGCAAGACGAGGAGAAAAAATTGGTCAAACTCATCCTGGGTTATAAGGATGTGTAGTTAAGATGATAAAGGCGAATTGCAACTTCAGTAATAATGCTTTGTCAAAATCAGCTATTGATTTTCACCTATCTAGACTCTTGCTGACCAACTGAACTACTGATGTCGCGAAAAGGTGGGGCAATTGCCCCCTCTCACCTCGAGTTCCACGCTCCCTATTGCGACTTCAGTTGTGGAAGGTGTTCGCCCGACCCCTAAGACACCCGAAGCTTCCGCATGTACCAGACTTAAAAGACTTGTAATTCCAAGATTATGCAGTTGATATTATCGTGTTTTGAATTGTTTTAAAACTATTCTGCTGATATTAAATGCTCATTATGCTACACTTAATTCACATAACAAAACAACATTAGAATAATGTTAATTAGTAAACTTTAGTTGTCGTTTTAAAATAGTAACGTCAATTTATAATTCTAATACTTGACTTTAAGTTGGTGAAATACATTATACGTGACCATTCTTCAATGTTTCATCCCGATAGCTTCATAGTTTTCCAAATTACTTATAGTAGAACCGATACAACAAATAGCAATGAAGAAAACCAAGTCAATATATCTTCATGGCTAAATAGCTTACCTACACTTGTGACTTCGCGTCGTTTCATTGGAGGAGCATTACAGATAAGGAAGCCTTCCATCGGCCACTTAAAATCCTGGGAAAATGACATTTGCAGAGTTCTTAATATACGGTCAGTGTTACTGAGCTAAAAATTTATACCACAAATTTGTTTTTAATATTTTATTTTCCCAGGCAGTCTCCTCATAGGTGTCCAGAGCATTTGTTAAGGTTGTAACAATGTGACATTAACGATGTCCAACTATATCATTTCCTTCGCTGGATGAAAGCATGTTATGCAAAAATAATCGAGTGCAGTATTTTTACCAAACATCTTAAAAGTACTTCTCAAACTTATTAATAATTCAGGAGTATATCATTCAATCAGACGCGCTGAATGGCACCACGTGAGCAAACTAGAAATACCATGGAAGTACTGGGCAGAGGACTTGAACTGTTTTTTCCAGTCCTTGGACTGGAAATAATAGTTCAAGTCCTTGAAATTAATTTTTTTGGTTTTAGAGCAGGTAATTGGAACCACACTGGTGTTACAGTTGTGTAGTTGTGATTGTCTAACGATTGGGAGTGAAACTGTTAATGATGGAACGCGCTTTTAGCCGCGGGCTATATTGAGCGGGACATGGCTACACTAGTGGTATGCCATGTAGAGTTGAGCGAATGAGTATGAGTCTTTAGTTTCAGAGTAAATCGTGGAGTATACATTTGTGTTGTGAAGGTGTATTAGTAATTAGCACGAGTGCGATGCGGGAATTCAAAACCGACCACCTGGCCTTAGGGTTTTACCGACAGTTAGACGGCTACGCAGTTGGCCATGCAGTGCAGAGTTTAACAAAGAAGTATGTATGAATACAGAGAGAAAGAGTAAAAGATGCGTGACATTGTCTCGTGCATAAATATCTTGGGACACAACCCTGGACGTACGTTTCGGCCTTCTGTGGCCTCTTCAGCAGGGATTTGGGGTTGGCAGTCAATGTTATACCGTCGGAAGAAAAGCGATAAACAGTAAAAAATACAATAAAATAAAATATAAGTAGAAGGAGATAAAATGTGTGCTTACCAGTAGCCGTCTAACTGTCGGTAAAACCCTAAGGCCGGGTGGTCGGTTTTGAATTCTCGCATCGCGCTCGTGCTAATTACTAATACACCTTCACAACACAAATGTATACTCCACGATTTACTCTGAAACTAAAGACTCATACTCATTCGCTCAACTCAACATGGCATACCACTAGTGTAGCCATGTCCCGCTCACTATAGCCCGCGGCTAAAAGCGCGTTCCATCATTAACAGTTTCACTCCCAATCGTTAGACAATCACAACTACATAACTGTAACATCAGTGTGGTTCCAATTACCTGCTCTAAAACCAAAAAAATTCGGTTTATTCATCGATACAATCAGTACTAATTCATTAATTCATTGTGCCAATACACTAATTGATTCTGAGAAGTCATTCAGAGGCCTCCAATTCGGACTAGACGTAATATTTCAAGTACAAGTTGGTGTTCTTCCTCCGATATCTAGATACCGAAAAACGAGTTGAAAAACGAGGCGAAGCCGAGATTTTTAATGAGTTTCGAGGTATCTAGAAATCGAAGGAAGAACACTAAACGAGTGTTTGAAATTACTTCTCAAACGAACCAGTATTTTAGGGGAAAATCCAGCCGAAAGTTGGAAAAATTCAGCTGTAATCTTCCTCCGATTTCTAAATACTGATTAATTATGTATTTCTTTTGTTTTTTCTTCGTGAATTATTAATGAGTTTGAGAACTGGTTTTCAAGTACTCGAAATTCGTCTCAATCCTCAGCTTCGCCTCGGACTAGAACGAATTCCTCGTACTTGAGAACCTGATCAAGTCCTCATTGTCGGCCTTTAAATATTACTTCATGGAGTACCTTTTTCGAATGTCGGTTATTGTGTGCATTTCACGCAGGGAACGAACAGTCACTTTAGTGGTTGCTAGCGATGTAACTGCTATATTGATTTGACAATAAACTCGTACTCAACCCCGCACATACGTCGTCTTTCTACGTCCTTTCAAAACTCACTAATGATGGGAAAGGAAAATACGAAGGAAAATTCTGACCTTGAAGTGTCTTTAGATGTGATAAGAACAAGAATGCCGTTTTCGATAAACTCTTGGCAGGTTAAAGCGGCTTAGAAAACTCGGCCGTCGTCTCGTGTTTCAAACCGATGAAGCACTTCTGCTTGTGTCTTAAACAATGGACATAAAACATTACGAAAATGTGTATTCACGTTTTACGACCATCATTGTTAAAGAGTTGTTATTGAAATTTGATTTAAAAGGCCGGGTTCACTTGTACTCGCTTTTAGTATTTAAACTAATAAACAACGATAAAAGCGATTTTCCAGAATCTAGGAGTATTTCCATTGAGCTCATTCGGATCTCTTTTTGTTTCTTTCTGTCTGTCTGTCTGTCTGTCTCACCCTCCCTTTCATTCTCTCCTTCATACATACCAACTTACGAGCATACATTCATATGCACAAAGATACATAAAAACAACTATCACACCTTATTTCTCGTCCTATCTTGATTGACAGGCCATGATAAAGCTTTGCGATTCCATTCTGGGTTAGGAACCCGTGAATTCTTCCATTGTCCTAAGTTATTCAAACTTTCTTGTTTAAGTGCCCATCTACACCAAGAAATGACTAACGTTAACAACAAAATAAAGCAGTTTAGTAAAAATAAAGGAAAATTTCAAAAGAAAATGCTTAACGCGCTTTGTGAAGATACAAGTACTTTTTGTTACTCCCAACAAGGGGACATTTCTGACCATAAAATAAATAAACAAACAAACAAACAAATTGAACTTTCCACTGGTATTTTGTCTCAGTTGAAGATCAAATAGTCAATCTCAGCAGCTGATACAAAATTTTGTAGAAATGTGGTCTTCTAACATCGTAAACAGGACTTTCAGACCTTTAGTTGTTTTGGACAAAACAAATATCAAGAAATACTGACATTTTGAGAACCAGAGATTTGACCAAACAACGAGATGCGGAAATTAAGAATCATAGTAATTACGTTCACGTATCGTTGTATTATTCAGATCTTGGGTTCTCCAGATGTCAATACTCGTCGATATTAATTTCATTTTTTATATTTTGGCACTGCCAGCTGATACTGGATACTCTTTTGGTTCTTCCATATTCTTTTGAACCAGTCACGCCACGTTCCCCTGCCCCGCCAGCTCAAATTGTATTCGTCTTAATATATACTACCTAACCTTTGGGAACCTATCGCTTGGTGCTTCCCAGGCAACTTAGGTAGAACTGCCACACTGTACTTCTCGCCACCATAAACGTCCTTCATTGTTGTTAATCCACTAAATTCTGACTTTGAACTTTCTCCTCGAGCTTCTTCAGGGTTCTCAGCTAACTCTTCTGAAGATAAAGCTGGAGAAAATGTATTTAATAAACAAACGAGGTAGACATTCTTTTAAACAATGAACACATAGAAATAAATGGGATCAACCACTGAACTAAGCTATGACTGGAAGGCTGACTACCAATCACAAAGTGAAATCAACAATACTGTACATGGACAACTTCACGTCCGTCATTTTATGTCTCCAGGAGGTCATTCGGCCATAAATTGGACGTTGATTAACGTCACACTGATATTGACGCGACCACGTAAAAGACTGAAACTGACAGCCAATCCAATGGCGTGGCCACCATTTCGGGGTTCATATTTTGGTTTAATCATTGACTTAAATTGCCTTTCAGTTACGGAGTTAAGTAGGATGAACTTCTTACCCAAGCCTATTTGTAACAGGTAGGGCTCAGTGATCTTTCGAGAAGACTGGATCGAACATCTTATTGTTTGAAATGCCCAGAAAATGAAGCCAGCGAAATTTGATCCGCGCCACTACTAAGGAACCAAAGTCGCTATAAATCTTTTTGCACAGAACTTTCAAAAATATTTCCTAATCCTCTATATAGCAAAATGGGACGACTTCGTAGGTTGAAAGACAGCTTTATCAACAGTTACCCTATACGGACAATACAGAAGTCGCACAGTTGGTCCCTTAGCGCTGGCCACCGCAATCCACTTCCGGCTTCATTTTCTGAACATGGGATGCTCGATCCAGTCTTCTCTAGGGATCAGTGGCAGGGCAATGAAAGTAGAAAATGTAAAATGGCGATAACAAATAGCCTTATCACCGACTAGACTTAAGGTATCGCTATAGCTGGACTTTTCAAGTGTACACCAAACATATACAACGAATAAATTGAGCCTGGGTGCCATGTTTCTTTTTGGTTATTTTGTGTTTTTTTGTGTGTGTGTTTGTGTGTGTGTGTGTTAACGTTGGGTAAAGGATGGGGTTAAATTAAAAAGTGAGCAGAATCTGCTCAAATTTCGCTAGGTCTTTGAAATGCCCACTTACTTAATGCCGCCTCATACAACTGGAGCTGGCTCCGAGGTTGCACTGGGACAAAATGTTATCTGTGACTACCTACAACATCATTGTCCATCCTAATGTCCACGGTTTGAATCCCTGGATATCCTCACGAGATAAAACTACCAATGAAGTGTTCATTTTAGCAATCCACTGATAAAGATATGTTGGATATTATTAGATAACGAGACCTTTAATTATAACTTAGCTATTTAATTTCAGTCTCTATCAGACGGTATTTATTTGAGCAGTTATAAAATAACGAGCATCCTTTGCATGGTCTGATTGCATCAGCCTCGTTTCCTCTCAGAATACAGGGACATGGCTGACGTCACTTTCATAAGTTCTTGTTACTCTCGTTACTTTACTTACTTAGATCTAAATAATTTGACCAAAAAGCAAACATCCAAAAATTCAACATTTGCATTGACGCGGACGGGACTATCATGATAAATTTCAACTTGCCCAGATTGCGATCTACGCATGCGAGGATAGGCATATTTAGTCACCAGTCCCCAAGTTACCAGTCACTTTAGGTGGCAATCTTAGAACTATTAACAAAGCTGCTTATCAAACTTACCACAGGATTCCTCTGGATCTTCTTGATCAACCAAGACACAATTTTCATTAGCAGTCCATGTTAACACAAGAGATGGATTAGCCAAGCTGCAGATGTCTCCGGTTGGAGTGAACGCCCATAACTGGTTGGCATTTGAAGCATTCCTAAATATCAGTAAACCTAACAATTAACTTACACATTTGCAATCCCATTGATCCAAGTATACATAGTTTCTAACATGGACGGAATTCGAACAAAAATTCTTGACAACCAACTTGCAAGCCTTGGTCTTGACTGAAACCCAATGAAACTGACTCAACATGTGATTTTTCACATTCTCAGGCTCTGTCTAACTGATGCTCGGCCTCTGAATAGCACGCTTTGACTAATAGCAAATAGCAACCCCAACCTTCCGCTTCAAAACCGTTCAAAATAAATATTACCACTTCCATTCAAAATCAAATTATTAATGATGTATTTTTTACTGGGCATTCTTCGACTTAGTCCTTCATTTTACGTATTCATATAAATTTTAACGGTCACAAAGCAAACACTATTTCACAACGATTTTCAGTCCAGATATCAGATAATAGCTTGTTAACTGACATTGCATACAAGTGCGGACAAACGATACAGGACTGTAAGCAACATTGCAGCAGTTAATAAATAGCAATGGCGAGGAATAGGTTTGAAGTCATTTGGAAAACACGACGATCAGCTTAGAGTAAATGATATAAATTAATAAAAATAATGACGTTAGGCTAGTATGAAGGTTTTACTTGCAAGTAACTTTAGTGTTTAAGTTTCTCCAGATTCACCAATATTTCAAAACTTTAATGAACATGAAAGCTTTTTGTTTTTGGCATTGTCTTTTTCATTAAAGTTTCAATAAGCTTCTTGCTTACTCAAGAATTTGATTCACAATCGTGACTTTTTTTTTGTATAGCATTGTCTATAGCATTCAATATTGCACGGAATGTTGAGTGTAAATGTTGCATCGTTTGTCTTAGTCCTTAATATATTCTCTATTTAGTTGAGCATGCAGATATACTTAGTTCAGCTGTTTACGAAGCCGGAGTTTGCCTGAACGTAAGTGAAAAAGATACGAACGTAGCTATAAAAACATCCTACCTTTTACCAAGTTTGACTACATAACCTTCTAAAACCATTCCCTCAGGATAATTCACCTGCAGCTTCAAGTCAGTAAGGCACAAGCACAGTTGAGGGAATGCTCGTGAGTAAATCAAACCATCCTGTATAAAATAAATTTAAGATGACTTTTTTGGGAATTATATGCGGGACAAATTTTGCACAGTTATAAAGTCAGACATTAGGAGACGTCAAGCAATAAACTGGAGAAGCTTGGAGAAGCAACGATCAGTTACGATTCATGATGACTTCTAGTAGCCCAAATAATTTTAAGGCCTCAAGTACAACTGAATGACAGGAATGGATAAAGAAGAGTTCAGTTGATCACAATTATTTTCATATTCATGATTTCACGTATGTATGTCTGGAAAGTACAAGCCGACCAGTAACCCACAACAATTGAGTGGGAAGAAAGTAACGAACAATTAGTTTACCAGATGGGAGCTCGAATTCACGAACAACATTGAGGTTTTACGGACAGCTGGTCTTTGAATGAAGCTGTCCAGCAAACTGCCAACAATGCATGAACTTAAGTCTTCTTAAGAACACAAGTTCAGGGTTCACCTCACTTCATTTCGTTTTATTTCAAAATCATCCTTATCCATTTAATGTAATCCCTCTTCATTCTTGCCTTTAATACTCAGAATTTGAGACCTCTGTTCGGCTTCCCTTTTTGGTAGAGATGATTAAATCTGACCATGGACTAACAATATGCAGCTAGTATATTAGAATATGTAGCTTTTTCTTCTCCATAGACATACACCTATATTGTAGTATGTAGCTTCATTTCATACCTCATGTATAGCCCATTTCTGGCTGTCTGGTGGCCACACACTGAGGTCGCCTTTTGCGAGCTTCTTCTCGACAGACAACTCAGGATATAAAATTAGATCCTTGTTCTTCTTACATTGAATGAAAGTATTTTTCTCGTCAATCTACAGTAAAACAAATTTAATCTCTTCGACAAAATGTTTGGAAATTTAATGAGGCCTATCTTCTGTTTTCATCACTTAGCGATGACCAGCTGCGGAATAAATAAAATAACTTGTGCTATTCGTAAATGGTAAATATTTTTAAAGTTTGCAATGGAAGTCTAAAACGTTTCTGAACCCTCGACGGTTCTCAAACCTGTAGTCTTCTGATAATCAGTGAGACAGTCTGACAATCTAGTTCTTAGTTCTTACACAGCAAAATACTTAATGATATTTCAATAACAGAGAGAAAAATACGAGTAAATCTGGGAGCCAGCGATTCTGAGTTTATCCAAAATTCTAGGGAAAAACTTTAAAAATTGTTGGATATATACATGTACAAAAAAAAATAAATAAATATATACTTTTACGATCGGCCATTGGCAGACAAAAAGGATGATAAATGGAACCAAATTTTTATAAAATTTTAAATCCAGGTGTTTGAAATTCAGAAGTGGTAAAAAATCGAATGGAAAGTTTTAAAACTCCTGCTCTAACCAGTAAACTAAAACGATTGCATGGGATAGATTAAGAATATTAAATTGTACCTGACTTGGCTGCAGTCCCCGGGCATATGCAACTCTTTGTTGAGGTTCCATATCAAGCATAATCGCTTGGAAATCACGGTCAGTGGGGTAACTGTCAACAATCTTCCACAAAGTGGCCAGCTCTTTCCCAGAAATATCATCGTTGAGAGGTTCACGCAGGATAATCTTTTTCTCGTTCCATAACGAAGATGGTTTTGTTTTATCGACAACAAGTTGAAGAGTGTAAGCTACAAACAAGAGATACACAATCACCAATTACAACATTTTATTCAGTAAAGACGTCCTGGTATGTGTATAAGCGAAATGATTGACATGATCAGGCCGACTGGTTAAGCAAATGATATGACATTGGATCACAGATTCTAAAAATCATCAATTAAAACAGTGGTAAACCATCAAACAGTGAATAAGAAACTGTTATTTCCAGTAAAATGTCTTTATCTCGCTGTTCATTCATGGTAGCTTAATTTAACTTTTAGTACCTACTGTATTGTAGCTTTTGATTAATTTTAGTCAGTCATGTAAATTCAATTAGTACATACAGAGCATCACAGCAATAATATCTTTTTAATCAAAGATTCTCCTGCCTACTCCTCAAATTACCAAAATCACGTAATTATTTATTTAATTTCACTTCACAATTATAAAACGCCTTCATCGTTACCCAACAGTTTACATGCAAAGAAAAGAGCCGATTATCAAGACGCAACACTTACTATAGGGCTGTTTGAATTCTTCTCCAAAGGACAACCAGATAGAATCGTCCGTTTTTAATTCACGTACATTGGTAACTTCTTGTCCATTATCCCTATATATCCTTTGTGCCAATGGGCGTCCTCTGGGACCATACCCTTGCTTCAACACTTTTCGATGAGCTGTGATCGCGTCTAGAAGTCTGGTCCTTAACGCTTCATTGTTTGAAACACCCTTCAATGCTTCATGAATATTAAAATAAACGATAACTTCGTCATCTGTCTTACCATTTTCATACACCTTAAATTAAAAATATTCAATATTAACAAATTCCCTCTTTGCATCAATTAGGAGTAAGAACGTAGTTTTCACTTCAGCCTTTAACACTAGTGGAGGAATTGAGAACTAAATATTTGGTATTGGTTGGCTTACGTCTCAAGGACGGTTGAGCAAGATTGAGAGCGTAAGAAATATTCCTGGGGTGAAACAAAGTGCACATATCTGACCCAGCAGGACTGGAAACAATGTAAGTATTTACTGATCATCCTCAGTCAGCCCGCTCACGCCAAATACGAAGTGAAATCCGGGTAAAGGGCTGGGAACCAAAGCAACCACTATCTTTTACTTCAGTTTGCTACTGAATTTACGCGGTACTAAGTTCACGGTACTATTGCTGATACTGGGCCTTGATCATCAAAAGGGAGTTCCAATTCGGGCAGGATGAAAAACAGTGTATTTTACGTTCCCACTTGCGACGAAAAATTCCAGTGGAAGCAACGGAAAGCTGAAATCTACAGGTCCACAGAGCATCTGGGTTCAAAATATTTCTTCGTGCCCTGCTTCACCTGGACAGATTATTACTTTTTTTTTTATCTAAATGCTTACACTGACATAACGCGACTCAATAGAATAATGCACAACATACCTTTAGTCTGATTCCTTTTCTTCCTAAAAGTCGACTGTTTTCTTCTATTTCCACAATGTTTTGATATTTAAAAGTACTGTCGTTCACACCGTAGGATTCTTCTTCGCGTTTCTTCTGTTGCAGCCGTTTATTTCTGGATTTTAACTTTGGAATCACAGATTCCAAACCGCTGATCTTATTTCGCACCTAAAAATAACAAGCAAAATAGAGGATATAAGAGTCGAATATAAATAGGGAAAGAGTTAAACGGAATACAGTGTGCATTATTTATTTTTATAAATCGCAAACAAAATCAGTTAACAGAGGCTTCTAGAGTCCAATAAATTTCACCAATAAAGTAACTGGTTTGAACACTAGAGAATCCCTATGTGTGGGTTAAGGTAGATCGTCAAGGTTATTGTAGTCTTGAGGAAAACTGTTGGTGACTGACGTTTTGACGGCTTCAGCGGCGATGATCTTCAGAGTCGAAAAAAGAGGAGTTTTGTTAAGGGAAATTTATTAAAATTTCTCTAATTTTAATAATTTAAGACGACTCATAAGAACTACAAAAATTAACCACGGTAAGATGTTGATATTGTTTCAGTTGTGATAACCAGTCTAAAAGAACAAGGTAAAGAGTTCAAAGCTTGGTAACTGCCATGACTGACCGCAAAGAATTCTAATATTCAGTCACGACACTTACCAGTCTTTGATTTTTTTACATTATTTAACACTGTCCAAGCAGTATCCTATTTTTATACCAAAAGAACAAGTTCTACCTTGAGAATAAAGTTTACGAGAAGAAAAATAATAACCTGACTTTGTACCTGCTGGAGCTCTTTTTCAATTTCTTTGGTCGTAAATGACATTACTTCTACGGATATACCCTCCGCTGACCCTTGATATCGCAATTCCAGCTACAGTGCAATAAAAAATGATCAAGCGACAAATTGACGTTTTCGTGAGAATGCTCACAAAACTGCATGAAATTTTCAATCAAATTCTCTGTGTACATAGATGGCACCAATTTAAGTGAGAGTCAACACTACTTCCACAAGTTTGACTTAACAGTGAACTCCAATAGGGATATCTTGGTCAATTTAAGGTAATCTAATACCCAGTTACAGATACAATTCAAGATGCACTTATATAAGCATGTCATCAAACAAACTGATCATGAAGTGGACGATTCAGTGAAAATATGGACTCAAACGTGTAATCCGAAACACAATTAAACATTAATTTTTCCTTGGTCTTGACCGTGCTCGTGTACGAGAAAAGTCTTGGTTGGCAAAGAGTACACCCTTTCCGGTATACGATTGTTGTACGACAAAAAATTACAAAAATCAAACAAATAAAAAACAAATAAAAAAAACAAAAGAGAAGGATTAGCTAAAGAGAAAAAAGTCATGCAGTAAAAGGGATAAAAGACATTTAAGCACACTATCGGTATTGTGACTGGTTATGCAAGCTAGTGTACAATTCAACGTGTAATCCTGCTGGTGATCTTGCACCAATTGACGATGGAATAAAAAATTCAACCAGTCGAACAACCGATAAATAAAAACGATACTTCTGTGACTTATGAAATACTGACCTCACCGCTTTCTCGTAGACTACCCTCAATCCACTAAATTCTTGATCCACTTACTGTATGTTTTGGAACATATGACGAATTCTACCCAGAATTTCATGATTAATTCCACCCTCAAATTCATCACACGTTCTAAAACATTAGCGGACCAAGAATTGAATGCATTGTGGGTGGTCCATGAACAAGGCGGTAAATCCAAGTTAAGTTTCACAGAAGTTTAGCTTCAGGGGGCTCCTGGAATATGTTACTCCAAGAGAGTTTCCAGCGTTTCGCAAAAGATAACTTCTTACTGTGATGTTAGCTTCTTACTGTGAAGGGTGTAATTTACCAAGCAAGAGGGGTACATTATCTGATTAATATGCACTATTCTCCCCCCCCCCGAGGGGGCTGGGGGCTGGTCTTTACCAACCATGTGTCCATCAATGTTCCGGCACACAATTAACCATAAAATTTGACATGGAATGCAACAAGTAAATAGGACAGAAAAAAGTATCAAACCAGTGGAGAAGCAGTCGCGCTAATTTAAAAAGAATACATAACATTTATTTTGTTCTGCACGATTTAATTTGCACCTGGTTTTCA
This sequence comes from Heliopora coerulea, assembly GCA_030142905.1. Taxonomy (NCBI): domain Eukaryota; kingdom Metazoa; phylum Cnidaria; class Anthozoa; order Scleralcyonacea; family Helioporidae; genus Heliopora; species Heliopora coerulea. The sequence continues at coordinate 52,263 of JASJOG010000483.1, forward strand.
TAGTCTTTAGCCTCCTTTAATCTATCTTTTGTGGCTTGCAAAAGCGTATCGACAAATCCGCACGGTCCTTTATAGGTGAACTTCTCAGCACCTCGGGTTACCCACAGTGGTCCAATGACGATGTTTGTTGAAGGCTGAAGGATATTATCAACAACTGGAACTACAAAACAACATTAGTCACTATTAAAATTAACACAGACCGTACAAGACAGATTCACAGAGGGGAAGCAGTGAACCAAATCTGTGCCGTTCGGTCCTCAAACGAGACTCCGACGTCACAAATTATGACAGAGCAGAAAAATGTAAAAAAACTCGGTCCTGTCTTTTTATATGAAGACCTCTCGAACGAAGACGACATAAATGACAGAAAACACCAAAAACCACCTGGATGGCATGAAATGTGGTCGACGGTGTTTTAGGTTTTTAGTAAAAGTTACTTTCAGGACTCTTCGTTGGACTGACATACAAGGAAGTTCTCTACATACCCACGATTTTTATAACCTTGAACAACTCAGCAGGAAGACGGCACAACGGCATACATGTATGTGTGTATACATACATACATGTATATACACATACATACACATATATACATTCACATACACATACACATATACATATACATATACATAATTATACATATACATATACATACGCATACACATACACATACACATATACTTATACGTATACGTACACATGGACATGTACATGCACGTATACGTAAAAACACGCACTCGCGAGTGTTTCAGAAACCTCCAATACGACTCGATATCTTGTTACTGTAAATTTACTTTCATTTGGCCAATTTAGAGGACATTTTTTGTAGTCTAAAATACCAGTAGTTTTAACAGTAAAATAACAGATACTTTATCAACAAGGCAGTCGTATCGCGTTTTACCAATAACGCTAAAAAGCCACAGCAGGAGTTATCTGAATAGAAAGTATATAAAGGATCTCATTTTCAGCATAAACTAACCTTCAGAAAAACTTCCAATCTCCTTTCCATCCCAGTCATATAAAGCCCTTGCACCTGACTCGAAGTTTAACTTTTGTGTACAATCATCAAGAAACTAGTAAAAAACCCCCAGCAATTACAGAGTTTTAGTTACTAAGAGCTCACAATTTTGGGAAATCTCTAATGCCAGAAACGTAAAAGCCAATCTAAACTTACTCCAACCCAAGTTGAAGGATTATCAGTTAACTCGTTTTACCTCGTCAAATCTTCCAGCAACTACTTCTTTCCCTTTCGTATGATCTCCGTTTGCAAACACTAAAACTCTTCTTTTCTGTTTCTCCACTAAGTCCTTCATTCTTTCAGATAATGACGGTTTAGTTTTACCACGGGTTTTGCTTTCGGGGAACAAAATGCCATTCATAGTCCACGTCGATAAGCGCCCAAGTTTTTCTTTTTCTGGGATTTAATAAGGATAACAACAACAATAACAACAACAACAACACTAGTGATAGTGAAAGGGACGATGACTGGAACGATAATGACAATTGCGATGATGATGGGGAAGGCGATTATGTTGATGATGACAATCATTTTGGTGATCGTGATTATAGTGTGATTATGATGATAATGGTAATGATTTAATAATGATGATAATAATGATCATGAAGATAATGATGACAATGGATATGATGATGACAAAAATGACGAAGACTAGACCATGACTAGGTCAAAAATTCAACAAAATGCCCTGCACCATAACAAAACGGAAATTTTTGGCTCCATGCTCGTGAGCATACTTTGTTTACAAACCTTTGTATTTTCCGAAAGGATCTTTGAAAGCTTCGCCACATGACACATAAATATCAGAATTCATTTTAATCTGCTTGAAATCTTTTATTAAAGTGCCATCAGAAAGAAAGAGTTTTCTTGCAGCGGACACCAAGTTCAGTTTAGCGGTGCATTCTTCCAATAACTAAAGGGCAAAAACAATTTATAATTGTAGTAATTTCTATTATTTGTCAAGCGACTAGTCCTTACTCTTTTACTGTACTTTGGGAGTCCAACTTCAAGGTGACGCCCTTTTTTGTTTTGGTTTGATAACGAGGCATCGTCACCTAGAACCTAACTAGAATAATTTTATTAATCAGTCCTTCAAGGTAAGCTATTCAAATTGAAGAACGGACGGCAAACTGACAACAATTTGCATACAGTCAGAGGTCAGGTACTCTGAACTATCTCTGAAATCTGCATACAAAACCATTTTATCTTAATATCCGACATGAGCATCGAGGACTATTTTACCTAAATGCGATTACGTCATTAAGATGACTTCGACTTCAGAATCATCCTCAGGGCAACATGAAAAGAATATTCCATTAGGATGATTCTGAAATAGACTCGAAACATTGCACATCCTTACGGATCTAAAGCGTTGAGTTGTCACGAGAATCTCTTGAACACTTAAAATGGGTTAAACGATCATAATGTTCCCACTTGACTCGATAGCTCAATTTCTGGAGCAACGGTCCGGCAAACGCTAAGATACGACATATCATGATGTTACTCTGGCTTAAAAGTTATGAACGCGACTTAAAAAGCTACAGTTCATAAACCATATGCAATGCACAGTTTCATTGGCTGTAATAGATGTAGTATGATGCTAATCTGGCTTGAAAGTTTATAAACACAACTTAAAAATCTACAGTTCATAAACTATATGCAATGCACAATTTCATTGGCTGTTATAGATGTAGTATGATGCTAATCAGGCTTGAAAGTTTATAAACACAACCTAAAAAGCTACAGTTCATAAACTATGTGCAATGCACAGTTTCATTGGCTGTAATAGATGTAGTATGATGCTAATCTGGCTTGAAAGTTTATAAACACAGCTTAAAAAGCCACAGTTCATACACTATATGCAATGCACAGTTTCATTGGCTGTTATAGATGTAGTATGATGCTATTCTGCCTTAAAAGTTATGAACGCAACTTACCCGATGAACAGTAGCTTTTTAAGTTGCGTTTCATATAAACTTTTAAGCCAAAGTAGCATCATAATATGTCAGATTATTCACCATGCTGCGTTGGAAACGTTTTCGAATCTCGATCAAGTCAACTTCCCTTCTTGACTTTAGCTGAATAGATTAATAATAAAATATTCTCTCCATTGAGTTGGCTCCACAAGGTTTCTTGACAGGGGGACGCTCGCACGTTTGGCCTTCAGAAAACCGTAAGTAAATCTTTTTGGGAAGAATGATATGTAGTGTGATAGGTAGGGAAACATCTTTACCATCATAGAACATTGTTCAGAAGTACCATCATAAGATTATTATAACCGACCGACCAAACGTCTAAATCTACACTAAAAGAAAATATACAACTGTACTCGAGAAGAGTGTCACACGGTCATATATATTACCTGTTTTAAATCAGGTGCTGTTACTCTCGCATAGTTATCTCTGTCTCCATTTACAAAAGCTCTGACACAAAGAACTTTACTTTTTCGTTTATATACCGGTTTATGTCTTCTTACCCGACGTGAGCTGGATACCCCTGTCAAATAAAAATGATTAACAAAAATTTTCCTGTAGCCGTAAGTAAGGACCATTGAACTCTAAAACGACTGGAACGATGTATACTATGTTTACTTGTCCATGTTCAGCAACCATTCTGGAGGTACAAACCACTTGAGCCGAGCAAAACGAAGGAAAAGTTTATATAAATTAGGACGACTCTGTATACAATTTACAACAGTTAATTAGACCCCCGTTTCCTTTGTTTCATGAATTATTGATCATTATACAAAGACATACAACCATATTCACACCACACGCACACGCTCATGCACTCGCACACGCTCACGAACGCGTACACAGGCACAAAGATGCAACTAGTACAGGACGTTTGTCAATATGTGACAAAACAGAAACATTCTGTGGTCTTACCCGAACTTGTTAGATCGGACGAGCCGTTGAAATCTGACGAAGAAACTGACATCAATGAAGACCTAGATTGATAATAAACAGAATGGCTCGATAAGAATGAGTGCTTATGTGATCAAAAACCGATTTGGTAAAGGCAGTTGGTTATATCTGGCGGTTTTCTGCACGTTAGAAGGGTAAGGAAAAAAAAAAAAGAAAAGATGTCGATGAGCATGCTCATACAATTCAGAGGTGAAATGCATCACTTAAAAAAAAATCAATATTTCACTTGATATGTATTAGAAAACCTGCAAATATGCCGAAGAAACAGCGCCGTACCAAGGAGGGGTCTCTAGTAGGGAACTTGCGCGAGTTCAGTGTGGTCCCTTGACTAACAAGCAACCGAGGATAACCAGTGAAACGTCGCTATGTTTATGTAAATTAAAAAATACTCAGATTGTAGATGTGTGGATACTTTACATGTACAGCATGCAAGCTCAATTTCCTAATGTTTTGAAGATTTTGAGCGGATTTTTTTATCCATGTCCCTCTGTTATGGCTCTTTAATTCCCACCAGGCTTGGACTGGCCCCTGTGTTATCGTTCCATAGAACAATAGTCAGCCATTATTCTGTGGCGCGATGGCACAATGGCCAATCCAAGTCTGATTCCCAGCAAGGAAACATCGAGTTTTGAACCTGTTATTCGTGATTAAGCTGCAGCAGAGTTTCCCGTGGTGACCTCAATTATTTAGCGAAAAATTTCCTCGATGTCGTTGAGTATATTTGCACATTACGTGCAGCACATACCCCCAAAACACTGAAATTTTCAGCCAGAGCTTAAAACGTAAAATAATAATAACAAAAAAATCTGTTGTTTAATGTTATCTACAAAAGCCCTTGATCGCTTCTGTGGGACATTTCTTGCATACCAAAACAAAGAGATTTCTGAAGGCCTGTTTACACGTGCGGTTTTTAAGGAGCCTAATACATGGAGCTGGCTAGACCGGTTAGCCAGGGTGAGTTTTAGGAACCGATTACATGGAGCGGGCTGGCCCGGTTAACCGGGATGAGTTTTACAGAGCGATTATGTGGGTGATTCCACAACGGTTGGTTGGGAAAGATTTGTTCAGCGGAAAATTTGGCAGCAAGGTTTGAATCTATCGTGAAAAAAAACAAAAAACAAAATGGTGGGTCAGATATCTTACGAAGCAAAATTTGACAACTGTGAACTAATGTTGCACCATTTAGTCTAGTTTATTTCATTTTTGTGCAGTTTTCCGGAGTGACTTAGTGACTTATATCTACCCACTCGTCCATAAGCACTACTGTGATAGGCTACTGATTTTCTACGCTGTCAAACGCACTATCATGCTGAGAAGTGAAACAGTGGATCCATAGGCGAAACAAATACTCATGTATCAAACTATTTTCAGCCCGCCTTACCGGGTTGGAACGATTACATGGAAGTTTTGAGCCCGGATTGCAACTACCGGGATCCAGGTAGAGCGGTCTGGCCCACTTACCACGTAGTCGAATCGTTGAAAAACTATATTATTTGTATTAAGAACGGGCTAGCCCGGTTAACCGCGCCAGCCCGATCCATGCAATTGGTCTCTAAGTTGCGATTTTCATCCTGGTGTATGCAATAAACTCATGATAGTCTATTTAGCAAGATATCCGCTTTTGATCCGCTCCAGTTCATCCTCGATACTGCAGTGAGTTTAAGGCCACGTTTAAACTATACTGGAGAGGTTTTTGTGCCGGGAACAAAAAGCTCTCCAGTATAAAGTAAACAGGACAGTTCTGTATTGTTGTAAAGTTATCCAGTATGATGTAAACAGCGGACCTGGAAAGGCAGAGTGTAATATAAAGGGCTACCCTCAAAACTTCCCATCAGGATGTTTGTATCTTGAGAAATAATTGGTAAATGGTATTCCGCGTCGAAGAGATTTGCACTTGTAACGGCACACTCCTTCTCCAGCACACCAACGTATTAAAAAATTGAGGTGATTGCAAAATTGCTCGCAATAATCCAACAATAACACGCAAATACTCGCGTGACTCCATCTTGAATGCGATGGAAGGCTTAAAGCGCCCCCAAAACCCACCTGATATGGAGCGTACCACTTTCAAGAGTGGAGCAGAACAACGTCGCTCTGCTCCAAAAATCGCTCCGAAAACAGCGTTCCAAGTGTATACGTAAAGGCCTATCCGGTATGGTTTTCGTGTCGCTACGGAAAGCTATCCGGTATAGTGTAAACGTAGCCTAACACATGCGTCAAGATGTTAATGGCCAGACACAAAATCGCAAGTGTGAACGGTTCTTGAAGAGTCGTTTACACGTGCGGTTTTGAACGCTGCGATTGTCATCCTGGTGTATGTAATAAACTGATGATAGTCTATGCAGCAAGGTATCCGCTTATGATTCGCTGCAATTTGTCCTCGACGCTCTCGTCAGTTAAACACATACTCCAAGATGTCAATCGCAAGGCACAAAATCGCACGTGTAAACAACCCTTAAGGTAGCAATAGCATTGTACCTTTGACTTGAATGGCTGTGTACTGGCGCTGAAGTAGGCCGCAGTCTTTCTTCACTTGATACACTTTCAGGAAGCGTTGACTTCCAAGCAAGTATTTTCTTTGCTCCTTGTGGTATGTTTGCTGTCTTACTTCCGATGTTCGTAGCAGATCTTGAACTACTCTTCGTTTCCTTTCTTTCCAGCATTTTTATAAAGGAAGATCTAGAAATTTTACTGGGAACGAAGGTAAAAAGTGTAAAAAGTATGTATCATCGCCCTAAACAAATGAGCTATGTAGCTTGGTGTAAGCATAGTCGAAAAGGTTAAGTAGAAACTGTTCAAACGTTTTACTCCTAAAGAAGGTAGTAGAGTCTACCGAAACGTCGTGTTTTTTTCTGCAAACAGTTTTTACGTAGCCTCAAGAAACTTTCTTTTAGAATAAAATATATCGCCTCCAACGATGAGGAAACACAATAACTCAATTATAGGAACTGGAGGGTTCATATTCGTTTTCTTACGTTTGCTTTTCTTCTTTTTTTTTTCTTTCATCCATATCTATTTATTTATTTATTTATTTATTCATTTGTTTCCACAGGCAACCATTGAAAAGTTCCGTATTTTGAAACAGTGAATGGTAAGCAGTGATGTACAAGACATGTAGAACTACCTGACAGTATACTGTTCAAGAAGGAATCAATTTCCTAGTACATTAAATTTATCAAAAGCAATTAATTCCCTATTCCAAATTTCCTATAAGACTGTTTATTCTGACATATACAGATGGCTCAATTACTGGAGTCTTTAGAACTCAATGTGATAATCCAGTAAGAATATTGTACTCATTAACCCTTTAACTGGCACTGTTGCCATTGGCAAACTTTGATTTTAGTCTGGCTAACATCGGACAATTTTCTACGTTGAGGGGAGACCTCACAGAAACTTGCCATGTTGAGGGTTAAAAAAACTCCAATTACTGTATATACTTTACAGGGGTGGCACCTGGAATTCCCAATGACAGGGGGGCTAAACCAGAGGTGCCAGGACTTTGCTCCCTTTATAATTTCCTTATTTGAAGGTCAAAAACATTATGTTATTTTTGGCACAAATAATCACAACTGACTAGAAACAGTTTACTTATAAAATTTGACATGAAGAGAAGTCTATTATCTTTGTTGACTAATTCAATGAGAAATACTTATAGTTTCTACATGTGTTATCATCAGTGAAAGTTCCCAGACAAATTGTTCATTTTTCCCTGACAAGGGTGCTAAGGTTCCCCAATGGAAGGGGGGGCTGCAGCCCCCTATGGCCCCACCCCTGCTACTTTAAGCTTTTAACTGCCAGTATTGCCATTTGGCAACATACTAGTTTTACTCCAACTAACATATGATGATTCTACTCAACAAGAGGAGACCTCCCAGAAACCTGCCAGTTTGTGTTACTGTACATAAGGGGTAACTACTTACACAAGGAATTACATGAAACAAAGGAAACAAATGTATCACAAGGATGGGCCTTTAAGAAAGTGTTTTCTCTAAAAGAATGTCCTCCGTTGCCATGCTAATATTGCTCATTTGTATGTGATTCAGTATGTGAAAAACACAATCTCTTCACTATGCATGAGAGACTCTGTGTCAGTGTTTACAGTCATGTAACTTGGCAATAAAAAATCTTTAATTTGAAATCTGGGGGCCTGAAATTTTTTGGGATTCAGTGGAATTGCAAGTGAAGAGCAGGTGAGGACAATTATGTCCTGGGTGTGGTACAGTATTCTGAGGGCATCAACTAGAGGCAAAGTAAATAATTATGCACATTGTCTTCAATAAAGTAGGGACTGATTGGCTTGTACAGACTGCATTGATGGTATAAACTAATTTTTCATGCACATCAAATATTTGGTTAGAAGTCCATATTCTTGTATAATTAATCACAAAACTTTCCAATGAGAGGCCCCAGACCTTTGACCATGGGAGTAAGAGACTGGAAAGATGTCATTGCCAAAGTCAATTGACCTTTCCCTTGGCTTTAGAAAACCTTGCAATGACTCTCCTGGGACCCCAAACACAAGCACAATTGCACAGTAGCAAAGTTATTAAAAGTAATTATATAATAAACAAATACTTAAGTGTCATACTGTAATTTTGGAGGGATTAGATCTGCTTGAATTTTCTTTTACAATTTCTGCTCCCAGAGATAGGGTATTAAAATGTTGCTTACCCATTAAGAAATGTACTCTGTATTGCAATAAGGCAATGGAATTTGATCCACTAGGGATATATATACCTGTACAATATATACAAACCAGCATATATCTGGCATATAATTTGTCAGAGCTAGGCTGTATTTGCAGATCTATTTCATCTGCTATTACAGACTGCAAGTGTTGAAAAAAGAACAAACATGTATTCCCCATTATATCAAACTGATAAAGTTCAACAATGACCAACCTGCAGAATGATTCCCCTTAGCCAAAAGGTATCTGGGAATTTCTGGATATTCACTTCAGAGTCCTTAAATTTTTGAATATCAGTTTAAAAGTTGTGTTTTTAAATCCCTAGGATTTTACAAGGGATCAGTTTTTGGTTTGTGTTTTGGCATTATTTAGTCAATTTTGAGACAGATGGTGTAGGAAGAACTGGCAAATAAACAGTTTTGTTTGTGTCTGTATACAAGCTGGCATATATCATTCAACAGAATCAAAGACATTGTGATACTGCCAGTCATTTTAATGATTTTGTTATAACTGTTCAGTATCAGTCTGTTATTGACTAACGACAGATGACTTTTTCAAACTCTTTCAGAATCATCCTCAGAGATACATGAACAGAAATTATAATAAATAAAACTTAATAAATAAAAATTAATAAATATTAAATTAAAAACAAACATAAAAATATTTTTTTTCAAATTCTGTACACCACAATTGCTTGTGACACATGAATAAATTAACTGCTTTTTTTGCTTTTTTTTACAGCTCCAAGTCAAAGAATTTTTGAAATTTCAGCACATTTGATAAAGACTAGCCAGGCCTTTATTTAAGAAAATCACTTTCCCAATAGCCTTCTCCTCTGGGAGATACAGTACCTGCCTCCAAAGGAGACTGGTTTGCAGATTTTTTCAGATATTTGAACATGGTAACATTATCCTTATATGGACAAAAACTGAGCATGAAATTTAGGAGAGGGAATACACCTGTACAACAAAAATGTAGTACAGTACATGTTCACACCAAGCAAAGATCTCACTCTTGATATTTGTGAAATATGAGGATGAGAGAAAACCCTGCTATTATCAACAACTTTGTTTGAAGTGAAGGAGAACACCAACATTGACAGTCAAAGATGAATCATTTGTTAAGACCAGTTTTGGAAACTGGATTTTTTTCAACAATATGTTCAGGTACTCCAATATTTGATGTTTACAAGTAACAATTTCATTTTTTTCACAAAAGCTGTGTGCTGCTTCAGAGTATCGAGCACTTCAATACCTAGTTAATCCTTGAATGCCTGGGCCTAATCCCTGTGACAAGCAAAATTATCTGGTGCTAGCCACAGTAAACCACTGATGTGATCCATGCCCCATAATGGGTTAAACAGCAATTTTCTTGGTTTTATCTAAAATTTCTTTGCTAAGGTCCCTCACTACCTGTAATTTTAAACACATACCACTGGAAAATATTGTGCCTGGAGTGAGTGCCTGGAGTAAAAATTACCAAACTACTGTGCCTGGAGTGAGACAATTGCAAGCAAGAAAGATAACAAGAAGATACAAAAAGAAAAGGATCAGATTTGCAACATCCAAGAGACAGGCTAGTGTGAAGGAGAGCAATGACAGTTTATTAATGTGCTGCATGAAGGGAGAAAAAGAGAAGGAAGGATGTGATAAAGGTAAAAAAGAAGAGAGAGAAGATGAGCAAAGAGGACAAATATATTTTGCATTAACCAAACTGGCAATTAAACCTCTGAGAGGCAGACATCCCACTTTCTTTCAAGTACAAAAGCTTTGGCCATTGAAAAACCATCTGCAACAATGTATCATAGATATAACAATTTACAGTGTATTTCTATCCAATAAAAATGTTCTGCAGGAGCTTGCCAAAATGTATATTTTCTAAGAGGGGACTCCTAAAATGTAAATTATATTATTAGCAGTATATACCATACACACACTTCATGTGTTCCCCAGTTTATTTACTGTGAAGAAGGTTGATTGATTGATTTATTCAGTGATTAAAGGATTGATTGGATGGTTGATTAACTGATTGATTGATTGATTGACCGATTAATTCATTAACTGATTGATTAGCAATTGATTGGTTAGCAATTGATTGATTGATTGATTGACTGATTGATTGATTGCATTCTGGTAACTGTATTTAACAGATGTAACTATATGTGGAGCTTCATCTGGTGTAATTACACCTTGGTTAATACCTTTACATTTATGGAAGTAACAATTACAATAACTGAAAATTGCAAAGTGTAAGTTATCACAATTTCATTGCTATACTATTGTCATATAGCTACAGTACAAGTATGTTCATTGTGTACAAAATAAATCAGCTACACTTAAACCTGATAGATCAGTAACACGCAAGGCAGATCATATGTGTATGCTGAAACAGTGAAAGTTTTGAGAGTTAATTCACGAAAATGAACCACTGAATTTAACTTCATTAACAAATCACTATTAACATGACTGTATATTTAAAAACTGATTTAATACAGTACCTTTCGTCATTCCAAGAAGCTTTGGTGTTTAGTCCGTTCATATATTGAGAAACGATGATGTCTTCATAGCTAATCAAACCACTAAGACCACGTTGGAGATATTGATTGCTACCTTTTGACGACATACTCAGTGACACATAGATTAACCAGTCAGCACTATCTCGGCATCCGGTCCATGTTTTTCTTGTCGTTTAAAACTGAAGAGCATGTCAACACATTTGTGGCACTGTTAGTCCTTAAAATTGGCAAATCGACAGAGGTTCACGTCTCGCTAATGCCCTTTTCATGAGGAATCTCCAACATCATTAGCGGGTTAAAGTTATTGAAGTTAATAACGTCAACAAATGTCAGACTGAGTGCTGATAAAATACAGGCCGATGAGTGCGGTTGCTATTGACAACAAGAAAATGGTACCATTTCCTAAATTTGCCTATTTTTTTGAACCCCCCTTAAAGAACCCATATCAGGTTGAAGATTCTATAGATGATTTGCACGAGAATGAGCAAGGTGGACTGGGAAGATAGTTCTTGCCGGGGGTGTCAAAACGTAAGCAGTTGAACTTCAAGATGGCGGTAAAATACGATTTTTGTTATTCTGGATTTTGCCTAGAAAAGCATCCCATATTTTCTCTCGTAGCTCAGATACAGAGGATTAAAAAGAGTTTCGTTGATGTAATTCAGATGAAGTTGGTCGTCTCTCATGGGAAAGAAACTGGAAACAAGAGATTAACTGGAAACCTTTGTGAACGTCATTTAGCAACTTAGGAATTAAAGTATTCCCCCATAAACATGGTTTGCATACCTGAGACCTCTCTGGGGGCTGGGCGAGGTGTGTCAATGTCACCTTACCACGTGCAGTTATAAAACAGCGTGGTGGTGGAGGTTCATTTAATTTGGCAACGACAACCGGGAAGCAGGTTAGCGAAACGTAGAGCTATTTTTAGACAACATCAATGCCTCCTAAGAAGCACGAAGTGTCGGACGAAACTTATTGGCCAGGTCAGAAAGAATTTAACCAAGCTCAAATTGCTGAGTTTATCCATCAAGATTACAGACTAGCGGGCAAATATTATGAGAAGGCCTGCAAAGCTGGTCATCCCATGGCTCAGTATCACTATGGTCTGTGGTTTCTCAACGAGGGTAAACCAGGTGTCAAACCAGATGAAATTAAAGCAAGGAAATTGTTTCAAGCAGCATCTGAGAAAGGAATTGGCGTGGCTCATGTAGCTTTGGGTCAAATGTACGAAAATGGGAAAGGTGGTTTGGACAAACAAGAAACGAAAGCGTTAGAGCTTTATAAGGAATCTCTTAACCATGCTTCAACCATTCCGAAAGAGAATATTGGGAAAATATGCAACAAGGTAACTAAGAGCAAAAAATGTGCTGTATAAACGTTGCATCCTGCTTAATTGTTGGTAGTTTGTTTTCTGATGTTAGATATGTACAAGACTTCTATAAAGGTGCAAGCCTGCTCAGAGACTTTGCAGGAAGGCCAGACCAACATAGAGAATTGAGCATTCACTTATGACAATTTCAAATACCATAATTTGACTTCATGGGTAACATATTACGAAAATCCCAAATATCACTTTATGGCAAGTATATATCTATGGTAATATATATACATGTATATAAAGTTGTCAAAAACCTTCCAACTTTATGTTTTAAAAACATTAACACTCAAGATAAAACTCTTTTCTCCACAACTTCTTTTCAACATTTGGGGACAATGTCCACAAAGCCCATGTTGACAATTGTACACATTGTAGAAAAAGGGAACATAGTCTGATTATTTTATTATAAATTTCAGTACACAGTTGAACCCCCTGTTAAGCAGCCACCTATTAAGTGACCACCCTCTTTCAAGTGGCCAGATATCATAGTCCTGAAAGGATTGTTAGTATAAATATTGCATATAAGACCTCTACTTAGTGGCCACCTCTTGGCCATCCCAATAGTCATTGTATTGTTTACTTCTATTTAGCAGCCAATGGGACTTTAACACTTGTAGTTTTGCATGATCTTAAAAGAGCTGGTGACAGATGAAAGTGTCAAATAGGTAGCAAATAATAGCATTCAAAAAAACATAGCTGTATTGACTAGAAGTGGTAATATGTTCATTATCTAGCAATACACTTTACATAATTACTGTAAATGTATAAATGCAGTATTGTAAAGCACCTCAAATTGGGAATCTGAAGACTACCCCAAGTTAGTGTCTGTAGTCAGAGGTCCATTAGATCAGTTTGAACTCAAATCCTTCATTTCCAAGCTTTGAGTTTAACCATAAGAAGAAAAATTTCTCTATGGTAAAGTGGCATTCCCATGGAACTTCCAGACCATAGCCACCTTGTGTTGACATATAAACCTTTAACAACTGCTTTGCCATCATTTTGTTGTTGTCTATCATGTGCAACAGTTGTCACAAACTTCCATGCATGTTTGTTTCCAAATATAGTCACTTTGTACCATGCCTTATGCTAGTTTGTGACAAATCCTTATTAAGCAGCCAATCCCTAGTAAGCTATCACTTGCCATATCCCCAGGGGCAGCCACTTGGTGAGGGCTCAGCTGTATTTGAAATAAAACTTAAAAGTTCGTAAAATAAATAATATTATTATATGGCTGGCTTTACTTCTGGTGAAATGGAGTGTTCTGATTGGCTGAGATGCTCAGACTGGCAGTCATTATTTTCCCATAATGGACTGGTTTCATTATAGGTTCTGGTTTGCATTAGCAAATGTTTAGAGCTTTTTTTTCCCCAAAGACTACATGTTTCTTTTATTTATTCATCTACTTTTATGATTAAAGTCATCAAGGAAAAGGTTTTACCAAGTCATAAGCAGTTCGTTTTTTATTAATCCTTAGTTTGTAAAACTTAGCTGAATCTCACTTGTCTTCAAAGCAACTGTGGAATTTTCCTATCAAAACGTGTTGGTCTGAAGGAAAAACCTGCTGCATGAAAAAACCCCACTTTATTGCATTGTTTTCATTTAGATATCTAATTTATTGTTTTTCACTCACAAATTCACAGCAAATTGCTTTTTCTTAGTGTTCTGTGCCTGCAAAAGCCCTTAATCAATAATGACTACTCTTTATAATGCTAGATGAATGTAATGTTTTTACCAGACTGAGCATACTTTGCTTGTTTACAACAAGTCAATTATAATATAATCTCATATTAACCTTATCTGCTTGTATGAACCTCATCCTCTGGGCTTGGTCCATACTATCAAAACCCTAGTCTGATATTTTCCCACAATGACTGCACTCTCAGTTAATAAGAAGTTATTAAGTTATAATGAAAGTAAGATCTTCATCAAATTATTGCATTTATTTCAATATTGTCAGCAGGTACAGGTATACATGTAAAATTGTGATGGCCAATTGAATTCTTGGATTCATGAAGTAAAATGGTAAAATTATATTGAATACTGTATTTAATTGGGGGACCCTAACAAACATGGAATCTGAGGCAAATGGAACTTGGTTACCTTTGTGGATACTTGTGTTAACTTTTGTAAGGGGGATAAGGTGACAAAATAAAAAAGAATACTGGTGTCCTGAACAAGATCCATTCATGAGAATGAATTTATAACCATTCTTTCATAACTTACTCTTACACTTACATACTGTGCTCACTGTATGCACCCAATTACACAGCCACTGGTACAGTCACCCACTTGCACTGGTACTTGTTAAACTGAAACTGATGCTTACCCATGTGCTTACCCATAGTGACTGTAGTTATGCTGTTTATATGATGTCAGGAAAGATGGACATCCTGGAGACCCAGAATGAATTAATTTATCTGAGGTTTACGTGCAGTACTATAAAATATACCAGGATGGATAAACTGAAAGACTAGTCAATGACACTGAGTGAAGTGGAAACAAAATAAAAATACATAATTATAAATAAAAATATTAATAAATAAAACCAAAACAAATTTAGATCCAAATATTACAACATATTAAACTTGTTGAGCATTACAAACCATTGTTTTGATCTATCTTAAAGATTTTGTGTTCTTGTAATTTTAGTCCCACAGCTGTAGTTTTGCACCAGAGCAACTTTGGTTGCCATTTTGAACTGTTGCAAGTATGCATTATTTAGTCCACTGCATTCTAGTCAACTGGGGTATCCCAGTATTTTGTGTAGATATTTACAAAAAACAGAATATGGATAGGATATTAGCATATATTTTGTGAGGTTCAGAAACATGGCCACCATGCTTATTGTCATCAAAAAGTACAGTTACAATTGCTACATGTAAGTGATGAGTTGCTTAATTGAAATTTGTAAATGTAGTAACAGGTACCTAGACGATTAAAAGCTTCAAGTTGCTGCATTTTCAATACATTACAGTAGTGTGTATTTTTCGTGATCTCAAATTTATTGATAACATATAATGGTATTTCTCAGATTGGTCTCATGTACATGGAAGGAGTTGGTACATCAAAAGACTTTAACAAGGCCTTGAAGTGGTTTAAGAAAGCAGAAGGGGATTCAAGTTTGCCACAAACCATTCAGCACCTCCTTGAGTCACTTGCACAAATAAATCCCGGTAAAAATCTAAATTTGGTATGCAGTAATTGCATTAATTGCAATGGCGTACTTACGTGCCCCCCGGAGCTATGATCATTCCAAGTCTGTCGGTACAATCAAGTAAATTGTCGGTACATCATTGGTTAAATAAAGAGATATTCTTCCTTCTTTATTGTGCAGTAACAAACATTTTTATACGAAATTCCCTCTAAGGACTTAAAAAGATTCAGATATTTATACTTGAGTTTTTTTTAGTTACTTGCTGATTTACTTCAACGACGTGGATTATTAAAGTTGATGTTTTGAACTTATCCTAATATTCTCGCTTTTTGTTGCAATGCTTTTGTTGCAACGTTTTTGTATGAACTGCAGACTTTGCAGTTTGAATAAAAAGAGAAAACAACATGATACATGTACATGAATGTAATCGGTGTAACAAGTCTATGTCAGCACTGTGTCCATGAAGCAAATGGACACAGTAGTGATGTAGACTAAAAAAGCATGTTTTATATAGCTTGTCGGTACATGTACATCTTCCATTTTGTGCCCCCATCCCCCCGTAACCCTCAATGGGTTAATCTCAGTCACCAGGAGGCAATAACTGTGACAGCATGAGTCATTAATCAAGAGACAAAAGTTTGAAACGGTGATATTTTGACTATATTTCAAAGTCATGTACAGTAAAATTAGCGTAAGTCGGACTCGCTAAACTCGGATCTTCGGCTATCTCGGATGCATCAGAAAGTCCCTTTGATTTCTAACTTTATATTCGAGTAATACATAACTCGGATTTTGCTTAACTCGGATGAAATTTTGATGCACAATCGAATCCGACTTAGGCGAGTTTTACTGTATATACTCTACAGTATATAGTGAATGTACGAAACAATAAGACTGCAGACTACTGTACATTCAAGTGTTCTGTTTTTAAGGAATTCCACGACAAAAGGAGGCTGACAGAAAGTGGAGTGTCATGTGCGATTATATAGATAAATTACCAGAAGAGGAAAAACCCAAAACCTACAGCGCCTGGGTCAAAGTTATAAGGAAATGTGGTTACGAAGTTCTCAGTGGACATTACGAAGAAAATGAGGACAAACCGTGTAACTTTGCAGGTACTATAATTTCACTTGTTTTAATTTTAGCCTTCGATCAGTAAATTATTGCTATTTTGGTTCAAGACAGCGGTACGACATGTGTCGAGGGCAACAATATATGGCTGGGTTGCTTTAATCCCTTGATATTCAATTGATGTTAAAGGTCACATATAATGGGAACTAACAACATGATTGACATGTAACACACCGATATAGGGTAAAGGTATTCCTTCCCAAGTTTGCGAATATCTAAAGAAATCTCCCACACATGAACGCAATCACGCACAGTCCCTCACATATTCGATGTAGGAGTTTATAAAAAGTTCAGAAAAAAGGTTTTGATGTTTTGTTGCTCGTCAAATTTGTTCTTGCTGTATAGAAGTGCTTTCGGATTATGAGTTTCTAGTTTGCTTGTTTGCCATCCTATTTGTTAGCTGGTTTGTTTGTTTGTGTTTGTATAATTGTTGGTTTGTCTGGTTATTTGTTTGTGCGCCTATTTTCTTTGTTTGCATATTTGCGTGCTAAGGTGTTTGCGTGTTTATTGATAATTTGTTCGTTCGTTTTCGCTCGTGGTTTTTTTTTTTTGCGTACAATGATTAATAATTTCTGGTTTGCTCACGGATTTTAAGAGTTCATGGAGTTATCAGGAGGCAGTTTCACCAGTCTACCTACTTATGAATTACAACATTATCCTGCTCCAAAAAGAAAGTGCGGGTATTGCAACCGAGAAGAAGGTGATGACGTTACTTTAAAGTTATGTTCTCGCTGTGCTCAACCGTACTGCAGTAAAAAGTGTCAGAAGAAGGACTGGTCGGCGCATAAACCTGTGTGCAATGCAGTTTATGAAAATATTTAATATTGTGTACATAGTTTCAGTTTGGTGCGTGTTGTTAACTCCGTTCGGTTTTATACTGAGCTTGTGAAAAACTTGTTATGATTGAACAATAACTTGATCGGCTTGTTGAGGCTGAAATCGAGTAACAAAGAAGGGGCGACAAATTTGGGACTGCAGAGTAACAGATCGAAATCGCCACACGAACTGTGATGGTTTGCCTTGCCTTCAATACCCGCACTTTACCCGAATAGTTAATTAAATCATCGTGACAAAAAAGTGGACTGTAGAAATTATAAAAATAGTGTAAAAATGCGCAGTCCAAAATTTACTAATTACTGATTTGCACGTTTGTTTGGATTTTTGATAAGGACTGCTAGAGAACGTTTAGTTTTGATATGACTGATGTATTTAACTGATCATTTGTCTCTGAAAAAGTAAATGTTTTGCAAAACACTGATCCCTTTTTAGAAGAAACGAATCAAAATTCTTGTTTGTATGCAATAAGCGGTGTGATTGGAGGCTGTTGATCCGCACATGTGGGCTGTTACGATACTGGAGATAAGTGTAAAAAAAAAGTTCGCACCGGTAGGCAAGTGTTTCTGGCTTATGGAAAATGGAGCAAGATCTCAAGAATGAACAAGAAAAACTTCTGTATACTTTTGGCGGGAAATTTTCCTTTTGTGGATACTTTTATCCAAACATGAGTCCTATCCGAAGCGGGCTTACGAATATCGATATAATACTTTTTCAGAACCTGTTCACACGATGACGGTTTCACATTACGGTTCCAAATCGTTACGGTTAGCATTACGGTTTCATGCTTTTTCATACCGGTACCGTGTGAACGCAAGGCCTAACCGTAATAATTTCGTTACGGTTTCATTTCGTACCAGTATCGTGTGAACGGGGTCTCAGGTACATTATTCATTGGTAATTACATAATTTCTGGTTGCAACTACGAAGAACACGCGCTCGTGAGTTCTTTCAAAGGCTTCTAAGGACACTAGTCCGTCAAACTCGTGGTATAACGACAGAACGTGTTCCTTCCAAATTGCATTCGAAACCATACTGTTATCTATGCTAATTCATGGTAACATATTAAGTAGTTTAGTGAGTATAAGGGGTGTAACGATTCTTTTATACCTTTCGATTTGATTCCGAATATTTCGATTCGATTATCCAAATGGTTCTAACTTCTTATCATACAAAAATTAAACAGCAACTCCTTTAATAGGATTCAAAACTGAAAAATGCTTAACTTTTTTTACCACGCAACACGAAATGGCGTACGAACTATGGTGTACAAGCTCCTTAGATCCTCAATAACACCGATTTTAAAGGTTTCTGAATTCTGATGTCATAAAATAAAGCTAAAAATTTTAGAACCAAGTGTCTTTATTTGTATTTAATGCTTTAAAGACGCCTTTCAAGGGTAACCTGGAGCAATTCAAGTCAAACGAAAATCGAAATGTGGAACCAAAAAATCGTGAATCGAACCGAATGGTCATAATCGCGATTAACCGAGAATTCGATTAATCGTTACACCCCTAGTGAGTATGATCGGTGGCAAGGAGCAAAATTAACTTGGGGCAACTCCTTTCCCATCGCCAACTTGACAAATCATGCCAACGACGATATGACTATTCAGAGGGGATAAATTTGTAGAGGCTGTTTTGATATTCTTCACAAATCTACAGTATATTATAAATTTTGCCCTTAAGTATCTCACCGTCGTCTGTTGTTACTCCACTACGATAGACAAATCAACCAAAGAAGACTTATCCCAGTTTAAGGTAATCACCTCCAAGCAATGTAACGGACAAGTCATGGTAGGTTTCAAAGTGCGAAGGATGCAGCAACCACTCGTCGAGCGCCCAAATGATGCCCCCTCCCTTCCCAGTACTTGTGCACCCGATATCTGGTGCCAAAATTTTTGACATACAAGGCCCCTGCATAACTTTACATGCACCAGTTAATGTACACAGAAATTCACGTCAAAATGGGTAATCGACTTCTAATGATGTCAAAAGCATTCCCTGGATTACTCCATATTTGTGCAAGATCTAATATTTCACGAAGATTTCCCAACTTTTATGACAATGAGAATTCGGGAACGTCCAAAATGGTTTTGTTATGTATGGTCGTCGCTTGTCAAAAATTTTGAAAAGGAGGATCACTTACCGTAAAATATGAAAGCTTAACCCAAATAGTTTAGTTTTACACCTACACAAGTTAATCGAGGTTAAAATTTCGATGGATTTTAATTTGGAAGTCGAAAAATTTCACCTTTTTAACATAGGAGAGTAACGTTTATGTACCTTTGTGGCACCCGCGTTTCGCGATATCGACTCAATATTCCATATTTGGGATGCTAACTGGCCAATGAAAAGTGAAGCCAAGATGGCTGCCCATGGAGGCCAATTTTGGACGTCAATTTCAGTCCCCTACGCGGGCTTGTACGTCAGTTTTTGTCTCCCACGCGACTTTTTACATTTCCTGATGTATTTTCTTTGGAAATACACACAAAACATGTCTTCAAAATATAGAAATAAGTTTAAGAGTTTTAAATATATTTCGACAAAGTCAAATCGAGTTACATGTTATATATTTTCACGAAAATAAATTACCAAACATACGAGAAATCTGATAAAACAGTCTCGAAAAGTTACTTGAAGTAACTACTAAGTGCAAGTCCTTTTGTACCGTTAGTTTACCATCTTCAGACAATTTAGAACAGTTTTTACGCCACACGGCAAAAACGAATCCTTTTAAAAACTCGAATATGTAAAACTGGTCAAGTAAAATTTCGTCAGTGCACTTTTTCCATGGTTGTGAATGTTTTCGAAGTCGAGCCAAACAAAACCTGAAAATTAAAGTGGTGTAAAGGACTGGAACTGACGTACTAGACCGCGAAGAGGACTGAAACTGACGTCCAAAATTTCCCTCCATGGGTGGTCATTTTGGCTTCACTTTTTACTTGAGCAAATGACAGGGAGTTAGCATTCCAGATACGGAAATCGAGCTTACTGGTTGAGATTTAGTTACTTAGTGGAAACATAATTTAAGTATTGAAAAGATACTGGGCCTGCTCAATGCAGAAATTTAACCATACTGTTTTGCTTTACCTTTTGCTATCTTACCTAGTGGGCACGATTTCTCCCTTCCCTAAGCGCTTTTCCTTCCATAACTTTGAGACGTTTTTACAAGCTGAAATTTGTGACTTAATGTAAAATTGAGTCGGAATTTTTTTATACACTCCTTATTCCATGGTAGTCACTTTTTAAAGTCACTATTGGGTTTTTGAAGTCTCTGATATTATTCAGTTCCAGCATGTAGAACATAGGTTTGCATTTCACTGCGCTGATCTATTCCCCTTTAACTCAAATATTTGACAAGTTTACTCTCAACCATTGTTTTAAAAAACGTCGTATCAAATAACACAGTGTTAATAATGTCGTTACATAATGATGACACCCAATTCCCATTAACTTTACTTTTAACTATAATGAAATAAATATTTCTCGCCAAAGGATTCCTGCTTCGAACTGTTGCTCGATTGGAGTTACCTTGGTCGCATGTGAGAAGTAATATTCAAGGGATCATCCAGTTGGCTGTACTTCGCAGTGCCCGGTTTCAGCTTGTACTGCGGTTTCCTTTTGTAGTTACACTGGACACATGAACGTTGGCCCTTAATGGACCTATGAACAGGGCGAATAGGTTTGTTATAGCTGATAGGATTGACGCTTTCCCTAGTCTGACGACGATCTCTACTATATTACTCTGGCTAACGCCAGACCATTGTACTAGTCAAGTGGTGAACTCCAGTCTGGAAAGTGTTTACTTATATAAATAAAAAGAAAATGCTTAACTCCTGGAGAATGGTGTCCTAAAACTTCTTAACAAGAAGAAACTAAAATCACAGACTGGTGTACTCATTTAATGGTGTATAAAAGGGTTGGCCTGTGGTTAACGAAACGTTTAAAATAGTAACGATTTCGTAAAACTTTTATGACGTTATCCATATCGTCAAGAGTCGTTATCCAGATCACTTGACGTGCTTAATTTCTTCCCAGATTACAGAGACACTTGGCATTTTTCCGGTAGAAATCACGTCGTTCGTATTCTTATTACAGTACAAGGACACTCAGCAAATTTACTTTTGCTGAATCATAAAATAACATTTCGAAAAAGTGAACACTGGCTGGTGGAAAGCCGTATTTTCTAGACTCGGTGGAAACATGAAAAAACTCACACCCCTAAAAATACTAAGTTTTCCTTTTTTCAAACTCTAAAACACTTAATATTTTATACTCTCATTTTTCCTGAAACCTATTGCCGTTTTAAGAAAACTTATCAGTGCTTTTGGCACTGAGCACTTAAAGTTTTTATAAATACATTCTCCGTCATATAATCACCAGTGGTAACCAAGCACTTTGCTTCATGGGTGGCAAAAAGACTTTAAGCTTTGATGACAATAAAAGGAACGGCTATTTCCTTTACTTACTCGCCCTTTGAGCTCATGTTCCGACAGTAATTTCTCCTTCTCACAGATCTCTTATCGTTTTTTTTACTATTTAAAAAATAGAAAAGTTTAAGTTCTCCTTGGAAATGACGTCATTTCCGCCGGATACATCTAGTGGAAACATGAGACGTTGCCGAGTGTTTTCAGATATTTTTTCGATTGAAATGGCGTCATAAAATCTCCTAATACAATACGAACACACGAAGGCTTTTATTTATTAGTTTTATGAAATAACCAAGATTTTTTTCGAGTTCAGATGACAGTATCCATGCTTCAATACTTTAATACAAAGTTAAAACGACGTAAACCGTGAAAATGAAGCTCATCCAATCACAGTGCCCGTGACAAGCAAGTTATTTTATAAATTCGATTGGAAGACCGAAAATGTTTTCATTCCTGTTTAAAAGAAATTTCCACAGAAAAGTTGGAGTTTCGATCTTTAGCAGTTGCGGGAATTGCACCTCCTGGTAAAAGGTCCAGGATTTAACGACATTTTCTTCAAATTTCTTGCAACTTCACTCCTACAAGTGTCCTAATACTCATGCCAAATCTTCTGCAATGGTAGACCTTTTATTCTTTCTTAACTCATCACAACTATCAAATTCTCTGTGCGTTATTTACAACGTCATTTCCTGTATCTTGTCAAAACAGGAACGGTGGAGTTGGGGGAGGCTGCGGGGGCTGTGTAGCCCCCCACTTTTTTCTAAATGTAACGTTGAAACAACTACATTTTAGAACACTTTTTGCGAAATATCCCGAAGAAGTATACAAAACGCTGTATTTTTATCTCAAACCCACCCACCCCCATTTGTAATTTCGCTCCGCCATCCCTGCAAAATCATGCGTAAAATATAACTACTTCAAATCTGACAGGTCTGAGGTACAATATGTGTGGCTTTCGATTACGCCGAACGGTCTTTGCTTGACTCTGGTCGACATGAACACTCCTACTAAAGACGATTAGTTTCAGGTAATTGTTTGATGTAACGTTTTGTTCTTATATCATTTGTTTCCTATTACAGATCGTTGTACTGCTAAATCACAAACTCAGATATTTCAAATGGGATTTGCATGTGGATATTCAATCGGTTTGAGCATCTTAAGATCTAATTAATATTTAATTTCATAACAAATTAGTGTCTTTATGAACAGGTTTGTTACATGACGCATCATTTCCCGCAAGAACCCCGGTTTGTGCGAGCCAAGGAACGTTCTTGTACATTTTACGAGAAGCGTGGAACGGGGGACGTCCAATTGAACGTTATAATCTGGCTAATTACATAAATCTGTGTAGTTATCTTCAAAATCGGTCTAACTTCATAGCAAGCTTATTGTGTTCTACTTCGATCGACTGCATCGGCAAGTTGTTTGAGCATTCACTGGTCACTGTATTCATGATCTGCTTAAGGAGAACATATATAAAGAAGACTTTATGAAATTTCAACTTGAAGCCTTCAAGAAACATTTCAAAGCATCTTCTTGTGTACAAAACATCGCTTGAAATAGCATGCAAATACAGTTACGGCTGTCTGGGAAATTGTGGCGTCACGTAGCAACAGGTGGAACGAATAGTATGGGCATGAGACAGTTTAGAAGTTGGAGATATTCTGAATTCTTTACATCTGGCGACCTTATACCAACAACGGCAAAGTCGACACGAGCCGGAGCGGTAAGAGCTCAACCTAAGCAAACAAAATTTGGAATATTTAAAGTACTGTTCACGGTTATACCTCTAGCGCTATTTGGAGCTTCTGTGTCAAACAGAGGAGCCGAGTTTTTAGAAGACAGTGAGATTTTTATCCCAAATGACTAAAGGAACATGTTACTAGCGCATGGAACATTTAAAATAAAACAATTGTTATTGGTGAGTAGTTAAATATTGATGTATGTGATCATGAATGAGCAACAGGTGGACGCCAAAGATAGGTTATTAATTATTAAGAGCGTCCAATCTCCAGAGCTGAATGCGCAGCTGCTTTCAATTCAGGCACCTCGCGTCATCAATGGATCATGGAAAGTTTACAGTGTCTTGAGGGCGGTCTTGTATACAAAATCTTAACAGCAAAATCACGACATAATTGAGGCAAGGTGTTTTCCGACCAAATTTAAAGTTAGAATTCCCACGTTTTAACAAATGTAAGTCTTCAAACTAGTGAACTTCGATCGGATTCTGAGGTCTGTTTTACTGATCACACGAGTTTATTTTCCGCCAAATTTCTACGAGATATGACTTGCTCTAGGGCAACTGCAGCCTTGCCTCGCAGTGCTCGAAACTTAAAAAAATCTACAAGTTACCTTTTGGCCACTACCTCAAGTATAATAGTCGCCAGATACAAATTTTTCTTCGCCAGTTTTTTAAAATCAAATGAGAGCTAGTTCAAAAGTGTTTAAGGTAGTCTTACACCCGGAAAATGGATCTTTCTATATTTAAATATTAAGGCAAGGGAGATTTTGGCATAACAGCAATTTAAATTATAACAATAAAAATCATGTATCTGATTGGTCAGTTGCCATAGTTACCAAAACAATGGAGCGTGAACAGTGAAATACTGTAGCCACTTTAAAACATGATATAGAACAACCAAATGGTCAGGGAAGATATTTATTGGTTTTAGTGCATTAACAGAAAGCTACTTTAGGCACTAAACTTCAAAAGCTGCAAATTTTCTGCGCTTTTTAAGATTACTTTTCAGATACTTCCAGAAAACATTCAACAATTACGCCGAAGCTAATATACAATGTGCAATTCTAGAAAGTGTTAGAACATGAACTTCAATTTAATAGGTCCAGTTCCTAGATTGTTATGTTTGCTATCTGTGTTGAAAATTTGGTAACAATCAGTAAATAGGCAAGCTTGATTTTACGTTTGAAGAAGATGTTTTTCAACAACTTTATCAAATCGAGAAAAGCAAATTCAAAGTTAAATATTGAATATGCAGAGAACACTCTGTAGTCTTCCGACACCTTCAGAAAGAATCTACCGACGCTCTCATATGGTCAAAGTTTGCGTCAAGGTCAAGGTCGAGGTCGAGTTAAAAATTTTGAAGATCATTCATGCAATAAGTTTGGAAGAACTCCTTTAATGCGCCTAAAAATAGCCTCAGAGTCATTCAAAACACCTGAAGGTCACTACTACTTGCATACTAAACAAAATTTAAACAACATAAAACCAAAAACCATTTTTCCGAAAAAAATCCACATTTTCACAGTTAAGTATAAGATATGGTCGATGCGGTATTTTGGAGGCAAATAGTGCGGAAATACGGCCAATAGAGCGCGAAGACAAACCTAAGCAGTACTTTATTTAGAGGCTTACCGTTGGTTAATCTCCCCAGTTAATGAAAAATAAACTTTTTTTGTCGTTATGATCAGGCCCATTTTTCTTGTGACGAAAGCAAAGGAAAGCAGGAGGAATCTTTTTTAACTTTAGGTTTTTAATTTATAACATAAATTGTAAAGAGATCTAGTCACAAAATTGGCGACAGAACCAGAATTTTAAGTCACCGAAGAGGAAATTTTAGTCGCACTGGTGATCGTATCGTCCGCAATTTCGAGCTCTGCCTTGATACATCTTAACGCCAAGCCTCATGCAATGGTAAGAATGTCTGGGTGACGTGAAGGGAGCTTGACATGTAGTTGGGATCACTTGAGCTGCAAATTGTCCATGAAGAATTTGACGTCTGCCTGTATGTAGGTTTCTCGTGTATCGCGAGATGATCTATTCCTTTTTAAGAAGTTTAGACACTGGGCTCTCTTCAACATCTGATTAGCTTAATACTGTTGTGATGTTTTTACTAGTACCCAATTCAACTTTACTTACTTTATTATATTATTCCTTACGGTATTACTCCAGATGGCATACGACTCCGATGCTAAAGCCTGTACTACTTATGAACAGGGATTATACTGTAGAGAGAAGTCAGTTTGGGGTGAGAACGAAAGCTCTTTATTTAACGATACTTTCCATGTTGCCAAATACGCTATTTCTGACCCTCATATAAGGCTTAGGTGTGATCCATTGTTCTTTCTTATATTTCTAAGTTTTCTAAGACAATTGAAGCAGTCAAAAATAAATTAAACCAGACTTAGTAATTAAAAAAAGAAAAAAAAAAAAAAAAGCATAGTTCCTTTTAATAGACAGAAACATTCAAAGACATATTAAACCTATCTAGCAATGAATTCAATTTAAACGTCTCAATTCTAGGAAATGAAACGAACGTTTAAGAATTCATGTACTAATATGTATAAAAACATGTCAAAAAACCTTTGAGATATTTATCTACTGGTGCCACTTTGTCTAAAGCAAGAAACATGCTCCGATGAACATCTTAAAAACTTAATATTTGAACTATAAGGCAAGACGAACTGATCCCGGTGATACTTCCACCTTATTTCAACATCATTGTGAAAACTGATAACCATGATCAGTTTCGTTTGATCTTATTACTCTTATATATAGAGTTTGCAAGATGTTGTTTTTCGGAGAATATTTCTAGCTCTATATATTTCTTCTTCTATAAATTTATATATTTCTTGCTCTATATTTTAAATTGTGGGCTGATAATGGTTTGTTGGATTTCTTTTTGTCTCTTGCGAGAAGATACTGGACAAGTGAGATGTATGACAAATTCAGTGTTCTTGAAACTGAACAAAATTGCAATTAAATGTGATAAATGAAATTCTTGGAAAATAAATCATTTGTCTTCACGTGACGTTTCGGGAAAAATGTAAGGAGCCGACTTCGTATTTTCGGCGAATTATTTGTATCTGTACGATACGGAACTGCTATTCTAAAACATTGTGCGTTCTGTGTTAGCTATTATCTTTATAAAATTGACCATACAAGTGAAGCTTTAGATTAAATTACGAAATACTACCAGTGCTTTGTTATTTATATGAAAATTAACAGCCGCTAAAATGCCTTGAGTTGAATACACCCAACTAGTTAAATTTTAATATTCTGATAGACGGATGAAGCGGGACAAATTTTAATAACACGCGGTTACGAGAAATAACTTTTCCGGTCAATATATTTCACGTCTGAAATAACGTTTTTCTAAATAGTAAATCACGTAAAATTGATGGGAAAAGGATGTTGGTTATAGAATTTTACAGTGAAACATATATCGTGTTCTGCGATAACAAGTCACAAAATATTTCTGTATTGAAAAAATCTTGAATGTAACCACGTTCGTTGCTTAAACGTTATCCCATATATTATTCGTCGATGTTTGCTATTGCACTTTGTCAACTCTATAAAATAATTGAAAAATTTTTTAAAAGGAGTACTCCATCCGCAAAAAAAAAATTCAATTACACTGACTGGTGCCGTCAAATTCACCTGCTCCTCAAAACGAGGTTATAAATACAGTATCTTAAGGCGAGGCTTGCCTCTTAAACAGTGAAGACCGTAGTGAACACAAAGACCTCAGCATGCAGAAGTCCCTCAAAATTAATAGCTTTGGCGCAAGCGAGCTCATGCATCGAATGAATCTTTCTGGCTGTTTGGACTTCGCAACATTCAATCAGGAAAACTGTTCCAGGTTTCTGGACAACCTGACCATCGGTTTCAGTCAGTTACCCAAAGGACCAATCACAAATCGGAAAGTAATGTTTGGGATCACCGCTTTTTTTCATTCCTTGGCTATTCTTCTTAACTGCACATTGTTGCTTTTGCTTTACAAAGATCCTTTAAAGCGTTTCAGAAATTCGTCCTCATATTTGATCCTTAATCTTGCTGTCATTGATCTTTCTGGTGCATCAATTAATCTCTTCCTCCAAATTAGTAATCTAGGAATGTCGTTCACCAAATTTCTTCGATCGCTTGTGGCAGCGACTACTCATTGCAGTTTTATCACGTTAATGTTCGTCTCGTTTGATCGTTTCTTGGCTATCGCTTATTCATTACAATACCGCTCATTGGTCCTCCCTAAACGTATTATCGCAATGATTTTGTTTGCCTGGGTAACGTCGCTGAGCCTGTCCGTCTTGTTATACTTCGTTCCCCAAATTTCTGCCCATTTGGCGGGTACTGGATTCTATGCTGTCAATATCTTCATCCTAACGGGCACCATCCTAGCAATATACCCTCTTACTTACAGAAAGTTTCGAAGTCAGAGAAGACAATTATTTTCTCTAAACTCAACCAATCAACAACTACGCCGAGAAAAGTTGAAAACTGAGAAAAACCTTGCGAAGACCATGTTTCTGGTTTCTTTATCTTTGATATTGTTTACGTCTCCGTATTTGGTAATGTTCCTATTTGTTATTACCGGTTGTAATTCTTGTATCCTAAACAAGGATGTCTTAAACTTTTGGACGTTCTATCGGTGTTTTTTCGCCCTTCACTTCGGCCTAAACCCAGTTATTTATGCTTGGAGATTACCAAGTTACAGGAAATCGCTTAGGATATTACTCACTTGTAACTTAAATGACTCCGAGGTAGTCAACCGCAATCGCTCTGGACCATAGGGTACTTGACATGAAGGACAAAAACATAAAACATTGATGCGCGGAGGTAGAGGAGCAGTTGCCTAGGGCAGTTTTAATGAATTGAAGTTGATCTATTTATAACAAATCTTTTATTTATGAATTCCTTACACACTTATCATATTAATTCGTGAAGTTGACTAAAATGACGTTTACTCCATCCATGCTGGCATTCGACTCACCGTCCACGCCCACTCGGCGCTCCTTCCAATAACATTTCCTCTCCGAGACGTCTCCTCTTGACGAGTAAAATTGTTTAGAGTTAGCCAGAATAAAATTAACTGGTGTTAGATAGTGTATAATCAAAATATTCGGTACAGATCAGAAAGAGTTAACTCATTTTGGACGTCGAAAAAAAGCTCGCAGGCGCCAGGAGAAATTTACTTCGGGGAGCAAATCTTTTAATCCTACGATAGAGGAGGTCTTTACAATAATACTTAGGTACAAAACAAAACCCATTAGAATATCTGCCAAAACGCAGTTAATTAAGTGCCTTAGGAGGCACTAAACTGGGATAATTTCAAGCTATAAGTCGAATTGATCTTATTTTTAACTATTTTACCTTCCGGTTTTGTTATCGCAAGAGGCTGGAAAAAGTGAAAGTTTTAATTTCACTCTCAGTTGTTCTGAAACTATAGGGGGACGGCATGGAGGAGAGAAGGTGACCCGATCTGATGGCTGTGTTATTCCAAATTGGAAAAGATATTACGAATCAAGATAAATTCAATATTTTGTCGACAAAACATGTTCATCCTTATTAGCAGAAACGTACTGGTAATTTAATACAAATGTTACCATATGATTGGCTACTTCACTCGATATTTATCATATGGCTAAGCTTGCTTTTCGGATCGTATGCAAAGTAGTCCATTATAAGGTCCCGTTTATGAATCAGGGATATAGAGATCGCCCTTCATTTTTATGATTACCAGCTTCCTGCCAACGCACTGGTATTGAATTTGGCAGCGATTTTTTATTCTCTTACTCTGGTTAAGCTACTAACAATCAATTTGCGGTTTGCATTGGTGAAATATCGAATATAACATTTTCACAACTCAAATGTATATTTAATTTCGAACTGAAAATACTAGCTATACCATAAACATAAAAAACATAAAGAAAACCTCTTTATTCGCAATATGTTATTGGACTGAAATTCCTGTTTTTTCCTACTGAAAGGCAATCGAAGGGAATTGTTTGTGAGCTCATTGTTCAATCTTTTTGTTCGCGTCTGCGTGGGATCCTTTTACGCAACACACTAGAACTAGGGATAATGGCAAGCAATCAGCCAATAAAAACGTTTGGGCTCCGTCTTTGAGCAGTGCTTTTTCAATATCAATCACCATAAACTAAAAGATTTGTTCAGGCCGGAGGCATTTCAGTTGAAGTCACAGTTCGATTAACATTACTTGTTAATTTGAAGACAACGGAGTTTCCAGACCAGCTCCAGTGGACAAGGATTGCCAAGTAATTCGTCCTTCAATCCATTTTTTCACTTTAAATGTTTCATTTAAAAGTTAATTGACGTTAACTCGGGCAGACTTCAGACGTCACTCTTTTTCCATAAGAGAAGAGGTATAAAAAAATTCTCGATTTGTAAGTGATGCATTAACTAATATTAAACAATTTCTGGATGAGGCTGAGCACAATATCAAGAATTATCCAGACCGAGGTCAATGTTATCTACCGAAGCCGAAGGCTGAGGCGGATAACATTGACCGAGGTTTGGATAATTCTTGATATTATGCGTAAGCCGAATCCAGTAATTGTTCTATTATACATTCAAAACAGCAATAGATGCAAGAAAGTACTTCCATCTTGTTTTCTTGTCTCGGCGTAAAAAAGTTTTAAGATCGGGGCCAATTCCACTGCATTCTGTGGATACTGTATTTTTTGTGGTGAAGATACTCATCAAAGAGGTTTTGGCACCCTTTCGTGGCCTTTTTGGTACTTTTACTGTCTTTCTCCGATATTAATATAGCTATGCCGTTGTCGCCTACAGAGCCAAATCTGCTACTATTTTTGCTGTTTTGCGATTTTCGTGGCGTCATAATGTTTAGGTGACGTCATCAGCATCCAATAATTTTTTTTTGGACGGCTCTGTCGAATAATTTACGACATTCAGCGGAAATGACATCATGGCTTCCGGACATTGAGAATTAACTGGTGAATATCAACCGATAAGAAACAAGAATGAAGTTTGAATGTATAATAATAGTTGGTACTCCGTTTTTAGTTGATCCCATAGACGTTTCTAACAATTGTAACCGGAATTCGTAAACTAATTTTCTTACAGCAGACATTTGTGTGTCAATCGATTCCAAACTTTAACCAAACGCTTCACGAACCTTGTACAGGTCTCATCACGTTGTTGTGTTTACTTGTTTACAGGGTAAGAAAAGATGAAGTAAACGAGAATATATGTTTTTTCCGGGATTATAGTGTCACATTCATAATGTACACACTCACATCCACCCCCAAATCCATCCACCTCCCATACATACATACATACATACATACATACATACATACATACATACATACATACATACATACATGCATGCATACATACATACATACGTACGTACGTATGTACGTATTTTATTATATAGCTCCCCTTGGGGGCTCTTCTGCTATGCATAAAAAGGAACAATACAAAGTTTCAATATCGTAAAAAAGGAAAAATTTACCAATAAATAATTACTATTGACTATAATGTACATCTATGAGAATGAAAAGTATTTCTAGATTAAAAAGGTGTTTATAAATTTTCTTTTTTAAAAAGTTTTAAATTATCCACATCTTTGATTTCCTTTGACAAATTATTATATATTTTTGCTCCACGGTAGACAAAAGACCTTTGACCAGTCTTGAGTCTGCATTTTGGTAAATCTAGGTCATTCTTTTGTCTGGTGTTTCTTTCATGTATGTTAGAACGCTGTTGAAAGTTTCCACTAAGATAGTTTG
This sequence comes from Heliopora coerulea, assembly GCA_030142905.1. Lineage (NCBI taxonomy): Eukaryota > Metazoa > Cnidaria > Anthozoa > Scleralcyonacea > Helioporidae > Heliopora > Heliopora coerulea. The sequence continues at coordinate 83,852 of JASJOG010000483.1, forward strand.
GTGCTAAGTTGTTCATATATTTATGTACCATGACTAGATCATTGAAGAGTAGTTTGTCCTTTACATTGAGTCATTTAAGAGATTTAAGAGCCTCTGAGATATGATCATACTTTCTTAAACCCGTAACAATCCGGCAAACATAATTCTGGACAAATTGAAGCTTCCTAAGGTTCTCTTTGCTCGTGTTACTACAAACAGTCGAACAATAGAATAATCTACTAAAAACAAAAGCATTAATTGGAAAAATTAAGGAGCATGAAAAAGTAAATGGCCGCATACATACTCGTACATTAAGCTACGAAGACATAGAACAATATGGGTTTTAATGCCCATCTTGAGCCCGTAAAAATTTTCTGAGAAATTGAGCTTGTATAACGTTCGCAAATCGTATGCTATGCTCCAAACGTAAACATACAAGGTCAATTTTATCACCATATTGCTTCGCAATTATTGTCACTTTGAGGCAGGCAGTTCATTTGTTGTTCATTGGTCGAGCCAGCATACAGTTATTCACTTTCCTCTCCTCACTAGTTGCATTCTGTGCTTAGGCGAGAGTGCACGTGAAGTGAAATTGAAAATTATTGTGTTCCATTTATGTACTCAAAACCGTTGATTTTCTTTTTAGTTTAAGTACCTTAGTACAATACCGTAGTGGCATGCATAGAATCCGATCGTTGTACAAATAAATTGTGTCAGGGAACGACACTCTGAAAGACGAGAACTGTTACACTGAACGACCGTGATGTGCATTTTTTAAGGACGTATTGACTCTCTTGACTTAGAAAATATCGCTAATGTTAGACATCAAGAAATGGACTTTTTTTACATAGTTTACTTGTTGTTGAGTTGAAACCTCTTGCAAAGTTTCATCTCATACATGGATTCCTTTTTTAAATAAGCAAATCAACATTTATCTTTCGTAGCCAAAAAGTACATAACGTTTTCCCTAGAGATCAATTGGGAAAAGGTAGGTATAATGGGATTTAATGAAAACCACAAGCCCTAATTGCACATCGCATTAAAACTATTGCTATATTCATAACAATATAACACAAACATAGGGGTCTAGATTATAATTTTAGGAAATCAAAAGAAAGTAAGAATTCATGTATAGCTATACTTGCACTGCAAGATTAAACACTTGGGTCTATGGAGTTTAGAACGTGCTTAGAAGACTAACTAGATCTTTCACGTTTGAAAGTGAGTTAAATACACGTCGAAAAACCTTATCTGGTGGTATATTTACTATTACGAGTCAAGTGAGATGCGTAATAAATTCAGTACTCTTTAGTTTGACCAACAGTGTAATTAAATGCGGTAAATGAGATACTTTGAACACAAATCATTTGTCCCCGCGTCGGAAGAATGTTAGCAAAGAAAAAGGATTTTTTTTTGTTTATATTATGAATGTGTATTAAGATTTCTGATGTTACATTCTCGCTGTACATGCGCGTGTTTTAATAGCTAGGATAAGTTTAAATATACCAAACAGCATGTCACCTGAAGTACTTCAAATGTATTGTTATTTCTACCGTCATTTCTTTCCTTAACGCCCAGTTCCCGATATAGTGGGCACGAAGAACAAATGGACGAATCAAAGAATGATCGAGAGAACAAAGAAAACAAATCAGACTTGTTTGCTTTCAATTTCCTGAAAGTCAGATAATGCGAACAAATTTTAATAACACTTAGTCACTTAAATAATTTTTTCTCGTCAAAACATTTCATATCTGAAATAACGTTTTCCTTAATCAAGAAAATCTGATATTGTTGGAATAAGCATTTAGGCTAGTGAATCTCATCGTGAGACATGTAGTATGTATTCTGTGGCAACGAGTAACATAATATTTCTATATTATTTTAAAACTCTTGCATGTGAGCATGGATAACCACGTTCGTTTCTTCAACGTAATCGAATTAGTTATTGATGTTCGTCATTACTCTTTGTCAACGGTCAATAAACCAACTGCAAAAATATCTATAAAAGGAATACTTCTTCTGAGAAAAAATAAACATCAAGTACACGTTTTCGTAATGCTGCCGTTAAATTCACCTGCTCTTTGTAACAAGGTTATAAATATATCTTCAGACGAGGTTTGTCTCGTGAACAGCGAAGACTATAGCGAACACAAAGACGTCGGGTTAGAGAAGTCACTGAAATGAATAGCTTCGGCGCAAGCGAGCTCATGCATCGAATGAATCTTTCTGGCTGTTTGGACTTCGCAACATTCAACGAGGAAAACTGTTCCAGGTTTCTGCACGACCTGACCATCGGTTTCAGTCAGTTACGCAAAGGACCAATCGCAAATCGGACAGTAATTTTTGGGGTCGCCACTTCTTTTCATTCCTTGGCTATTCTTCTCAACTGCACATTGTTGCTTTTGCTTTACAAAGATCCTTTAAAGCGTTTCAGAAATTCGTCCTCATATTTGATCCTTAATCTTGCTGTCGTTGATCTTTCTGGTGCATCAATTGATCTCTTCCTCCAAATTAATAATCTAGGAATGTCGTCCACCAAATTTCTTCGATCGCTTGTGGCAGCGACTACTCAATGCAGTTTTATCACGTTGATGTTCGTCTCGTTTGATCGTTTCTTGGCTATCGCCTATCCATTACGATACCGCTCATTGGTCCTCCCTAAACGTACTATCGCAATGATTTTATTCGCGTGGGCAACGTCGCTGAGCCTGTCCTCCTTGTTATACTTCGTTCCCCAAATTTCTGCCCATCTGGTGGGTCCTGGATTCTATACTGTCAATATCTTCATCCTAACGGGCACCATCCTGGCAATATACCCTCTTACTTACAGAAAGTTTCGAAGTCAGAGAAGACAATTATTTTCTCTAAACTCAACCAATCAGCAGCTACGCCGAGAAAAGTTGGAAACTGAGAAAAACCTTGCGAAGACCATGTTTCTGGTTTCCTTATCTTTGATATTGTTTACGTCTCCGTATTTGGTAATGTTCCTATTTGTTATTACCGGTTGTAATTCTTGTATCCTAAACAAGGATGTCTTAAACTTTTGGACGTTCTATCGGTGTTTTTTCGCCCTTCACTTCGGCCTAAACCCAGTTATTTATGCTTGGAGATTACCAAGTTACAGGAAATCGCTTAGGATATTACTCACTTGTAACTTATCTGGCTCCGAAGCAGTCAACCGCAATCGCTCTGGACCATAGGTTACTTGACATGAAGGATAAAAACAACACATTAAAGGGCGGGGGAGAGGAGCAGTTGCCTCGGCTAGACCAATTGTTCGATATAGTAGTAATTTTCTTGGGGTGATCTGAAAAATCTGATAAATTAAAATTGACCTATTTGTAACAAGTTTTTTATCCATGAATTTTTTACACGTTGATCGTAATAATTCGTAAAAATTGACGAGAATAACTTTTATATTAACGCCTCTCGGACGCCGGAAGGGCTAACGGGCGCTATGATAACCTCGCTTTAGAGCAACAAATCATTTAACCTGGTGATAGAAGAGAATCATTGCAATAATACTTAGCTATAAAACCCATTAAAATATCTGCCAAAACGTAGTTAAATAGCTTAGGAGGAACGAGACTGGAATAAGTTCACGCTATCTATCGAATCGATCAGAATCTATGATAATTTTACCTTCAGCGTTCATGTGATCTTAGGATGCTAAAATGGGAAAGTTTCTCACACTTAATTGCTTTGAGACTAAAGGGGAGAAGGCATGGAAGAGAGCAAGTGACCCGATCTGATGGCTGTATCGTCCAAATTGGAAAAAATTTCACGAATCAAAATAAATTTTAAATTTCATCGACCAAATATGTTTACTCCTTTTCAGTAGAAACGTACTGGTAATTTAAAACAAATATAATAATCTTATTGGCTACTTCATTCGATATTTATCATATGGTAGGCCGAGCTTGTTTTCAGGTCGGTGTGTTAAAGGATACACTATACAGTACTCCGTTTATGAATAGGGCATACAGCAATCACCATTTATTTCTGTAATTACCAGCTTCCAAACACCGTATGTGTATTGAGCTCGGCAATGATGTTCTATTCTCTAACTCTGGTTACGCCAGTAAAAGTCAATCCGCTCCTTGTATTTGTGTAGTGTTGGATGCAGTATTTTCACAACTTAAGGGTATATCTAATTTGGAAAAATAGTATTTATACTTTAAACGTCAGAAAAATAACGAAAACCTCTTCGTTCGCCCCGAGTTTCAATTGTTCGACTGAAATTCCTATTCAGTCTGCTGAAAGACAATCGAAGGACGTAGTCTAAAAGCTCTTTGTTCAATCTTTTTGTTTGCGCTTGTGTAGAATCCCCTTACGCTATACACAGCTAGATATGGGGAATAACCAACGGAGGCATTTCCGTAGAAGTCGCAGTTTGATTAACTGACATTTTTTGTTCATTTGAAGACAACTGAGTTTCCAGACCAGCTTCAGTTCACTATGATTTCCCAAGTAATAAATTCGTCCTTTATAACCATTTTTCTTACTTTAAATATCTCATTTAAAAAGGTACTTGACATTAACTCACACAGACTTCGGTGATAGATGTACAGACGGGCTAAATATGAGCCGACCTGCCGTTCTTTTTCCACAAGAGAAGAGGTAGAAAAAATATCTCTGAATTTGTAAGTGATAGATTAAACAATATAAAATGATACAATATAAAGTGTTAGATAAATGATAGTTATTCCCAAAGGAATTTCTAACAATCGTAACCAGAATTTGTAAACTTTTCCCCCACAGGAGAAGTTTAAGTGTCAATCCATTTCCAATTTATAGCAAAACAGTTCACGAACCATGTACAGGTGTCATCATGTTGTTGCGTTATTTTCCAGGGTAAGAAAAGATGAAATTAACAAGAATATATGATTTTTTACTGGATTATAGTGTCGCATTTTTAATATACCTGCATATGTAGAATGCCTGCACCATCGGATGATCTTGCTTTAACAACTAGACCTTATCACAGTTAAGTCTCCAACAATTCAACCATCATTGTTGGAAAATTTCCAGCTCGGGTATCATATCGTATTTTGCACGCTTTCAGAAGTTCTCAGCCACTTCCACCGGCTGAAACGTTAGCTGTTGTAGATATACTTGTGCTGAGTTATGGAGCTGGCTATCTAATCTATTAAAAAGGCAATAGTATTTTCAGTACTCTTAGTCACTATATGATTTGAAACTTGATACCTTCTCTTGATTGAATTTTCACATTCTTTGGATCCAGCAATTTCATTTTCCAATATCAACACCATAATGCAAGTCGATTATTCTCATTATCTTTGCTTACGAAAATGCGCGTCATTTATATGATAGCATCATTATTCGAAATGTTTATTTATCCCCTGGTCTTATCCTAATGTTTTTCTTAATTTCCCTCATGGATCCAAGCTACATTAAGCCGTGTAAACAACCAAAGTTTCCTTGTATTCATTTTCGCAAGCTTTACCTTGAAAAAAATATTGACTTCTTCGCTACTCAGTATGTCGGACGCCTTTACACCCGGTTGACTGTCTCTTTTTGTCTTACTCAAGGCAATTCCTGCTGCTGAAATGACTGTCTTTAATCCTGTATAATACAAGTAAATTCATCCTCATTCTGTATTTTTCTAGTTAATTGTCACGCTGCTTTCGACCAATATGCGGCTTCGACACAATCAATGAACGTTTTTCATTCGGTACACAAGGAGCACTAAACGTAATTAAAATAGAGAACTATAGGTCCTGCTCACACCCATTAGGTAGACCGCGGCAATGCACGGTGTTTATTGCTAGAATGTTTGTTAAAGGAAATTAACTATGTTTGAGGGTGAGACCCTCGTGAATAAAACGATAACGTCAAAGGCCATCAAGGATTTAAAATTTCGACACATAACAAATCAAAATTCGGAGAAAGTCAACTGGGCTAATACCTATGATTCTTGGAAGTCATGGTTCGACCAATATTCCAGCTCAACCATTTTTCTAATCCCAAATAAAATGTTCTTCCTTAAGCTTTAACAACATGTAACAAATTAAAATCAGATAATTGAGGTAATGGTGAAGGAGAGAACATAAAAATATTGAAGGATATAATGATCCCATGAAGTAACACTTTTATTTTTACACGGAGACAAAATTAAGCACGATTTCCATAACTAATGAGGAATCGGTGAGGCAACGACACAGAACTTATAGTATACAGGAGAACAATTACTGGTCAGAAAATATCTGTCAGACGATATGGTTTAGTACAATGTTTGCATTAGCTGGTCAGAGGTCATGGAGCATTCTTCGGTGTTTGAAGGTTATCGTCGCTTTGGAAAAATTGTGGAAAACAAATGGTCTTCAAAACTTTGTCATCGTTAACTACATCCTTAGCGTTGAAATGTAGTTGGTCGAGTCAATAATTTCACTGTACAATATTATAAAATACCGAGAAAATATGAATCAAAAGGCAGGGGAAAGTTAAACTTTCCTCCTTATATCTCGTCCATTGATCGTGTTGGCACGACTGCACGCTTGTTGTTGTAGCTGTTAGTTTGGTTTGCTCAAAGGCGTCTTTTGTCCGGCGTCATGATTGATTAGAAGCACGGTAGCTATTAACACTATTATTTGATCATTGCTGGCTCAGACTGTATTGTCCATGAATAATTCTGAGGATTAGAAGAACAGAAATACCGGTAAGTTTTCGTGTTATTGTTTGTTAAGCAAGTTTACTGAAGCATTACTTCGGTTCCCAGGGTTGAGCTATTGCCACCTACTCCTTTTTTCCCTTTGAGCCAATAAAATTAGACTGAACAGATGATATTAAAGTTAACGTTATAAGTTATCCGACAATCGTTCACGGCTGCCTGACTGACGGTTGAGCTTAATATGCATGATTTTCGGTTTAAAGGTTTGAGCTATTGCCACCTACTGTCCTTTTCCCTTTCTGCTAATGCAATTAGATTGAACAGATGAAATAAAAGTTAAAATCATGAGTTACCCGACAATTGTCCTCGGCTATCTAACTGACTGATGAGTTTAATTTGTTACTTGGTTTAAGCAAAATTTACGTCAAATATGCAGGTTAGCAGTAAGTATTGAATTACAACTCGAATCTGTGATTTAGAAGAGTGGTTTAATTTCTCACAATGAATTTCGTCCCTTGTCTTTAAATTGACAACAGTTAATGGTTTTTAAAGTTTCAGTAAAGAGAGAAAAGGATTATTTAAAGTTAGAATATCCACGTATTTTGTTATAGTCCCTTTCTTAAGCCTCTTGTTTGGACATGGATCATTTGTTGAAACGTCACTTACTAAGCATAACATTCCGACATACTTTTAATGCGATAAAACTGATAAGAACTCGAACCATAGAGCAGCATTTTAATCAGTCTTGCATGTCAGTCTTGGACACTTCAATGTTAAAAAAGCTATAACAAAACAAAAAGAAACAAAACAAAAAGAATCAAAACGCTGTAGAGGTGAGTGTACCTATTCATAAAGTTTGGTTTTGATCGCTATAACAGCTTGAACTCCGTACCAAGAAGTGGAGGAAAGTGCGAATAATATTACTGCTTGTGTCGTGACTACCGAATCGGTATGCCTTTTCAAGGAGCGTGGCACGCAATCATTTGAAGTACAGATCAAAAAATCAAGACGATCGACGAACACCACAAATGTGTGCATTTTTGACTGCAAGAGTAGTATCGTAAACTCGTTTCTGTCATATTTATGGCCCAATATGAGAGCAAACGCACTTCAGCGGCTGTTATCGCGCACGATAAGAGTCGTCCAAGTGTGTTGCTCTCGTATAGGACTATAAATACGACAGAAACGAGTTTACGAAAATTATGCATGAATCGCAATGCGATTGTGGGATTGTGAAGCATGAATGAAAGAGAAGATGGCTGGATAGATGTTCCCACGTTAAGCTGCGGAGACGGTACATTCTGGGTCGATGACCTTCTTGGACCTAAAAAAAGTCTTTTGAGAAATTGAGCTTGTCTAACGTTAACAAATCCCAAGTCATGCTCCAAACTCAAACGTGAGTAAAAGAACAATTCTATCACAATATCCCTTCGGAATTACCGTCACTTTGAGGCTGACAGCTCTGATTTGTTCAACGGTCGAAACAGCGAACAGTTTTTCACTTTTCTGTCATCATGGCCCGGTTCCTTGGCTTGAGCCACCTCAGTGGCCAGCAAACGAGTACGGACAAAAATTTTGTCTGAGATTCAGCGAGATTTTCTGGTGATCTGAGCTCGATGAACGTTTGCGTAGATCGCACTTTGATCCAGAATTACAGATATGTCCAGAGACTATTTCGCCAATCCCACATAGGTGTCCATGAATCGCGCAGCTTGGATTTGTAACCCTCGTGCTCTCCATCTGGATCTCGGTAGTTCAATGGTCATAGCCTCTGAACAGCCATCACCAAGTGACGATGTCAATCCATGTCGGCGACCCAGCAACCTATTAAGAGAATTTGTGTTCGATGGACGACCTTGGCATTTACTTTGCAAACACACTTGTTTTATAGTATTTATCAGTTTGCAGTTGTCGTTATCGTCGATCCTTTTATATATAGCAAAACAATCTTACAGCAAAAGTCCATTCAGCATGTAATTCGGCCAGAGAAAAATAAATAGTTCAAGAAAGCTTATCTCGGTTAATTTACCCACAAAATGCTTAACAAATGATAGCGTTTGCTTTGTTGCTTTAGTGGAAATAAGTACGTTTATACAAATTCTTCATACAGAATACCATTCCAATTGTGGAAAAAAAATTGATACAAATAGCTGGTGTTGAGTAATGGATACAATTATACTATGAAATTCAGATGGTAATTACATGCTGTGTGGCGTGGAAGTGGACGAACTAATTTATAATTTGTACATTTTAACTGCCGAAAGCTTTCCTATTGTCAAATCAGTTACATTTAATACCAAATATGAAGAAAATTCTCTGTTAGACTATTTGGAAGTGCATGTTTGTCAGATGTCCAAGTTTGTCGACAGTTTAAAAATTCCTAACTACATATGGTGGCATTTCTACACACCCAGGAGTTATGAAAATCAATGGAATGTTTTCCTACAAAGCAATGTTATGTTGCCATAAAAATTGTGGATTGTGAGTGAAACTGGGCGCGGTTGCCTCACAAATAGTTTATGACTGTTATTCTTCAACTTGATACGAGTAATAGAGAAGTAATTGTGAACAGAAATTCGAACGGCTATAGCAAACTGTCCAACCTAAGGACCTCGCCAAATTGGGATTTCATTTGGAGGATCTGGGGGCATGTTCCCTCAGAAAATTTTGAAATCTTGCTGTCTTAAAACACGGTTTCTTAAAATCCCACACAACAATTTCTGTCAAAAGTACTCGGTAAATTGATCGTCGTTTGCCCTTGTTTTTTATACAAGAATGCTACTGTAATGAAATGACACTATAATAAGAGACACATTCATCGATAAGTTCGAAAAATCGGAAACCTCTAACTTATTTAAAAGCAACCAGTTTAGTTTGTGTCCTTTTGATGTCGCCCACCAATTATCCACTGACGCCATTTTTAACCAGGTCTCCGAAGGATATTTGAGCTGTTACAACTTTACGAAAATACCTTCCTAGGCTTGTTGTTCCTTGGAGCAGATGTCAAAATCGGGGATTTTCCTACCCCGAAGACATATTGTCGGGGTTCGGGATTTTTAATCAAAATCGAGATAATTCCGACGAAATTGGGATGGTTGGACAGTCTGCTATAACACCCCTAGTCATACCATGTAATAATACTGCGTATGAATCTTATTATAAGTCATTCGTATTTACCGTTATGTTAATCAGTTGACCTGGGAGATTGTGTCAGAATGAAAATCAAGGTATCATTCAATTTCTAGTTGGGACTGAATTGGGGAACATGCATGCAAAGGTTGATTGTTTGAAATCTCTACTAGCCTCTAGTCTACGCACATGTACTTTCTGCAAACTTAGGTCGGTATGAAACTTATTCCTTATAAGAGGAAGCATAACATTTTTGGGCTGAACAGTATTCTAGCTTCTCATTATATTTGTGGATTAATGATACCGATGTCATGACAATTAGTCATGTTTTTGAAGAATTAATTCATTAAGATTCCGTTACTGTAGCCGATCTAATTTGTACTTTTTCAACGTTTGTCTTAGGATGTTTTCCACCTACACGGTCAAACTGGTCAGTCCAGTAATTTTGGATTTAACCCTTTCTTGTCCGACCCGTCTCCCTGTGACTAGTAAAATCGTCTGGCGTTAACCTGAGTAAACTCTCTAGCGTTAGCCAGCGTAAAATTAAAAAGTCGGGTACGGACCGGAAAGATAATGGAAGTACCAGCAGCTCTGACGCGTCACTTGACCCTTCATGTACTGCAGGCTTGTGCGGGAATCTTGTTTTTCCAAGATGGGAATATTTGGCCAGAATGGACTTTTTCGAACATTAGGTCCCGATTTTCATGTCTGATCTGTTGCGTTCTAAAATTTACCATGCTCACTGGTTTGGCCGTGCAAGTGGAAAGCAATTTTAGTTTAGCAGCCAGGCAATCTGTTGTATAGTACGTGACAATGGAGAGATCAGAAATTTATCGAGAACGCCATTGTAATAAACTGCATTCTGCACTGAAACATTTTTAATATCGAATTTCTTTGTTTAGATTACCAAACATGGACAAAAAATGCAACTTAACAGGTTTTGGGTCCATCGTTAACATGTCCTATCCAATGGCTAACTTTGATGATGCACTACGTCAGAACTGTTCGTTTGATTATAATTTTGAATACTCTCGGAGACCAAGCGGACCAGATAAAAATACAGAAATAGCCTTCAAATTGATCTTTTATTTCGTTGCAGCCATTGAAAATGTACTCCTTCTCTACGTTATGAAAAGAGATCCACTCAAACGATTCCGTAACTCAACTTCGTATTTGATCGGCAATTTTGCGATCGCTGACTTGGTGTCTATTATAAGCGGCATATGTGATTCCATATTTCAGCTAAATCCAAAGAAAGTCCAACATAATTACGAAATAGCTGGCTGTTTTCAGGGAATTGGTGTTCAATGTTCGTTCTTAATAATCACGATCTTTGCCATGGATCGCTACATGGCCATTGTGCATCCTTATAAGTACAAGAATATTATGAATAGAAAATTTGTCTTGATTATCCTTATCTTAGTTCCATGGTGCTTCGCCATAATTGCTTTGCCAGTTATCTATTTTGCTCCAGCTTACAGAGATGGAAGAACACTTACCAACATGTTTGCTGGCGACATTATCGCGCTCACCATAATCACATTAACTGTTCATCCTCTCACTCATTGGACATTCAAAAGAAAGATCAAAGAACTCTCCAAGTCAAGCTACATGAACAAACTAATCCTGGCAGAAAGTCTCAAAGCAGCGAAAGTCTTGGCTACGACAGTCTTAATGGTTTCTCTGTGTCTAATAATATTTATGTCGCCTTATTTGGTTGCATTCGGCTTCAATCTAGCCGGTTGTGACAAATGTCTCTTAAATCACGCTTTTCAGTCATTTTGGAAATATTATCCGTTGCTCGTAGCAGTGCGCTTGATGGCCAATTCCTTTGTTTACACTTGGCGTTTACCACTGTACAGAGAATCACTAAAAACTCTTACAGTACATATTCGCTTTCGTCCAACCACGTCGATTGATAATTCTCGTCTCACGAGAAATTCCAGAAATACATCAGATCAAACAGCACCTTCGCATTTATCGCAAAGCAGCGAATTTCTTGAAGAAAACAACAATAAAAGCGTTCCTGGAAAGACATTATCAAACCGACATGGTCCATTGAAAGAGATTGGTATTGAAAATAATGCAGATACTAGTAAAGACACTTCTTTCCATGAAAAGTTTTGAAACTAAACCAGGAGTTCACCACACCTGTGGACTGGTGGAAAGCTTAAAACTCCCAAGCTTAAATAGCTCGACACAGAGACTCACCCCAGAGGTTTTGGGCCAAAGGGAAAGAGGATAAGTTCTCAAACATAAATTTACAAAAACACATACAAAACATAACTTTTGAGGTTCCTTAATGAAATTTATAGCTTCATTTAAAGACTGCCTACTTACCGGCTTTGATAGTGTTCTTGATGAAATCTTCAAACTTACTAGGTTCAGTTGCTGGATCTCAATGACAGAGAACAAATGTAATTTTTAGCAGTGGCGAAGATTATGTGGGAGTGTGTGACACCCCCAAAGTTTCGGAAAAAATAGAAAATTCGGGAAAAAATAGATAGCGATTCGGGTAAAATATGGTTAGGTAAACTAGGTCAAAATCCCTTTTGGTCTTTAATTTATATCTCATTTACGTATTGGAGCTGAGGAAACGACGGCACATCATTCATGGCTTGAATGCGCGTCAAATTAAATTCCGGCAATTTTTGAAAGTATACAATGTTCAGGCAAAATAAACTGGACAGGCCTGCCTAATCAAAATGGGTTAACTGTGGCCTTGATTTTAAGGGATGAGTTGCCAAAATTTAAGTAGAGCAAGATGAAGTGTAATTGAGCTATTGTTTAGCATTTCACAGAATATCCAATTTTCGGACGAGCCATCCACAAAAATCACACGTAAAGGTCAGATATATTTACCAGAGATTAGAAAATAGGGTTGTGAGAAAGAATTCAAATGTGGAAAACCTTGCGGTTTATTTCAACTTCTTGAAATTATTAGTGGAGTTCGAGGCTCGCCTTAAGGCTCCATCTCTGCTCTCTTTCGCGGTTCGAAGATCAAGTGAATAACGGGGAACTAATCTAGTTTTGTTCCAGGGTAAGGAATTTTGTTAAAAGCACGAGTTACAGAATTAGTAAACGGATTGTGTAAGCCTTACTTTCGGTTTTAGGTGATATAAATTTTTTTTAAGGCAACAGAAATGTACTTTTATAAATACAGTTTTGCACAAATGTAACTATAAATTTTAGTAAGAGGTGATTAGTAGCAGGTGGGTCGGCATATATATTTGTTTTCAGGCATAAAGGATCGTATAACGATCTTTGCACATCGGCAATCGTAAACTGTAAGTAAATATTAAAAAAAGTTATTTGTGTGTAAGATGTTTATATCGTGATGTAACCTCAGCATCGCATTTTAACCTCAATATCTTGGGCGAAAGGATTTCAGATTAGAAAAGATGCTGGGAATTGAATTTTTTATTCAGAAAACTGATTATATGGAGGAGGTATGATGAAGTAACGGTACAAACAAGTTTTGTTAGGGATCATAATTATGACATATCTCTCCTCATGGTACATACTATCATATATATACATAGTTTCATACATATCTACCCACCTATCTACCTACATGCACACTTATACACATACATACATAAAAACATAAATATTGTTAATTGCTTGTACATTTTCTAACTTGTTGATTTTTATGCTTGCTCTCATAGCTTATTTAGTTTTTCGTCGAACTTGCATGATGAAGATTGCGGGCTTGAATTCCTGCAGATGTCAAGTTTCCCTCCTAATCCGCTGCAGGTATCTACACATTTAACTATCAAATAGACATCCTCTCAAAAAGAAAAAAGGTTAACTTTCGTAATTCTACCTAAATATGCCTCAGAGGATTTCCATCAAGTATAAATGATCGACGATATCAACAGGGGTTAAAAACGTTAAAAGCTCATTGACAGATTTGTTCACAAAGGTTGGTCAATAAATTCTTGCTAACTATGCGTATCAATCTCAAAGTCTTAAAAACAATGTATGGTGAGTGTTTCATAGTTCTGAAGCTAAACTTGGCTCACACTGCTGATAAGTGATACGAATTAAACCGCATCCATTCCTGGATTTATCTATGTAATGAACGGATAAAAAATAACTAACTACCTGCATGAGATGAACAATTATTATGAATGAGTTGAATTCTTAACGTGTTTCTTCAGGGAAATGCTGGGTGCTTTATTGCTGATGATGTTTATGTTGATTTTGGTTCAGATTATTGACTAATAAGAATCAGATCATATCTTAGCGAAGATTATTTTGATGAGTTGCTAGGCAATGAGTCAACACTTGGATGACATGAACAAGTATACGGAGAATAACACATGCACACAAACTTTATGAGTGCCCAAATGGAGTGCCGTAGATAGTGTGAAAACTGGCCTGTTAAGATCGGCTACCTCCAGCTCGCAAGTCGGGTGGAGCAACCTGCGTTGCTTACAATTTTTTTTTTGAGGAAAGATTTCACTTATCATCAGTGCTCGGGATGAGTGGGTAGTTGCCAGCCTGGTTCCCAGATAAATACAATGGGGAGCTGAGACCTCATAAAGAAGATTACAAATAAAAACAATTGGAGGCTTTAGCGCCAACTTTTCCGTCGCTGTTATCGATACCGGTTCTGTCACCTGGAGGATACAGAGATCCCAGTGGCAGTCTTCAGGACTCCAAGGCACGTAAGTTAACGTTTCTCCTCAACTAGTTCAACATGGCGGCGCCTACTTGTTAACCAGCTGTTGACTGATATTAAGGGTCAGTTCCCCTTCGAGAACTTGCTTTATTTATAATTTCTATGTTCTGCTTTCAAGGCTGATTATATCCACCGAAGTTTAATTCGGGTCTTACTTTTTCACGATAATTAAAATCATTCATCTCTGCAGAAACTTGGAATCCGGACATCGTTAATTGTCCCGGTTTCTACACCAGTCAGAATAATAACTTTGATTTCTTCGTAACTTCGTGATTTGACAATTTTTTAGTCGACTATTTTCAAATTAGTCTTGTCCAGGACTGTGGATCTGGCAATACCACTAGATTTTGGCAGAGATTTTAATTGACTAATAATAATCAAACGTTCTGTTGACCACTGACTATTTAAATAAACTGCCGAGCGAAGCCGTCAGAGGGTAAATAATCTTCAGATGTATTTTTTCTGGAAGTGCAACTAGTGTTATCTTTCAGGTACTAATAAAGTCAAAGACACAAAAATAAATAACGACTTCGAGCGGTAGTGAACTGCCTTCCTATAATGAGAACTATGTATAAAAGTCCTTCATTTGTGTAGTACGACGAAAGACATCTGCAAAAAGGTCATTTACTACTTTTAACCACATCTGTCTCCAACGTACTATAATTTAATTAATGTTTTTTGGCATCATTTCAAAGTCTGCAAGAACGGGCGAGAACATTGCGTTGTCTTAGTAACACTGGTGCTTGTAATCTTGAATTTTTCATTAGAGAATCAAATTCTCGTGTTTCTTCAACTAAACAATGCAATTTCTCAAAATTTAAAGCTTACGTTGACTAAATTGAAATGGCGATAAAGATTTCAGTTTTTGTTTATGTTCAAACAGTGTTCCCACGTGTTTATTCATGCACATTTGTTTTTCATCAGACTAGTTGGTTGTTGCCATAAATTTGGATCAGTAAACTGAAACCGAATGGACTTATAACATTTGAGGCATAGCAGTGAATCATGTGACACAACCTATGAAGCAATCTCACTTAAGTGCGACCAAGAAGAATGTTGTCATTAGTTCACTCACTCTGTCGATATCTGTGGATATTGGGAAGAATTTTCATGTGGATTTTCATGGTTCGTCAAGAAGTTTGGAAACGGACGTTTGGTAAACTGTTTTGATGATATATTTTTTGACACGCTACATAAAGAAGTTACGAGACAACTCTGATATCGGAGTCTCAAGATAGTGCTACTCATGAACGAACTTTGTTTTGAATATTATAACAAAATCACATAGCAGTCATGTATGAAGTACTCTTCTGCAACAGAGTTTCATCGAAACAAGCAACTGGAATTACGAAAACTCCCACTAACTTTCGAATCCTAATTTGACATTTTTAGTTTTCTTTTAAAAGTCTTTCTCGGACTTAACGGGCATCAGGTTAATTTAAAAGCTGACCATTACATCAGGGGAAGGTAATTAACTTAAAAGTTTGGACGATTTTACACAGCAAGTCGTCTGCAGGACTGGCTTGCTGGCTTGATTACTTTCAATCAAGACTGTAATGCATGCATTGTATTTAAGTAGAGATTCACGGCTAAGTGGTTTGGCAGGAGTCTTGATGTACTGCAGGTTAATTACTCTTCGGATCAATGGGATGGTTGCATGTTCTCTAATACCAAAGGAATGTTTAACCAGTTATTCCAACATTAGATTGTGCGATCTGTACAGACACGTTCGGACAAGAGTGACATATTACGATTAGACCATACGTAATGATGAGGTAGTAAAATAATAGCATCATCAAAAACAGTGGACTTTGAATATCCTGAAAAACTGAAAATTAAATAGCTCGTAAGTATAATTAATAAGTTAAAACTCATCAACAAGTGTAAGGCATATATCAGGAAAACATCTCACTCAGTCTCAATCAGGAATAGCCTTTTTCATTTTAAAAATTATACAAGCTTCACCCCGTTTTCTATGACATCGTCTGCTCCAACAATCATCGCATTTTCCTGGAACAAACATTGGATTTCACATGTAACGCCATAGATGAATGGCCAAATCTCAGCTTTTCTGCACTTGGTATTTGTTCTTGACTTCTCGTCTGTTAAGCGCGGCCTGTTTTGACAATATATAAACATTGTGTAACCACGCGGAAATGCGGAATTAAATAAACAATACCAGCTTGTTCGTTCATAGATTCCTTATCTTTCTTTTCATCATGACCTGATGAAGAATCTTGATAAGCTTCATGGCAACAGTCAAGTTGCATTTTTTAAAATATGTTTTAATTTATCTGTGACACACTGGACTTGCAGAAACGTTACGAGCTAAACCGGCCTCCTTGCTGCTGATTTATCTGCATGAGTACATGTTATTAGTTTTTCTGAACGTGCCTCTCATTCATCTCCTTAAAAATTCTTTTCGATAACCATTGGTTTGGTTACACAACTTATTTCTAAACTTCTATCGTGTACATTGGAAGAGATCTTGCTTGGGAATAAAATCGAACAAGAAACTTACGCACCGTATTTAATCCACTTTGTCTAGATCGCATATGCAAACTCTTGACATTCAGCTTGAAATCTGAGAGATTTTAAAGATTACTGTTCTGAACAAATTCATGGTGCCGCTATCTGATGGTGGTCGCCAGTCTTGTATAATGGAAGACGTGGCGAACCAAGCCTTGGAATCCTAAAACATCAAACTGCAAGAGTAGAAAGATTCGTTCATAACACCATCGCAGCATTGAAAAGACTATCTATATTGCATGCTTTCCATGAACATTTAAACTCTTCATTAACACCAGCATATATACACTTTACCATGGACGTTTATCAATGAAAAGGATTGCCCTTTCAACACACTTTGAATAAAGAAAATGAAGAGTCGTATTAATACTTCAAATTATGGAAAAACCTAATAGCAGTGCATATCAACAATTTTATACAAATCATCAATTTGAACAGAAAGCTTCTGTAGTTTCTTCATTCCAGAACTGTGACTGATCTCATCCAACAAACATGATGAATTTTTAAAAGCGACTTTTAGATAATTAATACATCCAGAGCATTAAGTTCCTCTGCTTTCCCAAAACAATTTTTGAGGAGAAAAAAGAAAAATTTTTATAATTCCTTAGATCGCGGATAACTGAGCAGCAAGCTGGAAAGGTTGAGGCTAACATCTTTGAAAACAAGGAAGAGGGCGGAGTGTACATTTGTAACTACTCTTCCGTACGTCGAGAATTTACTACTTCTAGATTAAAACGACTATTAGAAAAATACAACTTGTCATGAAGCTTAGGCAAAATTCCCACTAAGTCCTGATGATAGGGAAAGATAAGGAGTCTTTGAACAAGCAAAATGATATTGTTTATATCATCCGGTGTGTTGATTCCAATTTACGATATACAGACTAGCCATGCCGAGCTAAACAGACGAGAAAGCGAAAACGTAAGCAATGCGTACAATAGAGGAGAGTAAAACATTCAGCCTAGGCTAGAATACATTGGACATTGGGATAAAATGTGACCATTGTTAAAGTACAGCAGATGAAAATGAAAGAAATGAGAAAATGGTGTGAAGCTTGCATAATTTTTAAAACGGAACGAGCTATTGATAATAAAGACGGTGGGAGAAATTTAACTGATATTTATCTCTAGTTGACTGGTATGGTATTAGTCAATTAAATATTCTTACAAGCCATTCAGTTTTTGGTTTTTCAAAGTATGTAAATTGGACTGTTTTCGATGATGCTATCGTTCTACTAGATCATTTTGTGTATAAAATGTCCTATTTTGTCTAAATTATTTTAGTCCTTCTACCCAGATGATGAACGTTTTGTTCGATTTCTATCTGCATGCAGGCAAATTTTCAAAGTTAATCCATCTCTGGTTCTTTAGTTTTCTTGACCGCAATTTCCTGGTACAATCGCTAGGTCATTTCCATATTTTCAATCCATCTGTCGTTGGCGTCTTATTTATTGGTTATTACTGTTTTAGTGCAAACTAATTAATTTTCATTAGTTATCCAAATTTGTCACGGAAATCTAAGCTTAACCACATTTTTGGCTGAAATACTCGGTCTTGTTGCTTTAAACTTGTTACTTCTCGATATTTATCGAGTATTAGATATCGCGTATTAGATATCGCGTATTGTAGCCAATCAGATTATAGCATTTGCATTCGACTACTTGTAAGTTCCTAGCAATTATTTACATGGTTGCTTGGCAGCCAGATCTTTGTTTGAAGTTCCTATCCAGTTGTTTGAATAGATGAGGTGATTCGACACATATGCACCTTAACCAACAGATTGATTTAAAGAGTTTTAATTGATTGGTTTGGGTAGTTTCCACATTCATAACAAAAATTCCAGTTGTTCCTAATTTTAATTGGTTTGGCCGAAATCTCTATACATAATCTCAGCCTTAAAATGTTGACATAGTGCTACAACATACCAGATGAAGCAGTTGTTATTCAAATTTTAATAATACGAAAGTCCTAATTCTGCGACGCTTATTCGAGCACCTCTTTTTAAACATCACTGATTTTGGAAAACATTAAAACTAATATTTCGTAAGTCCCAATTACATGGTATGATTTTCGTATACGATATCTGAAGTCTATGCAGACCATTCACTCGCGAGAATCTTAGCCCAGTTCGAACTGGACACGAGTGACGTGGGCAACGCCAGCGAACCCCACCTGAATAAAAGAAATCGCTCATTTTGTCGCTTTCTCCTTGTATACTATAAACATCCTCGTGTATTCATTCATGTGGAACTTTATATTTTGTCGCTGGCGTCCAGTATGAGCCGGGCTAAAAGGAAGTAATTCAACATATGCATTCGCAAGCAAATCCTAAGCAGGAATTCTAATCTAAGAAGAAATTTATTCATTTCATAAACTTTAGTGTGATACAACGTTTTCGACCACTGAGAAAAATCGTATCTTATTACACGTAAAAAACATTTTTACATTTAAAGACATTGGTTCAACGATCCACTGAAAAGCCGCATAGGATATGTTTTAAATCAATCAGATCCAATGTTTTATTATTGTAAGTCGGTGGCGGTTTGTTGATTTCAGTTTGTTTGCCGGATGTTCATTTTCTGCGAATAAAACGAGCTTTTTGGACAGCAAAACGAGACAAAAACTTTCCAGATGTCTGATCCTCATTCTAGAGTGTACGTCAGTGTTTATGAAATAAACAAAATAATACATGGGCGTTTGGAGATATGGAACTAATCTCGTGTTCAATTTGATCTGCCACGAGTGGTGTAGCGTAGATCTAACTGGACACTCAAAGATAAATTCCATATCTCTGCGCACCCATGTATTATTCTCTATATACATACGCCAGGATGAAATATGATAAATATTTTGCAGCAATCGTACGGTATGGATGGTTTTTACACATGCAACATCATTATTCTATTCAAACGTCCACATATACAAGTTGTATTTTTAATTAATTGTTTTTATTACGTATTTCTCCTTTGCATTACATCTAAGAAGATTGGAGACTATAATTTCCTCGAAAACATAAATCACATCCGCAGTAATTGATGGCCAAAAATTTTAATGACACTCAAAAATGCAACTAATTACCCCCAATTCGTTCTACCGGTCATTAAAATTTGCATGCTAAACGTTCATGTTTGCTTTCACGATAGAAAACTGTAATGAAAGATTTTGAGTTTTAGGGAGAACAACTTTCGGAATTAAATCGTAGAATTACCATCCAGGGCATTAGCTGTAGATAATTATCGATCTTCAATGTTTTTTGAGGATGGTGAGTTTTCAACTCCTATATCAAAACAATTTAACAATTATTACCGGGCGTTTTAATTATTCAACATGTAAGGATATATTAAACCGATTCGATTGTTTTAGAAATATTGTATTCGTGTTTAGGAGCAACATAAACTTGAGCTGCAGCAGTTCGACGTTTGTTCATTGATATCAAACTGTAGTCAAAATATTATCTGTTCCTGAAAATTAGCAGTGAATTATTAAGGTATGTACTACAGAATTTATTATTAAAAACTACATGCACTCCATGTTAAAGCTTTGAGCCTCGTTTGCGTATACGCGTTATATAATTTCCAAGAAAGATCGCGGTTATTTTAGGATTCTGTTTTATTACAACCAAATTTTTTTTATTTCCTTTTTTTTTCCCAATGCTGCCTCTATTATAAGAATTGTAATATACAAGCAAGAACCTCATCGTTGCCGAAATATTTTGGCGAAAAGTTTCACTAAGAATTGAATAAAAAAACTCGCTTTAGGTGAGTCACATCACGATTATAATGCCTACAAAATTAGCTGAATACACTAGAGCAAGAAAAAAGTCTTCTTTTTACTTGCCAATTCAGGCGCTGTCATTTGCATTACATTGATCTTGCCTTGTCGCTCGGCGACTTTCAGGTAATTTTGAGTTGGGATAGATTTGTCGCCAATAGCTTTCAGATATTTAACAATTGGAAAGTAAGCAAAATTGCTACATAAAAATGAATGCAACTTAAAATTATCGCCGCATGCGTGTGATGGATGAACTTTGTCCAATGGCATCCAGATATTCTACAGGTTAAGCAATTTACATTTAAGAATTGTGCGGTTCAGAAACCTTGATAAATGAATGGCTCAGAAACAATTTTAAATCGCTCTGAATAGAATTGAACTCAAATACTGACATCCATTCGACTGGGAATACAATTGTATTGCTGCTTTGAAAACTTTACCTGTAGGTTAGAAGGCCATGCATTTCTAAAAATGAATTTCCAGTTTGTGAAGCATTTATTGGAGCAAATAGTTCAGCTTTAGATCTACGGGTAAAATTATATAAACTATATATGTTACATGCAACAGAACTTCCTGCTCTTTCTGCTCTGATTTTCTTTTTTGCATTGAATTTACACATGAGTATTCGACTTTATGCTACAACCGGATTCCTCAGGAACAATCAATGATATGAGGATAGAATACTGCGTAGACAGTGATAAATATAAGGTAAAAAGTTTAAAGGTTGATAACTGTCGTGACTGACCTTAAAGAATTCCAACGTTTCGAGCAAAGGCCCTTCGTCAGTTCTTTATAGAAAGAAACGTGTTCTTTTTCTTTCTCTGACGACAAGCTTTTGCTCGAAACGTTGGAATTCTTTGAGGTCAGTCACGGCAGTTATCAACCTTTAAACTTTTTTATCTTCTTCAGGAACAGCTTTAGATATTTTCATATTTCAAAAACAGTTATTAATAATTAACTGATATTTTGGTATAAAAGAGCGAGTAATACTAAGCACATAAGTAGGTTTGAATTTCCTCCTGTTTTTGAGAAAAGGTTTGATTTAAATGCACATAAAACTGGAGTGGTGTTCAATCTTTTGTCATATTATATGGATCTACAAAATCGCTAAATTGTCAGAGGCCGAGATCGGTGGTTTGATGTTTAAACTATATCTCCCTCTGAGGGTCTCGTGATCGATTGCGTCACCACTTAGTGTGATCGATTACATTACTGCTTTAGAAAGCATCTGTCACCGGGGATAAGGTTAATGATATGTCAGCCGTCTAACGATGATGAATCAATGTTATAAATTTGTATTATGTATCGCAAGAGTGTCATATTTCTTGTTGTGTTTTTCAAGTCTATAATCTGCTCAGTTGACTAAGGGCCTTGCACCAGTGCAAGTATAAAAAGGAACTTCTTCCCAAGATCTCAAAAAAACAACAACAAAAAATTATACAAATCCGCAAGACTAATGCGAAAAAAGACTTTCTTTCATTGTTCAAACGTTTCAATGGTAAACGAGTCAATTTATAGTCAGAGCTGCCATATCGAAAAATATCTCTAAGCTGGGGAAAAAGTGGATATGCAAACATATTAAGCTCAATCCCATGGAAAGAGAAAAGATGCAACGGATTTGTTCCACTGGAGAACATACAGTGAAAAGTCTGTCAAACGGAACATCTTTCTGTAAAATAGTCACCTATTTTAGAAACGTCCCACCATTCACGTAAGACTGACATATACATGTATTTGATTTTAATATCCATGTACAATTTGTTTCCAAAATTTTTTTGTATATTCACTTTTTTGTCTAGCCAATAAATGTTTTTCCAATATGGCTGTATGGTTGGTAACGTAATTTCATTATTATGGAAACTTTGACTTAAAAAATTTTAAGTGAAAAAAATTTTCTTTGATCCAACTGTAGAGGAATGGTATTCTATTTTGAAATATGAATAAAAAGTAGTTTTCTTGTAACTTGGTTTACAACCACACCTTAAGTGCGCCAGTGCACTTATTAGAACGTTTGGAAATATCCAATCAAGCTGAGCTGATGCTGCGAGATTTTCTTTTCTTTTAGTGGACTTTCAGTATAATTTGAGGGAGAGAGGATCTGGATAACTCACTGCATTGAGCTGTGAGTTATGGTGGAATGGTTATTAATTCCCAGACCACTATATCTGGAATATAAGTACCTTCTCTCCGGGAAAAAAAGTTGATTTTTTGAGCCACTTAAGAGCATTTTTCCTTTAAGCGCCACTTTACATTGAAAGCTGACACGTCGTAGAGAGAAATTCACAATAAATGATTTGGGAAGTTAGAAAAATTTTTCATCACACATGCCAACAGGAAATTATACTTATATTATGCAAATTCAATAATAAAATGAGTCCGAGTCAACTTCGACTCCGTGATAAAAAGTTTCAAGTGGTTAACCGATATTGTATTAGACCCCGTTCACACGATACCGGTAAGAAACTGCAACGGTATCAAAATATCACGGTACGAACCTGTTCACACGATACCGGTAGAGGTACAGTTTCATTACGGTTTCACATTACAGTTTCAAATCGTTACGGTTAGCATTACGGTATGCTTTTTCATACCGGTACCGTGTGAACGCAAGGCCTAACCGTAATGATTTTGTTAGGGTTTCATTTCGTACCGGTATCGTGTGAACGGGGTCTTAATAAAAGTCTGTGGACATTTCGCTGTCATCATGAAGTCATTTAAATCTTTTCGAATTTGATGAACATGTACGGTCATTTGGTTTTCTGAATTCGTAGAAAGTTGTCAGTGCGCATTTATTAAGGTAAGCTTTTTCTAACGTAAGGGATGCATGTCTTTTCTATTGGTATAAATGGTATCAATTTTGACAGAAATTACGTGCTTAGCTAACTCGGTCGGATTGATCGGCTTACATGTTGGTCTGAGAGTCAGAATCTGCATTTATTAGACGGCTGACCTCTTTGGGGTCCGAATGCACTACCACAAACCTACTTTGGAGCCATTTTCCCCTCCATTTCCGATACTCAACATCAAACCGAAGTTGTATGATTATTTCGTGTTATAATGAAAAAGAAAGAAAAAGTTCGAAAAAACCTGACGTTAGTTTATTCATTTTTCCAAGCAATTAATGCTTCTATGATGTTGTCTTGGTATTATATGATGCTAGATCATAATAATAATGATAACAATAATAATAATATCGATAGTGAGAGTGATAACAATGACAATGATAACGACGAAGACGACAACAAAGATAAAGATGACCATGATGAATCATAATGATACTGGCAATGATAATGGTACTGATAATGATAATGATGAAAGTGACAATGATAATTATATATAACAGTAATATGTATATATATATATATATATATATATATATATGGTGCAAATTTAACACTAAACATCCTCTCAAACGATTTCATTATCTAGATAATCAGCTATTGTGATGAGCTGTAACTTAACCGGCTTGGGTTTTGGTGTCAACAGGTCATTGTCAATGGGTAACATTAGCAGACTAACTGGGAACTGTTCATTCGACTTCAATTTTGATCACTTTCCACGGCTAAATGGACC
The DNA here is from genome assembly GCA_030142905.1 of Heliopora coerulea. Taxonomy (NCBI): domain Eukaryota; kingdom Metazoa; phylum Cnidaria; class Anthozoa; order Scleralcyonacea; family Helioporidae; genus Heliopora; species Heliopora coerulea. The sequence continues at coordinate 108,150 of JASJOG010000483.1, forward strand.
AGACAAAAATACAGAAATATCTCTTAAACTGACGTTCTATTTCCTGGCTGGCGTTGGAAACATTTTGCTTCTCTTCATCATGTACAAAGACCCACTGAAACGTTTTCGTAATTCACCTTCTTATTTCGTCTGCAATCTTACGATAGCTGACCTGCTGTCCATTGTCGGCGGTATATGTGACTCAATACTTCAATTAAACCCGGACAAAATGGCCGGACAAAATGGCCAAGAGATTGTTGGCTGTGTTGTTGGGATTGGCGTGCAGTGTTCTTTCTTAGTAATGATGTTCTTTGCCATTGATCGCTATATGGCCATTCTACATCCTTATAAATATAAGGATATCATTACAAAAAAAGTTGTCTTGATAACGCTTATCTTATTACCATGGTGTTTTGCAATAGTCGCTTTACCAGTTATTTACTTTGCCCCAGCTTACAGAGGTGGAAGAACGCTTACCAACTTGTTTGCAGGCAACATTATCGTGTTGACTGCCATTACATTAATTGTTCATCCTCTCACTCATTGGTCATTTAAGAAAAGAGTCAAGGACCTCTCCACCTCGAACTATACCGACAAACTAATTCTGGAAGAAAATCTTCGGGTTGCCATTGCTTTGGCCACTACAGTCTTAATGGTTTCTGCTTGTCTTATTATATTCATGACACCTTATTTAGTTGCATTTAGCTTCAATTTAGCAGGTTGTGACAAATGTTTCTTAAATCATACTTTTCAGTCATTTTGGAAGTATTACCCATTGCTCATGGCAGTGCGCTTGATGATCAATAACTTTGCATACTCTTGGCGTTTACCACTGTACAGAAAGTCATTAAAAGCAGTCATTTTCCACGGCCGATCACGTCCAATCACGAGAATTCATCTATCTCGTGCGAATGGTTCTTCTGCCATAGAAAATGCAGAGAAAGCATCGGATCGAACTGAGTCCGTCCATTTATCGCAAAGGAAAACAGCTCCTGAGGGAAGCAACTACAAAGACATTCCAATGAGGACGATGTCAAACCTATCAGGTGAACTTAAAGAGATCGGGATAGAAAATCACGCTTTGGATAGTAAAGAAACAAGTTTCAATCAAAAGTTATAAGACTACATCCAGAAGCAGAAAGGAAAATCCATAGGTGTAGTAAAGGGTATACGTTTTAAATTTTCGCTCTTAAAAGGCTGAGGCAAAGAGTGGTAAACAATGGAAACTGGTTAGGCTGATCCTCTAGCATACGTGCACATTAATACGTTAAAAGTAATGGATGACTTGTGTTCTGTAAGTTATACGTTACATCTCGGTAGTTCATTGCCTCAGCCAACTTGTCAAACTAGCCGCGTGCTTGCTTCGACAATGAAGGTGACACGTGTAAAGAGAAGCATTTCTTGCAAAGGTAAATTTTGGGAGGGAATTGATAATAAGTTTTTGTTGGAGGTTGTCTGACTGGTTTTTTTTTATTTTCGCCATGTATTTATAGTTCGTTTATGAGTTCTGTGAGTATGACTGTGTTATTCTACTGTATATCACGATTTTACATACGTAGAAAGTAAAAACTCATAAATAATTCAGAGGAAAACACAAAGCAAAATGATAACCCTATGGTGTCTTTAAATGTGATAAAACATACATAGTTTCCTTCCCTAGTTTCAGCATGTGACTCAGATAATATTTATTTTCAAGATTTCTTCTTGAATTAGAAGTAACAAAGGATCCAAAACATCCGGTTGTCGCCTCGCATTTTAAGTTCGACAAATAAAAGTCGTAAGCAAGTCGTAGGATTTAAAACATCTTTAAAAAAATACCTACGACATTTTTTTGTCGTATACGACAGTCGTAAGGAAATCGTAGCTGAATGGAGCAAGCAAGTCGTATGTGACAATCGTAAGTAAAAACCGTACAGAATAAATAGGCCTTTAAGCTACAATTCCATTTGTACGATTATAGATACGGCCAAAGTCGTGATGACCTAAAATATAAGGAGTGTTTCCATATGTACGTACATGTAATATGCAGACACGGATGCGGATCCACCATACAAGCACGACTTTAAGAATCGGATCATGCAGCGATCCTGCCATTGCCGTAAACGGATTCGTATGCAGTTGCATATAAATTTTCTTTTAAAATCTTAAAGATTGCAATGGAAACCACGTAAATGGAAACAAAAGAAACGAGACTGTAATCAGGATACAAATTTGTATCACCATCGTGTCCGCACAAATGAAAATGTAGCTTTATGGATAAAACGTACGCGTGTGGTTTCAACGGTACCTCAGTAAATGAGACAAAAGCGATGTGGACAATGCGTGGCCGCGTAGACATAAGAGTCAAGTAATGGAAAAATGTAAACAGTTGTCGCGACTAGACTGTAAGAGTGTTTTTCTCTTTTAATCAACAAGAAATCGAGAAAGCCGACTGTCCAATAGTGAAAAAATATTGTTAAGATATTCAGTAACTGGATGCAAATATTTACTGGTAAGACTCGTGCATTTTTTATGTCATTAGATCGGTATTCAATACGTATTTGACAAATGTAAGCATTTCAGTTTTAACGGCTTTACTCGTCAGTTGACCTTGGAATGACTTAGTTTTGGAAGGCCATGTACTGTTAAAAATGAATTTCTTATAATAAGCAATGCGTGTTGGCTTCAAAAGAACTTGTAAAGCAATATCAATCGACAAAATAATTAAACTCCGAATCTGCAAATGAAATAATAAACCAAGTATGTGCAAAAGAGTTTTGGACTTTTTACTACCCATAATGTTGTCGATTTTCTCGTCCTTCTTACAGTTGGCGTTAATTTATATGGATACTGTACTTTTGGATAGGTTGGTAAACCTTAATGAAAAGTGTCAGGTAGTTTCATATTTCAAAATTAATTAAAAATTTATCAAAACTTGGTGAAAAATAACGAATTTCTCTAAACATAAAGACAGGTTGAAAGTTAATCCACTTTCGGAGGGAAAGTATGAATTTGATAAATACAAAAACCAGCTTGGCTGTAGTTCAAACCTACAGATCGAGCTGTACTGTGAAGACGGTTTATGGAGGAGTAACATAACCCCAAATTTAGATTGGTCAGGGAAAGCGAGAATCGGTAAGGAAAACCTTCACTTGTTCATAAAATCAAAAAAAAAATTATTTCAGTCCGTAAAGCCGGCTAGATTGATCATTAAAAGTGGGTATAGACTGTTCTACCCACCTATAAAACAATCGGGTACTCCATTGCATAGAAGTTCATGAGACACCTGGTCTGATCTGAGTGAGTTCGACGTTTACGTCATTTCTTCCTTTAACTATGTTTACTCCGCATCTGACTTTGACTAATTTTATTCTGACTCACGCCAGTCTGTTTAACTTTGGTTACCACTACACGATTTTACTTATCAAGGAAAGATGTGTCGGACCGAAAAGGTTTAAGGGCCGGCTTGTTCGAATCATCAACTATTAAATATACCTCCTACCGCCAGCAGTAGCGGACTCAGGGTGGGGCCCAAGAGATCCGCCCCGTCTTTCAATAAGACAATAAAAAGTGTAATTTATGATAAATTCGCTTACCAACTGAAGTAATATATATATATATATATATATATATATATATGTAAAATTCATTAGAAATTCACGAGGAAAAGACGAAAGAAAATCATAAACGTGTCGGATCAATATATGTGATAAAGATACATGTGCCTTTATATGTGAAGAAGAAGTTCATTTTTTTGGCTTATGAAAGTTAAATTTCCAAACTTTCTTCACGAATTAGCGTATTAGAAGGTTCACTTTAGAAGACATCTAGAAAACTCTCTGTACGTGCTTTATCGGATCTAAAACACTAGGCTATCGCCATATGTTTTAAATTCCGATATAGCACTCCTGCTCGAGTTTTAAATATATATATATATATATATATATATATATATATATGTATATATATATACACACATATATATATACACACGCTCACTAGTCTCTATATATACGCACGCTCACTAGTCTCTATATATACGCACGCTCACTAGTCTCTAGTTAGAGCGCTCTGGCATGGCCTAGATGTACCACAAGCGTGGGACATTTGAGTTGCCTATATAATGTCGGCTACTCCATCCTGCTCATCAGCACTACACTGATGAGACCCAATAGGCCGAAACGGTTCCGTCTGTAGTTAGTTATATATATATATGTATGTATGTATATATATGTATATATATATGTATGTATGTATATATTCGGTTTCCTTTTTCGAAAGCACATGAAAATTGTGTTTTGAAATAATCCTCTTGACATTGTCCATGCAACTGTAGCAGCTCACTTTGATCGTACAGTGAACTCTCTCTAGGGCGGACACTCTTGGGACCAAATTTAGTGTCCGCCTTAGAAAGAGCTGAGTAATCTGACGCCCAAACGTCAAAACTACAACCAGAATTTTATACTTGTGCAGAATATATGGATTAACCTTATCAAAACCCCTTTGCAACGCTTGTTATTGGGGAACTTAATCTCTAAGACGCGAATGGCCATGGCATGCCTCTGAATTTTTCCCAAAAACCCGCCATCCATAGCCTTATTTGTGACTTGAACTTATAAGTGCAATAATTCTTTAAAACCAAACCAGTTGGTACTAGCTTGAGTTCTTCAATAAAAAAATTATGATGAATTCGCATACAGATTGTGTAAATGTGAATTTGTTTCTTCACTTTATAACACTTTCTCATTGTTACAAATTATGTTGCTCTCTTGTGTATTTTGTTCCCACGCTATTTTAAGGTCACACCCTATTAATAATTAGTTCAGCCAAAATATTAACAAAATATCAATACACAAAGGATACTATGAGCAGAGTGCAGAATTTATTCTCGTTTAATTCCTTCGTTCGTGGGCACCATGTACATAAAGACATCTGGATCCCTACTCTTTGAGTAATTCTAGTGTGCAAACGAGAGCCCAACAACGAAAAAGGCCCAAATGCTGTTGCCATAATCAGTGATGGGGGAGTTGTCGGCCATGTGCCACTGAACTATAGCCGCTATATCAATCGATTCCTGGAGATTGAATCAAATAGCGTTTCTTGTGAAATTACAGGAGAAAGGTTAAACTGTGGGGGGTGGATATGGGCTTGAAGTTTCATGCAAATACACATTTCGAGGTATCCCAGAACTCGCGGCCTGGATTGCGAAGTGTGTAACCAAAGAAAACGCAAAGTAAAGACTGCCGTTAATGAAAATCAAGACAGTGGAAAAAAGAAAAGAAAGAGTACAAGTGACTCTACTTATTGTAGTAAAAGACTGCACAAACAAGTTGTCTTCCGACTGTGAAATAAATACTAGTCTTTCATCAAAACCAGAAAGTCAGATTGTGTCTATAATGTCGTCGGTCATTTAGCGCTAATACTTTCCTGTTGCAAAATTTCGTAAACATCCTGTGTCCGCTCTGAGAGATATTTTGAACCAAAACGCTGCAAAAAAAGTGTCCGCGTCCGCCTTAGAAAGGTGTCCGCCTTAGAGAGAGTTCATTTACAGAGAAACAAGCGTGATACTGCAGGGACCAAATTTTGTGTCCGCCTTGGAGAGGTGTCCGCCTTAGAGGGGTGTCCGCTTAGAGAGAGTTCACTGTATTTCTGTTTGGAGATGCTATGTAGGATGGTAGATTTCAAGTGGCGGTCGATTAGGTTAAGGAATTTGCGTCCAACGTTCGTCTTTACGTTCTTACTATAAGGTGGGTTAAACCACATGATATTCCTTTTGGCAAGAACAACATGGGCCTATATAGAGATAACGGTTTGATGCTACTTGAGAATACTACCGGCAGACTAGCCGATAAAGCCAGGAAAAATTTAATAATGATTTTCGACGAGTTTGGTCTGAAGATCACCGCGCAATGTAACCAAAAGATAACTAACTTCCTCGACATTACTTTGAACCTCAACAACGGAAAACACCAGCCTTACCTGAAACCAAATGACGAGCCTCTGTACTTAGACTGCCACTCCAACCATCCTCCATCTATCATTAAACAACTCCCAGCTTCCATCAATAAAAGAATCTCGATGCTTTCATCCGACGAACAATCATTCAACACTGCAGCTCCAATCTACGAAGACGCACTTAAACGCAGCCATTTCGATAACAACCTGCACTTCGAATCTTACACCCCACAGGAAACAACATCAACACAACGAAAGAGGAAAAGGATTATCATATGGTTTAACCCACCTTATAGTAAAAACATAAAGACGAACGTTGGACGCAAGTTCCTTAACCTAATCGACCACCACTTCAAATCTACCATCCTATAATTCATCAGCCTACTTGAAGATATCGCTTTCCGTAAGCTTCCGTAAGGAAGAACTTTTGAAAAATTTTGCTCCAACGTTAAACTTACGTTTGCTAGCGACTTATAAGGCCCTTTAAAACTAATTTTCAACGTCCGTGTATCATTGCTCGCAAAGAAGGTCGAAGTAAAGACGAACTTCTGCCGAATAAACTCAAACAGCTGCTTGGTGTCCGCGACACGGACCCGTTCAAAAGTGTTCCGACAAGGTCATGGCGGTCGGTAGCACTTTTGTGTGGTCTGCGAGTCTGTACCTGGTTCTTGGATTAATTGTAACTTTGGTCGAGAACCAGGATATTTGTTTGAGATATAGTTGGGTGTGCAAGTTAGCGTCGCTAAAATTCCAAAGTCAATTTAGCTCGCAAAGAAAATTGCCGACTGCTGAAGACAATGCCGTAATAACAGACAACACTCGTGCTTCTCGAGTAAAGATGAAGAAAAAGTATAAGTATATCGGCGGAAATAGACTTTACTGTCCAAATTCGATGAAGACTTTTCGTCTGCTGGTTGTTTGTTGAGATGTAGAGCTAAACCCTGGAACAACTGATCGAAAGATTGGAAATAAAGGAGAAAATAAATCACGCTGGGAATATCCTTGTGTTGAATGTGCAAAACCAGTCAAGAAGAACCAAGAAGGGATTTTATGAGTAGATTGTGGTCGTTGGTATCATACTGCCTGCGCTGGCATTTCGAAAAATGTTTCTTTCATACCATATGAAACATCCCGATGATGACTGGTCGTGTGCGGAGTGTTCGATGTGCAATCCTTCGGATTCCTTCTTTGATGATATTCAAGAAGAAGGTAATTATGGAAATCAATCATCTTCCTCGCCATCTGCAAATTTAGAGCATGAATCAAATGCTTTGATGATCAATGGGTATGAAATGAAATTGTTTGGACTTCTTGAGGACAGAAAACAACAACCTGATGAAGGATTGATAATTCATATAAACACCAACAGCATACAGAATAAGTTCGACGAACTAAAGACTCTAAATGACAAGCTTAAGTCAAGTATTATCTTCAACTCTGAAACCAAGATCGATCACTCGTACCCAAATAGTCAGTTTCAATTAAATGGATATTATTTATACCGACGCGATCGGGCAAAACGTGGTGGAGGACTAATCGCGTATTTCTCATCGAAATTGCCTTCAAAGCAAGTAAAACTTCCAAAAAAAATCAAAACGTGTGAGGTGCTAGCAATTGATACTAAGATTGGAAATATCAATATGCTATTTGTGGGGATCTATAGACCACCAAGACAACGGACAGGAAAGTCTTGCACAAAGTATATGGAGAATGTTGAAGTAGAATTAAACTACATCTGTACGTGGGCTTCTCTGCAGAAGAAATCGGTCGTTATAATTGGTGATCTAAATATTGATAGACTCAGACTGGAAACGAGGGAATGGAAAATCTTAAAAGATCTTGAAGATGTTCACAGCCTCCAATGTATGATAACAGAACCCATGAGAATAACACGCACATCAGCTACACTACTTTATGTTATACTTACCAATCAACCTGAAATGTTTAAGAAATGTGGAACTGTAGATCCAGCGATAAGTGATCACCAATTAATTTTTGGAATAATGAAGGTCTTAATTCGGAGATATCAACCAAAAGTTATTACCTTCAGGAGCAGTAAAAAAACGAACATCGATTATCTAAATGAAGATATAACAAACGCTCATTGGCATTTAGGCGAAACCTTCTATACGGTTGACCATCATTATTCATATTGGAAAAAGTTGTTCGAAAAAATATTACAAGAACACACTCCATTAAAAAAGATGAGGGTAAGAGAAAAAGACACCCCATATATGAATCCTGAGTGGAAAAGAGCAATAAGGAAGAAGAGAAAATATGCCCAGAAATATTCCAAAGACCAAACACATGAGAATTGGGAGTTAAAACGAAAATGGAGGAATGTAGCAACAAATGAAAGGAGAAAAGCGATTAAAGAATACTGGAATAAAGTAACCAAAGAACTCAGGCAGAAGCTGAGGGAGTTTTGTAAGACTTTTCGCCCATTTATCAGTAACAAAATGAAAGAAGACATTGAAATCAACCTCAGAATTGATGGAAAAATTGAGAATGATCAATTAAAAGTAGTTGAAGAATTGGCTAATCATTTCTCTACTTTGACCGATGATATAGGTGGATATAACGTGACCAAATTGCAAGAACAGGATTTTGAAGATCATCCAAGTATACACAACATAAAAGCGAAAATTAATATCCAAGAATTCGGCTTCGGGCAGATAAAAGTTTCTGAGGTACGACATCACCTAAAACAATTAAATATAGGAAAAACAACTGGATGGGATTCAATCTCACCAAAGATCCTTATGATGACTGCAGAGAGCATTGCTGAATCCCTGACATCACTTTATAATAACTGTATAAAGCAAGAACAATGGCCATCAGAATGGAAATTGGGAGAATGGGGACCGGTATCTAAAAAGGATGACAGGAGCGAGCGAAATAATTATAGACCAATTACTTTATTAATAGTGATTGATAAAGTTTTTGAGTAGTTATTAGCTCAACAAATCATAGAACATTATGATTCAGTTTTATACTACAAAATGACAGCCTATAGGAAAGATCACAGTTGTGAATACACCTTACTTAGGCAAACTGAGGATTGGAAGTTAGCCTTAGATAAAAAAGAACGTATATTGGTATTGTCCACAGATATGACAAAAGCTTTTGACTCTCTACTACCGAATTTATTGATCCAAAAGCTTAAAGTATATGGATTCAACCAAACATCGTTGGACCTCATGTGTTCGTTCTTTAGTCCAAGAAAAAAAAGAATTAAATTGGGCAGCACTGGTATAACAAGTGAATGGAAAGATGTTAAAAGAGGATGCCCACACAAGGATCGGCATTTGGTCCATTATTATGGAACATGTTCCAAAACGATATGCCATTACAAGTAAAGAATCCAAACCTTTATCTATAGGCAGATGATCATCAGCTTTATGTTGTAAACAGACTAATCCAAACTGCTGAGAAAGATTTAAAGGAGGGTGTGGAAGCTATATCCCATTGGTATAAAGAAAACTTATTAAAAGCTAATCATGAAAAATATCACATAATATCAATTGGACCAAAGGAATACTCCAAGGACAAAATTACCTCCTTAAATACAGACGGAGATCAAATATCCATTACACGAGATCTAAAAATACTGGGAGTTAATATAGATGAAATGCTTAACTTTAACAATCACATTACTACTGTATGTAGACAGAGCATTCAAAAAGTAGGTGTTCTTCTCAGACTTCGGAAACTTATTCCTGTGTCTGCTAAGCTTTGACTATATAAATAAGCTATCCTACCACATCTCACATATTGCCACTTGGTGTGGCACTTCTGTCGTGCTTCAGGTAAGAGAAAATTAGAACGCATACAAGAGAGAGCCCTGAGAGCAGTGTTCAACACAAACTCACTAACATACCAGGAATTACTAGATAAAGCTCAACTATCAAGTTTAAATAACAGACGACTACAAGATATTGCGATATTGATGTATAAGGTCAAAAACAACTTAACCCCACAATATATAAATCAACTTTTTTGCAATTCCAGCAAGCGGTACAGGCTACGAAATGCTGCTTTTGATCTGCCAAGATACAATACCGCAAAATACGGCAGACATTCAATTAGATACTATGGTCCTTACGCATGGTCAAAATTGAACAAAGAAGACAGAAAAAGGACCAGTCTAGAATCTTTTAAGAAAAACATTAGAAAAAAAGGATGTAGAAAGTCTACTGGATAATAACTGCAAAAATTGCGTTTTATGTCTTACTTAACATTTTAAAAGTTATATAAATATTAATTTTTATTTTTAATTATTTTATAAGATTTAAGAAAATTTTTGACAACTTTTTATAAATTACTAATAATAAATAGCTAGGTTTTATAAGTAGATTATTTTAGATAAATAAATTTTAGTGTCCCCAATTAGATACACTAGGCTAAATACCCCGACACTTAAATACAGTTTTCAATTCAATTCAATTCTTCAACAGAAATACGATTAAAGTGAGCTACAGTTGCATGGATAATGTCAAGAGGATTATTTCAAGACACAGTTTTCATGTGCTTTGGAAGAAGGAAACCGAATCGAATAAAACGAAATATAACTGTAGGGATAGAGCGAAATGCCCTCTGAAAGGAAACTGCTTAGCCGAAGGAATCATTTACCAAGCCAACGTGACAACTACCGACGGAACGAACACGAAACAATATATAGGAATGACCGCCAACAACTTCAAACAACGATACAGCATCCATCTGAAATCTTTTCGAAACAAGAAATATGCAAAGGAAACGGAACTTTCTAAACACATTTGGGACTTAAAAAGGAAAAATAAACGATTTTCACTAACTTGGTCAGTTTTGAAACGTGCGGCAACGTACTCAGTTGGAGGAAAACGATGTAACCTTTGTCTAGAAGAAAAACCGATGATATTGAAGGCCGACAAAAAAAACTCATTAAACAAACGGACAGAAATAATCTCTAAATGCCGCCACGAAAATACGTTTTATGTCAAGAACCTTTGCCGACGAAAGAATGGTGTGACATCATCGCTGTCTACCTACCAACAAGTCATCCGACGTATGCCGGAAATTATAAACGCCAACCGAAGCAGAACTTTATTGGTTGCCTGAAGATCGCTGAAGAGCGTGAAAGTCAGAGTAGCAGCACGAAGTCTTATCATTAACAATATTAACATCGTTCTACCTCTGTAGTATTGAGCTCTCTGTTGTCAATTGAAAATTCTATCATTTATTTATTTATATATATCTTATATATATATATATATATATATATATATATATATATATATATATTATTATAAGGATAATACTTCTTCCAACTGAATCGAACCCATACCGGGTAAGTAGAGAAAAACTGATGAAAAGTTTGTTCTCAAGCTTTTATCTCAGAAAATTTCTGAGCTCCCCAACGGGAATCGAATCCATGTCTCCCGATTGCCGGTACGGTTGTTTTACCACTACACTATAGGGTCTCAGACGGCAAGCATGATGTTAATTAGAGACCTGGTTCGTAATATTGATATGCCTCTTTCGTGCTTGAAAGCTGAACATACCTGTGATGTGATATTGTGTATGGGTAAAGTTCATCTTACTAAGTGTAAGATGAACTTTACCTATAGTCTAGTGGTAAAACAACCGTACCGGCAATCGAGAGACACGGGTTCGATTCCCGTTGGGGAGCTCAGAAACTTTCTGAGATAAAAGCTTGAGAACAAACTTTTCATCATACATATATCCAAGCTTACAAACATCTACATTTAGTAAGATGAACTTTACCCATATACAATATCACATCACAGGTATGTTCAGCTTTCAAGTAGGAAAGAGGCATATCAATATTACGAACCAGGTCTCTAATTAACATCATGCTTGCCGTCTGAGACCCTATAGTCTAGTGGTAAAACAACCGTACCGGCAATCGGGAGACACGGGTTCGATTCCCGTTGGGGAAATCAGAAATTTTCTGCGATAAAAGCTTGAGAACAAACTTTTCATCATACATATATCCAAGCTTACAAACATCTACACTTAGTAAGATGAACTTTACCCATACATAGAGGAAAACTCTACTCGACCGTGGCTGGGATTCGAACCCGCGACCTTTGGTTTACTAGTCCGATTCTCTACCAACTGAGCTAGAAGGCCAAGCTGGGAGGAGGCCATAAATACCATCATCCCATGGCCTCCTCCCGGCTTGGCCTTGTAGCTCAGTTGGTAGAGCGTCGGACTAGTATACCGAAGGTCGCGGGTTCGAATCCCAGCCGCGGTAACGTAGAGTTTTTCTCTACTTACCCGGTATGGGTTAGATTCACTTGGAAGAAGTATTATCCTTATATCATCTCACCCAAGTGGTTAATCTTATCCTAAAGTTCTCATATACATATATATATATATATATATATATATATATATATATATATTTATAGATAACTATTTCATCTTACTAAGTGTAGATGTTTGTAAGCATGGATATATAAAAATATATGATGAAAAGTTAGTTCTAAAGCTTTATTTCAGAAAATTTCTCAGCTCCCCAACGGGAATCGAACCCGTGTCGCCCGATTGCCAGTATGGTTGTTTTACCACTAGACTATAGGGTCTCAGACGGCAAGTACGATCTTAAATTAGAGACCTGGTTCGTAATATTGATATGCCTCTTTCGTACTTGAAAGCTGAACATACCTGTAATATAATATTAGGGAGCACAGATATTTTCTGAGATAAAGCTTGAGAACTAACTTTTCATCATATATATATCCATGCTTACAAACATCTACACTTAGTAAGATGAAATTTACTCATACATACAATATCATATTACAGGTATGTTCAGTTTTCAAGTACGAAAGAGGCATATCAATATTACGAACCAGGTCTCTAATTAACATCATACTTGCCGTCAGAGACCCTATAGTCTAGTGGTAAAACAACCGGACCGGCAATCGGGAGGCACGGGTTCGATTCCCGTTGGGGAGCTGAAAAATTTTCTGAAATTTAGCTTGAGAACTAACTTTTCATATATTTATATATATACCTACAGATGTATTTAAACTCGAGTGGGAGTGCTTCATCGGGATTTAAAACAAATGGCGAAACCCGAGTGTTTTATATCCGATAAAGAACGTAAAGAGAGTTTTCTAGATGACTTCTAAAGAGAATCCCCTAATACACTAACTCGTCAAGAAAGTTTGGAACTTTATTTTTAATAAGCCAAGGTTAGGGTTAGAGTTAGGGTTAGGGTTAGGGTTAGGGTTAGGGTTAGGGTTAGGGTTAGGGTTAGGGTTAGGGTAAGGGTTAGGGTTAGGGTTAGGGTTAGGGTTAGGGTTAGGGTTAGGGTTAGGGTTAGGGTTAGGGTTAGGGTTTTGGTTAGGGTTAGGGTTAGGGTTAGGGTTAGGGTTAGGGTTAGGGTTAGGGTTAGGGTTTTGGTTAGGGTTAGGGTTAGGGTTAGGGTTAGGGTTAGGGTTGGGGTTGGGGTTGGGGTTGGGGTTGGGGTTGGGGTTGGGGTTGGGGTTGGGGTTGGGGTTGGGGTTGGGGTTGGGGTTGGGGTTGGGGTTGGGGTTGGGGTTGGGGTTGGGGTTGGGGTTGGGGTTGGGGTTGGGGTTGGGGTTGGGGTTGGGGTTGGGGTTGGGGTTGGGGTTGGGGTTGGGGTTGGGGTTGGGGTTGGGGTTGGGGTTGGGGTTGGGGTTGGGGTTGGGGTTGGGGTTGGGGTTGGGGTTGGGGTTGGGGTTGGGGTTGGGGTTGGGGTTGGGGTTGGGGTTGGGGTTGGGGTTGGGGTTGGGGTTGGGGTTGGGGTTGGGGTTGGGGTTGGGGTTGGGGTTGGGGTTGGGGTTGGGGTTGGGGTTGGGGTTGGGGTTGGGGTTGGGGTTGGGGTTGGGGTTGGGGTTGGGGTTGGGGTTGGGGTTGGGGTTGGGGTTGGGGTTGGGGTTGGGGTTGGGGTTGGGGTTGGGGTTGGGGTTGGGGTTGGGGTTGGGGTTGGGGTTGGGGTTGGGGTTGGGGTTGGGGTTGGGGTTGGGGTTGGGGTTGGGGTTGGGGTTGGGGTTGGGGTTGGGGTTGGGGTTGGGGTTGGGGTTGGGGTTGGGGTTGGGGTTGGGTTGGGGTTGGGGTTGGGGTTGGGGTTGGGGTTGGGGTTGGGGTTGGGGTTAGGGTTGGGGTTAGGCTTAGGGTTAGGGTTAGGGTTAGGATTAGGGTTAGGGTTAGGGTTTGGGTTGGGGTTGGGGTTAGGCTTAGGGTTAGGGTTAGGCTTAGGGTTAGAGTTAGAGTTGGGGTTAGGGTTAGGGTTAGGGTTAGGGTTAGGATTAGGGTTAGGGTTAGGGTTAGGGTTAGGGTTAGGGTTAGAGTTGGGGTTGGGGTTAGGGTTAGGGTTAGGGTTAGGGTTATGCTTAGGGTTAAGGTTAGGTAAGGGTTATGGTTAGGGTTAGGGTTAGGATTAGGGTTAGGGTTAGGGTTAGGGTTAGGGTTAGGGTTAGGGTTAGGGTTAGGGTTAGGGTTAGGGTTAGGGTTACGGTTAGGGTTAGGGTTAGGGTTAGGGTTAGGGTTAGGGTTAGGGTTAGGGTTAGGGTTAGGTTAGGGTTAGGGTTAGGGTTAGGGTTAGGGTTAGGTTAGGGTTAGGGTTAGGGTTAGTGTTAGGGTTAGGGTTAGGGTTAGGGTTAGGGTTAGGGTTAGGGTTAGGGTTAGGGTTAGGGTTAGGATTAGTATATAGTGGTAACGGTATATAACTATCTATAGACGGAACCGTTTCGGCCTATTGGGCCCCATCAGTGCAGTGCTGACTAGCAGGATGGAGAAGCCTACATTATATAGGAAACTCAAATGTTCCACGCTTTTTGTACATCTAAATCAATGTAGCGCGCTTTAAGTAGAGATTAGTGAGCGTGCGCAAATGCACTAGCGGCATGACTCTTCCTGTAGAGCGCTCAAAATGTCACTACAACCTGTTTCATCTTGAGAAAGAATCCTCAGGTGACTGACTAATTTCGAAAACAGGAAGGTTTTTATGCGTTCACCGAAACGCGGGCGTGTGGGCGTGAAACAATGAAGGATTTTGTTTTTGTTTTAAGTTGTTTACGCAGAATTTGACCTTGTGTGGGCAGGCCGAAACTATTTCTGATCTTTTGTTCAGCAAATTATTTTTATCTTTTTCGTTCAAAATAGAAAATTTTTCCTCTAAACATAAATTACATCAATGATGTGTTTGTGGCAGCTTGGTAATTATGTTCTTAATACGCACGCTCTCAAGCTGTTCTCTCAGAAAAACATTCTGAGTTCCTGACGGGAATCGAACCCGTAACCTTCTGATCGCCGGTGAGACGCTCTAACCATTGAGCTACAAAGACACAGATGGTGAGGGAAGGTTAAATTTGTGTACTGGTTCGTATAGATGGTAGACATATGTACTGCCAGTCTGCTAATCTCGATATGTAGTCTATTTTTATGTTAATCAATGATGTGTTTGCGGTAGCTTGGTAATTGTGTTCTTAATACCCACACTTTCAAGCTGTTCTCTCAGGAAAACTTTCGGAGTCCCTGACGGGAATCGAACCCGTAACCTTCTGATCGCCGGTGAGACGCTCTAACCATTGAGCTACAAAGACGCAGATGGTGAACGAAGGTTAAATTTGTGTACTGGTTCGTATAGATGGTAAACATATGTACTGCCAGTCTGCTAGTCTCGATATGTCGTCCACAAATTTAACCTTCCCCCACCAACTGAGTCTTTACAGCTCAATGGTTAGAGCGTCTCAACGGTGATCAGAAGGTTACTGGTTCGATCCCGTCAGGGACTTAGAAAGTTTTTTTTGAGAGAACAGCTTGAGAGTGTGCGTATTAAGAACATAAATTACATCGTTTTGATCCTCTCTTTTGATCTTTGAATGTTTTTCTGAACAAAAAATAAAATTAAATATTTTTAATAAATCATTTCACAGTGACTAAAACAAGTAGTTTTATAACTATGTACTTTTCAAAGATTACGTTCCACATTTTGTTTGTTTACTTGTACGCTTACATGTATGTAATTTTATATTAAAATGTAGCTTAGATCAATTTGATCCATTAACTCACATGCACTTTTTAAGCGCACATTTTCATTGTTTTCCATTCTACCACAGAAATATAAAGTCTATAATAGACTGTATTTACATCTCTATCATTCTACCGACCTTGGCTGTGAACCTGGGACCCCACCAAAAATGTTCCCAATTGGGTCCCGCAGTTCCTAAAGCCGGCCCTGATGACCAGGAAGGTGACAATCGTTTGGTTGGCTGTTGTTGTGATCTTTAGGCAGAATTCATTGAATGCTTTCATTAAATCTTATCTCGCTTTTTTCGCAAATCTCCCTGTGTAGCATTTTTTTAAAAGGATTAAACTATCGTCCCTGTATAAACCGATATTTTCCTTCTTGAATTTTTTCGAGAGCATGTTCAAGATGTATAACCCAATCAGCTAACGTATTTCTGCCCCGTCGCACCTTCCCATTGTTACATCGAACACTGATGTTTTTGCTGTCGCGTTTGATCCACGTCTTCCCGTCGTTAAAGAGCAATGATTTTCGGGCATGTTTGATGATATTGATCTCTTGTGCAGTGATTGGAGTACGTTGGCCGGCCCAGCTGATAGCTATCTTCAGAAGATTTTCGGTAATTGACGGGTAGAAGTCGACAATGCCGAAGGAGATGAAAATGTGTTTCTGTGCCATGTTTATATTCTTAACCAGTCGATAACTGTGTCCTTCCATTGATTGGCGCCTGTACCGGATCGGATTGCGGTATTTACTCGGTCAAGAATTGCTTTGCTTACTTTGTCTGATTCGGATATCGCGGGGTTGATGAGTCGGCATTTCGCCGGTTGTTCCCGAAATTTTTTTTATCCTTGAGAGAAATGAATGCTTTTCTCTTGGCTATAGATTCTACGCGGGTGTCGATGTTATGACGTCCAACCAATTCAAACAACGTTTCAGCAACCACACAAAATCATCCCGGGACCAACAATACCCAAACAGAACAGAATTGTCGAATTACATTTGAGATCTAAAACTCAAAGGATTGGAACCCGTAATCAATTGGTCCATCTTAAAACGCGCAAGAGCATATGAAAGTGGAGGAAAACGGTGCAGCCTGTGCACAGAAGAAAAACTATGCATAATGAAGACTGACAAAACACGCCTACTACACTAAAGATCGGAAATCTTCACAAAATGCCGTCACCAGAATAAATTTCGCAGAAGTAACCTGAAGCAGGCCATATCCAAACTGATCAGATCATCGCTCGGTTCCAGAACAGTGACGTATACCACCTAATAAAAGACTGTCAAACCCGAATCTCACCAGTTGTCTAAAGATCGTCCCAGAACGTGAAACTCGCAGTGACCCCGAACAAACCTTAGTTTACTACAAATATATATATATATATATATGAATTGAATACTTGTAATCCATGGCACAGCCTCGACAAACCCGCAATTAACAGACACATCGACATTCCCGCAGCATACCACCAGCTCCGATTCAAAATCCGAAACGAAGACTACAAAACTTACATAAATACGTCAAAACAGCCCACTAACATCACATCACAGCCCTCTATCCATGATCCAACCAATCACTTCAATACATCAGAATCCACCGATGAGAACAGCCGACAGCCCAATCCACCTATCAGACACTCGGAACGCCTACACGCGCAAAGACTCATGGACCAAGCTGATAGAAGCAAACCACGTGCAAATACCTCACCATAACCTGACGAAGACTTGAAGGACCAAGTCGAAAGCTCGACACAGTTAAACACAAATCCGGAGAACAAAAAATCATAACATATATATATATATATATATAATAATAATATAATAATACTGTAAGTGCATGCTTGAATACCTGAGTGGTCACTAAAAACAACCTCAAAGAACTGAACATGTGATTTTTCTGGAGCAGCTCCGACAAGTGGCCAGGAGCAAGGGTAATGTGAGGTTGCTGTCGAATTATGATATATAATGCACTGGCAAAGTAATATATTATGGTATTGGTAATAAGACTCGTCAACGTTTCCTCAAGTTTTCCTTAAAAGCGCTTGGTCGATTACCTTTGATTACCGATAAAATTATTTTTATGACTTTCGTCGACATTTGGTTTGGTGGAAAAACTTTAATAGACAATAACAAGGTGACATTTAAAGGCTTATTATGACAACAATTTGAACATTTAAAAGTAGGATAAGATGGAAGGTCAGTAATGGTATAACCGTTGTTCAGTTTACTAAATAACTATCAATGTCACCCTAGTATATAATGAAGCAATCCAGTAACGTTATTAGAAAGATTCGATAATTACTCAACTTAGTTTGCATGTACAATTGTTAGCAGTGGCGGACGAAGTTCAACCACACTGGGTGCACTGTGGATACACTGCTGATTTTCAACCATGCTGAAGTGGACATTTATCAGAGCCCCAAAGTGATGTTGTAGCTGTATTCTACCCTCTATCTGTTTATTCCCTTTTACCTGTAATTAAAAATTTGAATATCACTGTATCAGAAATTGCATGCTGCAGGGTAACAGACTTTCTAACGATATCTTTATCTTATTTAGATAATTAACCATGACAAAACAGCCGTAACTTCACAGTATTTGATTCTGCTGTCAACAGGTCCAATTCAATGAGTAACGTTCGCAGACGAACTAAAAACTGTTCATTCGACTTTAATTTTGATCACTTTCCACTACTTAATAAACCAGACAAAAATACAGAAATATCCCTCAAACTGACGTTTTATTTCCTGGCTGGCGTTGGAAACATTTTGCTTCTCTTCATAAAGTACAAAGATCCAATAAAACGTTTCATAATTCGCCTCCGTATTTCATTTGCAATCTTACGATAGAAGACCTGCTGTCCATTGTCTGCAGTATATGTAACTCAATATTTCAATTAAACCTGGAAAAAGCCGGACAAAATAGTCAAGAGATTGTTGGTTGTGTCGCTGGGATTAGCGTTCGGAGCTCCTTCATAGTAATGATGTTTTTTGCCATAGATTGCTTCATGGCCATTGTACATCCTTATAAATATAAGGATATCATGACAAGAAAAGTTTTCTTGGTAACGGTCATCATACTCCCATGGAGCGTTGCAACAGTCGCTTTACCAGTTATCTACTTTGCCCCCGGTTACAGCGATGGAAGAACGCCTACAAACTTGTTTGCAGGCAACATTATCGCGCTAACTGCCATTACGTTAGTTGTTCATCCTTTCACACATTGGGTATTTAGATGGAAGATTAAAGATATTGCAAAATCAAGCTGCATAAACAGACACATAACAGAAGAAGATCTTTTGGTAGCCAAAGTCCTGGCCACGACAGTTTTAATGATTTCTCTCTGTATAATATTGTTTATGGCACCAAATTTAGTTGCATTCCGCTTCAGTTTAGCTAGTTGTGATGAATGTGTCCTTAATCATGCTTTTCAGTCATTCTGGAAATATTGCCCACTACTCACTTCTGTTTGCTAGATGTCAAATTCCTTAGTGTATGCTTGGCGTTTACCACTGTACAGAAAATCTCTGAAGGTTCTGATCTTGAAGTGTGCAAGCACCGATGAGCACTCGCCCGTAAATAACCATGAACAACATTTTCTGCAGCAGATGAATCGTCCCAGTGACTTGGTTTATTCTAGTTGAAGTTTTTCACCCTCCAAAATGAGACCAAAGTTGACTGGTTCAATAGTCTTTTTGTACCAAAGGTCTTGTCTAAATATAAATGCAGGCAAAATTCGATATTTAGTGAGAAATCTAAGAAATTGATGGTCATACATAGTGGCATTAACTCAGGAAGTAATGTCGATCAACTCTTCACAGCAAAAGGAGATAAATGGAAAAGACTATTTAGTTTTGGAAGATAGTGCGAAACTTATCTGAATAGGACTAAATAGATATATCAGAAGCTGCAATGGGAAATTGATAAAAGCTACCAATGAAGCCAGAGGAAATTAAACAAAAATATAGAGAGAATTAATGAAACGAAGGTCAAATGAAAGAGGATGAAAACTGAAGGGAGAAAAGATAATGATTGGCAAACTTGTTCTCCAGGCGGACTCTGAAAAATCGAGAGTAGGATAATTCCGGCCGTATTTCCACTCCGAAGAAGTGAATAAAGAAACAAGCAGAAAAAAACCTATTTTCTTTACAATTAAATATCAACTATAAATAATTTTTTCAAGGTATCCACTATTTCCTGGCCTCCCGCAAGGACAGAAAGGGTCTTGGGTCGTTATATTTTAGTTACACCAAGTAATTAATCCTGCATGAAAAATTCCTGGATTCATTAGTGGAATGACCCCGAAAATCATGTTTGGATCTACCAGTGCAAGTGGAAGAGATGAGGATAGTGGCAATGGAGATGGTGATGGTGATGGCGATAGTGATTGTGATGATGGACATGGAAATGATGTTGGTCATGGTAATGTTCATGGTGATGATAATCATGATGGTGATGGTAATGATGGTGATGGTAATGTTGATGGTAACAATAGTCATGGTGACGATGTTGGTGACATGATGCTAACAATATATAAGAAGGATCCTGTTAAAAAAGTAAATGAGTTACACGTTGTGTTTTAACATGACTATCAACATAATAATTTAACAATAGAATAAAGGAAGTAATATGAAAGTAATTATCTCACGACACACCCACAATTCATTGTTTGAACAAAAGCATTAAATCCTGTATTTCACTGATTAGTATTCCGATACATGACAACCTTTCAAAAGAGTGTGATAACCACTTATCACACTGCTTGACTATGAAAAGAGTGTCGTAAACTGTTTATCTCATGCCAATGAGTGAATACCGTAACTTCTAACAACCAATGTTCAGTCATGTGATAATGGATGTAACATTGCTCATGAAGCTAGAGCAGCTGCTTGGGGCCTACAGCCCCTCATGCCCATTAAGCTTCATTCACGATGTTAAATCCTTCACCCAAGTCATGTCCATTGATTTACAATTACTTAGACTGCTATCCTACGTGTATTACTGTTAGTACTATTATTGTTACTGATGGTCTTTTCACAGTATTTAAAAATTCTTACTAAGTACACAATGCGGACATTCCTGTGGATGCAAGCAGGCATGCATGGATTCACCTACGTATATATGTATGTATGCTCCCAGCAATAGACGACTGAACATATCATATACTCTGCATATATTTGGGAGTGTTAATCTACCACTTAACAGCCAGTGTTGTACTTTTTCAAAATTTTTGCTAATGCGATCTTGTAATTTTTTCTGAACATCTTCCAAATGTGCCGTTGAGTTAGTTCCACTAGCAGACAAACTATCTGAGGCACCATCAAGACAGGTAATTCATTTCTTTGAATCCGAAATGACAAAGAGCTTTAGTTTGACCCTTGTGGACTACCACATTTGATAGATAGATGACCTGAGGTTTCACACTCCTGCTCAACCCGTTTTTGAGGGACTCAAAAACCTCAGGAATTTTCCCAAACAAAACAGATATCCAGATTGTTTTCTTAACCACTGTTTCTTTTTCTGAATATTTGTATATAAAAGTTTTCATGCGCTACCGAAACCTCTCATATTGCCAAAACTTTTAGTTACATTGATTTTGCTATATACCAGATATCATGCTTTTCAAATCTGACAACAGGTTACAAAAGTATTTTCATAATATATTCCTTTCCTCTAATCCAACTTTGCGTTATCTTCCTGCCTTCACATTACATTTCTAGCTTTTTTCATTTTAAGCTTAGGATCATTTACAACTTTTACGATTGAGATCCTTTGTCAATTATATATTTGAGTCAATGCTTTCAAGCATCATGTGTGGGTGAAGCATGCCAGTTATTACATTTCAGGATCTACAAACACAGGTATTTTGGTCTACATAGCGAAAAGCACTTTTACACACCATACTCTCTAGCATCTTAGCTCAGACGAAACACTGGTCATGGTGTAATGTGTGAGGTTTTCTTTGTTTTGCCTTCTGGCTCTTCCCAATTCAATGGCCTTCTATGCCAGAGCTTACTTACATCAAAATTAAAACCCTCCCTTAACTAAAAAACATTTAATTATTTCCTTTGGAACTTTTCCAAGTTTTTTTTCTCTCCTGTCCTTATATTACTTTGATCTAGTAATCGCCTGTGACATTTTCTTTTCTCCTTTCTGTTTTCTAACTTGGCTGCTCTCGTTAGCATTCCTTTATCCTTTGTAAACTCAAGAATATTGTGGGCAATCCACTGGAGTATCAAGATACTGCATATCATAACTGTTTGCCTCCTAAGCAATCAGCTTAAACGCTTCGTCGGGAAAAAATAACTCAAAGTAATCCAAAGGTTGGAAATCAGATGTGTCAACAAGGATTCCATGAAGTCAGTCAGAGGCAAACGAATAACTTCGTACAATTGTCGACGTCGTTTTTACACCTCTTGTATTTCACCCAGTCACGTTCTTCACGCGACTTTGACATTTTCGATAACTTCTTCATCGACCGAGTTGATCAGGGATGTTTGGTTCTGTATTCTTGAGTCATCAAGGTCATTGTCAACTTCTTCACCAACATTTTCCCAGTCTCTTATTCGTCGTCTTGGAAAATAACTCCCAAAACATCATCACCAGCAGAATAGCGAGAACATGTCAAGTAACGTCGTAAACTCAAGTCAAAACAACTTCCCTCTGCTTAGAACTTTACTTGAACATTCATGCAAACATCACCACTTCCGTTTATTCATATAAATAGTACTCATTGGTTAAAACAACGATTAAAATGATTGGTTGAATCCCATCTTCGCTTTTGCCGACGAAAGTCAAGTTTGACCATTAATCTCTAGAGAAGACTGGACCGGGCACCCCATGTTCAGAAAAGGAAGCCAGAAGTCGGTTGCGGCGACCATTGCTAAGCGACCAAGTGTGTGACTTCTGTAGGGGTTTTCTGTCAGTTGGATGGCGGTCTATTTTTTGTATTTTTTTTGATAAAGCTGTCTTTCGACCTACGAAGTTGTTCCATTTTGTCATATAGAAGATAAGGAAATATTTTCGACTTCGACGATCTTAACCGGATGTCGACTAAAGTCGACTTTGGCGCGCGGTGAAAGATTTAATTTAAGGATGCAAATGAGTGATATCTCTCATTGGACAGCCGAATCAGTGACCATATATATAGGCATGTATCGTCGGCAATTACCCACATGTTATACATGTCTTCAAGGAAGTCATTGGAATAAAGCAAAATATTTCAAACCATCTTCCTGCATGGCTTTACTACTAGCTGACATAAGTGATACGGCGAGTAGACGTTTTGTTTTCGCGGCGTTTTTAACGAATCATGGCCAGCCATTGACAAAAGTCTAAAACAATTGTCTCGAGCGAAGTTCTGTTTGTTTTGAACGTAGCCTGAAATGAAAGGGTTCTACCTACCTATCGACATTTGTTATATGTTTGATGTTACTATCTGCTGGAACCATAGGCGTCGCAAAAGGGGGAGGGGCAAAGGGGCCATGGCTCTCCCATTTCATGCCATAAATTTCGTAAATTGCCACTTTGATCCACGACTTTTGTACGGAAATACGCATTAAATAAACTTCATCATTAAAAAACTGTAAAACCTCAGGGTGTTTCACGATTTTGCCTCCCCCCCCCCCAATAATTTAACCCTAGCAACGCCACTGGCTAGAGCTGGTACCTGTTACTCTTTCATGGTCTTTTTGTGAAGAAGGTGATCCATATGTTCCACACATGATTGCACGTCAGAACTAACAAAATGAAACGAATAATTCTGAACGTGGTTTTTCTGTACATAACAAACACTGCACTTAGTGTTCTTTGCTTTCATTGGCCAGTATTTCTGTCTGAACATCAACAAGAACCAATGGAGAAAGACGTATATCTGAAGCGTGGATTTTCAGAATGTCCTTGGTGTGTGTACGAAACAAAATGGATTGATCAGAATGTTGATCATTTTAGTTTTGTAAAAAACAAAACCTTCAAACACCGATACCTCATCAACAAGGCATACTGGAAGCGAGGCTGCCCCATATTCTTCTATTGTGGAAATGAAGCTGACATTGAATATTTTGCTAGAACAATGGGTCAAGTATGGGAAATGGCTCGCGATTTTAATGCCATGATCGTATTTGCTGAGCAGCGGTATCAAGGAAAGAGCATGCCGTTTGGTGAGAAGTCTCTCTCTGAACCTCAGTATACCGGGTATCTTACCTCATCACAAGTATTAGCCGACTTTTCTAACCTTATTGACTTTATTAAAATGAATACTTCTGGGGCAAAAACTAGCCCAGCTATTGCTTTTGGTGGATCTCTGGGAGGAGAGTACGCAGCTTGGATGAGGATGAAATATCCAAATATAATAGCAGGATCAATAGCTTCTTCGGCTCCGTTGTTTCAGTTTTCTACAAATTGTGAAAGCCAGTATTCACTTGTAACAAAGGCTTTCGAGGTGGACGGTAGGAGGGTATGCGTGGAGGTTATTCGAAAGTCATGGTCAGCCCTTCATAGGTTAGCTGCGGACGAAGCTGGGCTGGAATTCATTTCCGAAGCATTTTCACTGTGTGAAACGTTACAAAAGTACAATGATATTTACCAACTTCGAGACAAGCTAGCTTTGTCGTACCTGTTTCTTGCAATGGAGAACTATCCCCATAGTACAACATCAAAACCACCATGGCCCATTAAAGCCGTTTGTAAAAATATCAAAAGCAGCAGCCTTGATGACAAAAAGTTGGTCGCTGATCTCGCAAAAGCTCTTTTTGTTTACTTCAACCACTCCAAGTCTTTAAAATGTCTTCATTTACCTAAAAATGGAAAAGAGTTTCTGGGAGCTTGGAATTATCAGTCATGTACAGAAATGGCGTACCCTTTGTGCTCGGACGGAGTCCATGATATGTTCTACAAATCTAGCTGGGACATTAAAGAGATGTCTATGATATGCCAGAAGACATGGCAGGTAAAACCGGATTTGAATCGAATAAAAGTTAATTACGGTGATCGTGATATTTCAGAGTATTCAAATATTGTCTTTAGCAATGGCGATATAGACCCATGGTCAGTGGGTAGTGTGTTGTTTAATATTTCTGACTCAATGGTAGCAATTAATATAAAGGATGGTGCTCATCATTATGACTTGCTTCACTCTCACCCCGAGGACCTACCCTCGGTTCTGGAAGCTAGAAGAAAGGAAAAGTTCTATGTAAAAAGATGGATTAGAAAATGGCAAGAAAAATTAAGGAAAATGAAACAGATGTACAATGGACTGATACAACTGTAATGATGAGCATATCACTAATTATAATGATGATTATGTTATCATCATTACTACAGAGATACATCATTATGTCCAATCATAACCATTAAATTCTGAAACTGGTCGATAATTTATGTGGAAAACGCGACGTAAAATCGTAATAATGCCTTATCTGCATACCTGATCTACTTCCCACTTGCTAACTACTTAACTAACTAAATATATATAAATATATATATATATATATATATATATATATATATATATATATATAACTACAGACGGAACCGTTTCAACCTACTGGGCCTCATCAGTGTAGTGCTGACGAGCAGGATGGAGAAGCCTATATTATATAGGCAACTCAAATGTCCCACACTTGTGGTACATCTAAGCCATGCCAGAGTGCTCTAACTAGAGACTAGTGAGCGTGCGCAAATTCGCTAGCAGCATGACTCATTCTGTAGAGTGCTCAATATGAACCAAGAGGCCATAGAGCGATATCTAACAACAGACCGATATATATATATATATATATATATATATATATAGATATAGATACATACATACATACATACACACATACATACATACACACATACATACATACATACATACATACATACACACATAAATACACACATACATACATACACACACACATACATACACACATACATACATACATACATACATACACACATACATACACACATACATACATACATACACACCTACATACCTACCTACCCAACTTCTCTGCCTGACTGCCTGATGCTTATCTATCCATCTATCCGTCAGTCCATCAGTCCATGTGTTCATCAGTCCATCTGTCTTTCTGTCCAATTGTCCATCAGTCCGTTTGTTCAGTCTGTCTGAAAAAGAACAAGTAAATATACAAGGTACATATTATTATCTTATTTGAATAAGCTTCTTAGCTAGCTAGTACATAATATTTAATCTATCAATATTAACTTGTGTTTTCCCAATCAAATTAATAGATTCAATAATACCTATATCTTTTGGTTTAAATATTGACGATAACCTGTTCTGGAAAAATCAAATTGCTAAAATTTCAAAAAAAATTCCTGCTTGCATAAATGTTCTTAAACACATGAGATCGTTTATTGGAATGCTGCTGTAGAATATACAAGAGTTTAATTGAACCTTATTTAACTACTGTAGCTCTGTATGAGATGGTCTAACTGGTAGTTTTAATGATAGCTGCTGAAATTACAGAACAGAACAGCTATGATAATTACAAATGAAGAAATGGTTCATAATTTGGCGTGCTCCATTGAGTTATGGATGCACGTGGGAGTTTGGGAGAGCGCGAAAAAAGCGTAAGAGTTCCTCGAGACGGTACCCGAGAGCAACCCTAGATTTTGGTGTAGAATCAAGTGCAAAATAACTGAAAACAAGCTTTATTTTGCTGATTAAAAATTGCTTTGTCTTTACATAAGCCATAACTTTCAAACTTTTTGATTGACCGTTTGAACATCAGGTGATCCTCAAGGCCTCGGGCTTCGATTTTTTTCCGCAATAATTACTCACAAAGCAAGTGTTTTTCTATGGATTAAACTGAGGTTTTTGAAAACAGAAAACATAAGACAGTTTGAGAGAATAAATTAGGTAGTTATTTCAATGTTGTCTTTTTTATACTAAGATTTTTCATATTTTATGGCA
The DNA here is from genome assembly GCA_030142905.1 of Heliopora coerulea. Classification (NCBI taxonomy): domain Eukaryota; kingdom Metazoa; phylum Cnidaria; class Anthozoa; order Scleralcyonacea; family Helioporidae; genus Heliopora; species Heliopora coerulea. The sequence goes on from JASJOG010000483.1 coordinate 135,001, forward strand.
TTAAGTTGATGTAAGTCACAGAAATTGCTACCGTGTTGTGTCTTCTGTTAATAGTTTGTTGTCTGGACCGTTAACGTTTATGTTCACTTTAAGAATTGAATGGCCTCCACTTTCATTGAAGTTTGTCACAGACCAATTGATTCTCTTTGTTTTCACCGAGAGTTCTTTTTTGCATAAATTGTAGGGATTTCTTCGTTGGAATAGTCTTCCAAGCGTGGGTAGAAAAGCGAGATTTCTCATAGCTTTTAAGAATGGTGTCCATAATGTTTTGTCTTCATCGAGTTCCCACAAGGCAATCATATAAAACGGAGCGTTTTGTTTTTGATTTCCTTCCAGTTTGGAACCTTTTTAGTGTCCTAATCTATATATTATTTTTATTTTGAAATTATTGTGTTGAAATGAAAATTTATCCATCCGTCTAGTAACCTTCCAACCTATTTAATTATTTACTTACCTGCTTACCTACTTACTTATCTACCTACTTACGTGCCAACGTTCGTACCTACGTAAAGACTGGTGTAAAGGGACCTTGATAATATATAGCTAATTTACCAGCCATTTCTAACAGAAAGTGAAATGTTGCGAGGTAGGCATAGCCAGGTTAAGAGACAACGTCTCTTCGTCTGGGATGAGTGCATTTTCTAGAGTCTTTAGGTTCATGAGGTCTCCATGTGTAAGGATCTGGTTGACTGTGTAGGTCATCTGTGGACGACCTGCAACTGACTAAGCAAACAAGGCCTACAAACTCATAAAAGAACACCTTCTTCCACTTGAAATGTCATTAAATCGTTAGTGGCCTAAATGAATTCTTCCATTAACGAATAAAATTGAGTTTGACATTATAAGACACTTACCTAACAAGGATGAACAAACTGAGCTTCTGATATATATTGAACTCTATGAAAAGACTGGAACGATAACTCCTTATGCCCAGCCTTATGATTGGAAGTACATAACGTTCCGGCCACTGAAAGAAGCCATGTACGTCTGAAGTTTGCAAAACATTGTGCAAAACACAGTACAGTGGCCGGCAAGGAAATTATCAATTTCTGGAAGCACAATTGCTTTAGAACGCATAATGATAAACCAATATGTATTACACTAGTAAGTCTTCTGTCTGGAGAAATTCTAGCAACGAAAATGGATCGAAAGAGGAATTATCTGCCCAACTCGTGGCGAATATGCAGGTTTTTCTTGTTGTTCTTTGTTTTTTCGCGTTTCATGCTTTGTTTTCAAAGATTTTCATATTAAAACTTACAGGCATTATTTTAATATCGTACCTTTATCCTGTTCCATTCTTGTAAACGCTAACCTAACTTTTTTCGACATGTAGAACAACTTCAAACTTGCAATAATTCTCCATAAAGTGTATTTTTGCATATTTTTTGTGTCAAAGTGGACAAACCTGAAGAACTTTGTTGATTTTTAAACGTGAAACACCGACCTACTTTCTTCACATTTATCAAAATTTGGGCAATTATTGGTGACGTATTGTTTACTCTAATTTTGAACCTTATATTTTACTTGAAAATATAGAAGAAGCGCAGTCAGGTTATGGCATTATTGAAATAAAAAGGGACGTTCTCTGACCAGAAAGATTTTTAATTTGACGAGCTTTAGGCCACTAGACTGTAGTCTTCGACAAGTACAAGATAAAAGAGATTAGCAGTATTTATAAGTTATCATGCGGAAGATTATGTCATTAATTTAAAATAGTTGTGATATATAAACTATAAGGCGGATAAGGAAATTGTAATTAGTAGTGGCAAAGTTTTTTTTATTAGGGTAGTGTATTGTTTCGTTAATGGTTTTGCGTTGGTTTCTGCGTCTTTGGTGGCTGCGGTGTGCCAGGATTTTATTGTTTTTCGAATTCTGAAGTTACATTTATCAATGATTTTTCTTTTATCAAAATCAATTTTGTGGTCGTATTTCCATGCGTGGTTCGCGATATTTGAACAGGTGGTGTAATTGGTAATATTTCTAACATGTTCCTTTTTTCGGGTTTCGAAGGATTTTCCTGTCTTGCCTATGTAGGACCACGAGCAGTCTTCGCAGGGGATCTTGTACACCACATTAGTTTGTTAATCTGTTTCAACTCTGTGTTTAGGTGATGGGAAATGTTGTTGTGGTGTTTGTAAAGGTTTAGTCGTTACAGTAATGCCATATTTGCTTAAAGTTCTAGTTAAGTTTTTGGTTATACCTTTAACGTTTGGTAAGGTCGCGTGGCTTAATTGTTTTGTTGTCTCAGGTGGATCGACAGATCTGAAGAACATGCCTACCAGTTCTTCAGGTGACGTTGTGGTGGAGGTTGATTGTATGTTATTAATGACATAGTTGATAGTCGTCGTAGGGTATCCGTTTGTGCGTAGAGTGGTAAAGTCAAAGCTCTGTGAATTTATGTCCTAGCAGTACTGGTTTTGTGTTTTCTGTGATGGTGTGAGTTGTAATCAAGGTATCTGTCTGTATGTGTAGGTTTTATGTAAACGTCAATAAGTTTTCCGTTTCGTTTTGAAATGATGGTATCGAGTAATGCAAATTTGTCGTTGCTTTCGTGTTCTATGGTGAATTGTATGTTTGGTTATTGTATTTCTGTATTTGGTTATTGTGTTTTTGAATTTATTACTGTATATGTTGTGTACATTGTATATATTGTATTTTATTGTATATATTGTATATATTGTATATATTGTATTGTATTTGTATACATTGTATATATTGTATTGCATTTGTATGTATTGTATGTATTATATACTGTATATATTGTATTTTTTGTATGTTTTGTATTTATTATTTGGTTATTATTTTTCTGTATTTCTGGTTTTCATTGGTCGTTTTCTAAAATTCGAAGGTAGTTGGTTGCAAACCTTTAAGGATTCGATACGTTCGTCTTTCTCTCGTTCAAAGGTATTTTTTTCCCCCTCAAGTTTCCTCCTTTTCATGTTCTTTCTTGCTCTGGTTCACAAATAGGGTTTGCCCTAAATCACATCGACCTAAACCAGTTCAGCCAAAAATTAACCATCCATAAATCTGAAAATAATCCAAGCCGAATCAAAAGCCTTACCCTTACCATCAATCTAGTCTAATCTGAAAGTTGACCTACGTTTATCCCTAAAACAAATAAAGAAAAGTAAAATTACGAATGTCGGTAATCCGGTTTAGATCGATGATATCAAGCGTTTTCCTTAAAAAGGGTCTGGGGAGACATGGAAAAACACTGAGGAGCAGTGAGCTTGTAAGTTTTACCAATTAAATTGTTGGTTTATTCTTTAGGTTTAGAATCGACGAGCCTGAAAACTAAAATAATCCCTCAGGGCAGAGTTGAAAAATAAGAATAACCTGAAATTTCTGCACCATTTCGGACTCAAGTTTTGCTCTTTTTGTCAAATAATTCATCCTTTTCTCTAGTGTAGGTCGCCAGAAACAGCTTTGACAATAGCTGTAGTGTTGAGATACGTACTGAATTTTTCATATTTTACCTGGCAAAATTTTTACTCCCGTAAATTGAAGATTTAATCGTTGTATTTTTTCTAGTAAAAAGATGGGTTTGACGTGCACAGTGAACTCTAAAAAGACTGGAACGATACCTCGTTATGTCTGGCCTTATGACTGAGTGAAGCCAACATGGGGACAGCCCTGTGGGTCAAAAACACGTATGGGAAAAAATTGTATCGAACTTTTATTTTTCATGGACAGTTCATTCTAACAAATATGCAGTCCTACTTCAGAATTATCCTCAGGGTATTATGAAATGATAACTTCACAATTAACCTACACTGCCGAAGTAAACTGAAAAATGTTGACTCGAGCGGGATTTGAACTCGCACCTTCGGGATACCGGTCCGCTGCTCTACCTGTTGACCTATCAAGTCCACAGGGATTGGAGGCGAGTTTTATCCAATTTAAGTGCACGAGATATTCTCGCGACAACTTAACGCTATCCATGAGGATGGATGTCGTTAATTGTGAAGTTATCATGACTGAAGTTATCATGAAGTTATCATGATTATCATTGAAATTATGATTGGTTAATTGTGAAGTTATCATTTCATAATACCCTGAGGACGATTCTGAAATAGAATTGAAACACTACACATCCATCCTCATGGATAGCGTTAAGTTGTCGCCAGAATATCTCGTGCATTTAAATTGGACAAAACTTGCCTCCAATTCCTGTGGACTCGATAGCACAACAGGTAGAGCGGCGGACCGGTATCCCGAAGGTGCGAGTTCAAATCCCGCTCAAGTCAACATTTTTCAGTTGACTTCGGTAATGTAGGTTAATTGTGAAGTTATGCAGTCCTACCGACATTGTCTTCCACTTACTAAAGACAAAAAAGAAAACCGTGAAAAAATCCGAAATTTAGGAGAAGTTTTTCACAATAGGTTGCCTGTTGTATCGTGTAGGATACTGGGATGATCTGCAAATTGACCCACATGTCAACCTCCATTATGGCTTCCAAATACAGTTTGCATGTATCGTTCCAGTCTTTTTAGAGTTCAATGGACGTGCATGGCGGCCTCCATATCCGCCATTTTTGGCTTCAAAATTCCACCCTGAGTTATCGTACCAGTCATTTTAGAGTTCAATGGCTTCTGCATGCAATGAGGGACGTAGTTCCTGCCGCTGATCATAAGATTACATTGGCTCAAAATTATTCCGACATTTCAAAATCCTCAAATCGAGAATTTTGCTGTGATTCAAACACGCAGGTAGCCCAACCTCAGTTGCAAGATTAGTGTCGCTACTTGCCTAATGTCCCGCAGCAATTATTACTATTTTCTTTTGACCGGATTTGGGATTTGCTAATCGCAAGACCCTTAGTTTATGCATTATTCACTTGCCCTCTTCTCGTGATTCTGCTAGATAAATACATGCTTGCTTGTAGATATGAGAGTTTAATTGCTTCATTGCTAAAGGGTTTTACTTGACAAAACAGCCTGTCTACACCTTTAGATGATAACAATGTGATATTAATGTGCTGAGTTCTACGTCGAGCTAATTAGTATTTCCGTAAATCCTGTGTTATGTGTTCTGTTTATTGTGTAAAAGTGTATCTCGAATCACGTATGATCTTTTAGTTTCCCGCTTTGGAACTGCTAAGTGATTAAGATCCTTTGTACTTCGACGGGTAGAGACAAAACATTAGCTTGTGCTATTTTTTCTTTAATATTAATTTTGCTTTAGTCTACGTCATGTATTCCTTGACAACTAAGTGATTTTATGTATCATTGCCAGATAAAAGCATTGGCTAGCCTTCTTTATTTCCGTGGCTTTTTCTTCTTCTTTATTTTAACCTTTACACATTAGTATACACTGGGTCTCAAGTTTGTTCCCCTACTTTTCGGTTTCGTGACCAAGGTTTAAAATAGCCAAGAACTTTTCATCATTTACATCTCATTACCCAGTTTGTTTTTGATTATTTTAAACTTATGGTAATTTATGCGTCGCAACATTTTTGGTTTTTTTCCCTAAAAAAACATTATCTAGGTCTCATATCATTATACGTTTCACTCCAACGTAGGGCCATTGCTCGAAACGTCAGTATAGCTATTCTTATACGTTTCGACCATTCTATCAAATTTTTTGCGTGGCTTAAGACGCGTTGTGGGTTATTGCGTTCTCTCGCCTTTAACGTGCATTATTACGCGCGTTAAAAATAAACACTTGTATCGTCAGGTAAATTTAAATGAGAGGTTATCCATCAAAAGTACAAACGAGACAAAAATTAAACCATCGTGGTCTATTTTTATCGTTCCAAGAACCGTCTGGATAGTACCAAACGTTCTTTGGGGAGTCCTTCATTAATCACAAAAAAGCATATCTGGAGCGAGGGATCTTAAAGGTAGCTCTTGAACGTTCATTTAACAAACGTAAAGGTTCAAGCGAAAGTTGCGTGGCATCTAAATTTGCCTAACCTTAACCTAAATATAATATATCCAACAAGTATATTAACTATTTAATGATGAACACTCCGTCTGAAGTAAATTGTTTTTGTATACTCAGTGAAGCCATCCATGCCGCCTACGACGCATGGTGGTTCTAATTCTTTAACTAGAAATACGCGTACGAAACAAACCCTCGCCCACCCTTCCAAAATATCACTCGCAAATAAATGTAACATTGATAATTTTTCAACGTGTCAGAAAAATCGTCCTTACTATAACTGGAAGACGGAATGAAATAATAATAATAATAATAATAATAATAATAATAATAATAATAACAAAAAACACACGCACAATTCGGCCTCAAATTAACAACCTTTGGGACTTCACTATCAATACTGACAAAACCATCCAGGCGAATAGACCTGACATCGTCATTAAAAACCATGAGAAGAAGACCTGCCTCACGATCGATATGACAGTACCTGCAGATAGGAACGTGTCTGCCAAGGATTTCGACAAACTATCTAAATATAAAGATTTGCAAATCGAGATCGAAAGAATGTGGCACCTCACAACATCTATAGTGCCAGTAGTTATTGGAGCCCTCGGACTTGTTAATAAAAAACCTGGAAAACCCAGCCTCCAGGAGTTACAGAAGATTGTCCTCAACAGCGGTGTGCACCTCTTGAGAAAGGCTCTCTCGAAATGATTTACTTGCTTCGTCTAGCAACTTGTCTTAATTTCTTTATTCATCAAAATTAACATCAGAAAGTTAATAGTATTATCCTTCATATTGCCCCAGGTCTATGGGTGAAACCCGGCAATATGAGTGTAGAAAATAGCCTTTAAAATAAAGTAACTATAATAATAATAATAATAATAATGATAATAATAAACAATAAAAACAAAAAACACACGCACAATTCGACCTCAAATTAACAACCTACATAGCATATATTTAAACTGCTTGTCGTCATATTTATGATTAAAATTTCGATTAAGTTTTATCAAAACAAAATGTTTGGTGAGAATAACCTTAAATGGTTTAATGAAGGGTAAGAGATCCGTTCTGACAATTCTACTGCTAAACAATGAATGTTCGTATCAAGACCCTGCATTAGTTGCGATCTTGAGGTATTTCGAGTTGTTTTTCAGTCAAACTTTTCACTCATGTTGCTTTAAAAAAAGACTTTTTATCACATGGCTAGGCTTTCCGTCTTAAAATTGGAGTATCCTCAAAGGTTACCGGTCGATTACCAGCATTACGGACAGCTCATCATTGAAAAATGTTTTTTGATATTTTTTGTCTTAAAAGACTGGTAAATTCTACATTACCTGAAAATTGGTTGCAAATGTGTATTAGAATTGCTGTGATGAAGATTTATGCTAAGTATTCATGCGGAGGTAGAAGACTTTGGTGACGAAGATAAAACGAATTACAAAACCGACGAAATAAACAAAGAAAACATGAGCGAATTCTGAACTTTTATTGCTGACCATAAATCAGAGAAATACACAACATACAACAAAATACGACAAGCAAACCTTCTGCAAGTTTTGGTCGAAAGAAGAACGAGTAGAGAAAAGTAAAATAAGTACTTTTTTCCTCTGCAAAACTTTCATAAAAAAGAAAAATGGCGTAGTGTACCAACCTGCGACACTTATGTATTTTCAACTAAGCACTCAGAGGCACCTCAACCCAAAGGATTCAACGATGAATTAGCAAAAAGACGACTGCTTTAAACTTTTAAACTTTCTTGAGAGGTTTTTTAAATCCTGATGAAAGCACTACTGGTTGAATACGGTAAAGTTCATCATCCACAAACCACTCGAGAAGTGAGAAAGACTGAAGTGGACAACTGTTTCGCCGAAGGATAGTTTGGTGACCAAAAACAAGTAGCCTTGCAGAGTGTTACCTGGTGGCTGTTTACCTTGGATTTTTGTTTCGAGCCAGAAATACATCCCGACGTCTTCAGTGGGGCGACATTTCCTACGGAGAACAATCCTGAATGAGGCAATGAAATTCTTGTTTGGAAAGCGGAGAGAACATCCAAAGTCTGTTGCGGCTTGGACAAGTCTTCTCGATAAGTGTTTCATCTCATTTCTCAAACAATTGACCATGAACGCTGTCCAGTTAAATGCTAAAAAATATTCAAAAGCCATCATCCTGCAGAAACGAATGAACCAGAATCTTCATTCTACTTTACCAATAAATACCAGTTAAATCCAGGCGATAATATTTGGTACAAAAAATCTTCCTTGGGGAAGAATGAAGTCGGGAAGCCACTTTTGAGAGCTGCTCAAAACAATTCTGTTCGCAGAACTTGTATGTCAAAGCTACTCGATTCAGACTTACCTGTGATTGTGTAGCTTAGGTAAGTGGTTGCCAGAACATGAAAAGTCTCGAGATTTATTCAAATCGGCATCTATTCAACTTCAGCGAAGAATATCGTTTACACTTAGTCCGCTTGGCAAATGTCCTGACAGCAAGCGAGTTCCCGTACGTCTTTTGTTCATATTTATCATGGAGAACCAAGAGAAAGCGTTGATGCAACAAATGAACAGTTGGCCAATGCATATTCCAAGGAGCTAAGTTGGAGAACTGCTGTTTCAAGTCAAGTTGTCCAGGTACTAAGATGGCCTCCAAAAGTGAAACCAGCCGCAAGCACCAAGAAAGCCATTTCGTTTGCCGGTCTTAAAACATTTACTGGCTTCAGTGTTCAAATGGTGAAAACAACGTCTGAGAGATCCATACAAGGGAAAAAAGAACGAGATCAAACCGATTTGCTTCGATACGGGCATAAGTAACCTAAGGCTTGGTCAACAACATACGAGGGCCCAGTCCCCAAACTTGCACACGACATTCTTGAGTGTGATGATTTTTTTGGTGATTTTTTTGGTTTTAGAGTAGGTAATTGGAACCACACTGGTGTTCCAGTTGTGTGATTGTGATTGTCTAGCGATTGGGAGTGAAACTGTTAATAATGGAATGCGCTTTTAGCCGTGGGCTATAGTGAGCGTGATGTAGCTACGCTGATGGTATGCCATGTAAAGTTGAGTGAATGAGTATGAGTTTTTAGTTCCAGAGTAAACCGTGGAGTATACATTTGTGTTGTGCAGGTGTATTAGTAATTACCACGAGTGCGATACGGGAACTCAAAACCGACCACCCGACCTTGGGGTTTTACCGGAGCTAGATGGCTACGCAGTTGGCCATGCAGTGTAGAGTTCAATAAAGAAAGTATGTATGAATACAGAGGGAAAGAGTAAGAGATGCGTAACATTGTATCGTGCATAAATATCTTGGGACACAACCCTGGACGTACGTTTCGGCCTTCTGTGGCCTCTTCAGCAGGGATTTGGGGTTGGCAGTCGATGTTATACAGTCGGAAGAGAAGCGATAATCAATTTAAAATCAAATAAAATAAAATATAAGTAGAAGGAGATAAAATGTGTGCTTATCAGTCTTGTTGTGTGTCTTGGGAAGACCAATTCTGCGTGCCATCGTAATTTTAAGGGGAGTTTACCGCATGTTGAGGGAAGGTGGACATCCGTGTTAGCGTTGGACAGAATGGGAGCGTGAACGAGTTGTGATGTGAAGTTTAAGCGAGTAGTGTTGTTCGTTCCCAGTAAATAATGGGTGTGCGGATAAAATGTGTCCTTTGAGGATAACTGTGAAGTGTTGGATCATAAGAGGGTAGTGTTGCGAGCTGGGTACATGTGTTATTTGACATCATGTTGAATTTAAAAACGTTTTTCATCGTTACTGGTAAAAATGTTTCAATTATGATCTCTTCTGTGTTATTGTCGGGTCCAGCGTCTTCTTTTAACATACCTATGTAGGCGTCGATGCCTTAGTCATTTGGTATGTTGTTATATAGACTCCCGACGTCTATAGTGACGGGAATTATGTTATGGTAGATTGATGTTAAAATAGAGTAAGCGGAAGATTCTTTTGTTTAGTTTTTGTGTCATTTCTAATGTGTTATTGTCTTGATTAGCGTCTTTTTCTGACATACCTATCGATGCTTTGATGGCTTCGTTATTCGGTATGTTGGTATATAGACTCTTGTCAGTCGTATATAAAGGCGATTATTATGTTACCGGATAGATTGTTGTTACGTGAAAGGAGCTGTTTAATGAAGGAGTTCGTTGAGTTCTCTCGTTTTGTATTCTTCCGTGTAAGTGTTTGTTGAAGTTCTTTTGTCATTGTTAGCGTAGTTTTCTTCAGTTTTGCTTGTATGGCCCCATCGTGTGTCGTTAATTACTTGCGAGGTTGTGTTTTGTTTACGTATGACACTGTAACCTAAATAAGGGTATTGTTGAGCTCTGTTTCGTCGAGAAACTGGGGTGTGTTATGTAAAATGTTGATTGGTTGTGATCAAATATATTGTCCTTTGAGTTTGTTATGTCAAGGATGATGTTATCTGATGTGGTTAGTGCGAGATTGCTTAAAATCCATAGGCAAGCCATTTGCCCTTTGGACCTAGCAACTACGCACGTGGTGTAAGATGTTTTAGTGAAATTTCAAACTACACAATGTGGCGAGCTTGGATTAGCCCGACCCGTTCCCTACGAGGTTTTCACTGATTTTTTTGGTTTTAGAGTAGGTAATTGGAACCACACTGGTGTTATAGTTGTGTAATTGTGATGTAGCTACGCTGATAGTATGCCATGTAAAGTTGAGTGAATGAGTATATGTTTTTAGTTCCAGAGTAAACCGTGGAGTATACATTTGTGTTGTGCAGCATGTAAAAGGACGACACGCACGTCGAGATTAGTACCCTCACACCGCGCTTCGCGGGGTGGGCGAGGAGATAACAACTGCCAAACATTACATCAAAGGGTCATTCGAAGTCACGTTTCTGATATCGATTATTCTTAGTGATTCCCCGCAGAATTAAATTCTACATGAAATAGAGAATGCTACAGAATGGTGTTGTCCTGGTATTCGGTATTTATAAGGAGAGAAACCAGCTACTATTTCAGTAAAATTTTTCATTCAAACTAAGTATAACGAATTTAAAATCCTAACTGAGACTGGAATTATTGCTATTTACACAACGTTGCCGAGCACGCTTTTGAGTTCTTGATGAGTTGTCATCTGTTAGAACCTCAAAATCTGTCAGATAAATTTAATGTTGATTCACTGATTAGATCGGGTTGTGGAAATTTACAAGAATGCATGTATGAGTCAGGAAAATACATTTAGTCTTCGTAAATATCTCACTTGATGTCCAATGATTCGATGCCTCATGCATTTAGACTTGTTCCAGTGTTGTTTTACTAATAGGCAGCAATGCTGAGTGTCCTATCTGATAGGAGAGCTAGATGCAAATGTACAAACGCAATGAGCATCCCTGACCCCCCCTTAAAGGTATGCTCTTTAGTCATAATAGTTCGGAGTCACATTTTTCTTTTACGCGAGAAAACTTGCCGACTCGAGAGAGAATAAATAATAGTCATTTTGGCAGGGAAAAGTGTAAACGAAAAGTACTGGCAAAATACGCCGACGAAATGTGCCTACAAAGTTTTCGGGGACGGATAGTCGCAACGTCTCTCTTAATTAGTTGTCCAGTCGATCAATCTTTGGTTTTGTTCGTTGAAAAACATTTCAAGTTTATCTTCCGTCGCCATTGTTCTAGCTTTCTAGAGCTCTCTTAGCAGGCCATTCAGTCCGCATTTTCTTTCTGTGATAAATTTAAAAATCGCCATCTGAAGTATTGAAAAGTAAAACAAAACAAATAATAAAAATGCAGTGTTTTACTTAAAGTGTTGTATTTAACTAAGATTTGAAAATCAGTAAAATTAACCTTTTTTTGCTGCCTCAAATCGTTGTTCAGTTAATACAGTCAAACCTGTATTAAGCGGCCCTGCATTAAGCGGACACCCTGTATTAAGCGGACACTTTGTAAAGTCCCGAATTGAATCTCATATAATTCCTATTAATGAAACCTCTATCAAGCGGACACCTCTATTAAGCGGACGCGGACACATAAATTAGCAAATAAAGACACAAAAAACCTGTGTTAAACGGACAAAATTTTCCTAATTTTTCATAATCTTTACAGACATAACGTTAGTCACTATGTTAATGACGATATTTGTCAATCGGTTTAAAGTCTATTTGTTAAATCGACTACATATTATTACACGTGCGTTAAGATAAGATTTTTACATCAAACAATAAAATTTTCTTCAGTTTACTTCTCAATGTCAAAGTTTTCCTTGGACAGTTTATTGGTCAACCATTCGCATGAAAACCGATCTCCTCGGAACTCGTATAAACAAGGAATTTCCAAGCCTTATCCAGCACCTCTATTTATCCGTTTCCCTTTGATTATAACTTTGCAGTATTCGTTTGTCGTTTGAGAAACTTTGTGACCCACACTGCCATTAGTTTTGGAATGTGCCCAACAACCTCCATGTTAGCTGACACATTGTTAGGATGAGCGCATCCAGTTTTCATCTCCCAAGACACAACTGTTGTTTTAACAACCGCAACTGCATTTTCATCAGTTGTATTCCTAGGTTCACGTTTCAATTAATATTCCTCGTCGATTTTCGGATTCCAGATTTCCATGTATGCATGATACCCTCGTACGAACGATTTTACGACCACAATTTCAGAAGACATTATCTCGTTTGTAACATTCAGTGTTATTCGGCTAGTTATGGCGGCTGTCATTGCCTA